>CH002950.1:504059-543027 GCA_000149265.1 Ciona savignyi
CCGATACATATATATGAATTCTAAAAAACGGCCTTAGGGACATTTAAAACTGTTTAACGAAATATAAAATTTAAAAAAAATGTATATCTTCAATTTGTTTTCAGGCGAATCTGTCCAAAGAACAAAAAGCACCCTGGTGACGTCACCAAAATCGACCAGTCAACAGTCGGTATCGAACCCACGTAGCAGCGTGTCGCAGAAGTAGTTACAACAGAACTTAAAGAAAGACGCACTCTACATTTCAAGCATTGCGGACAACCACCCAGCATCTTGCCATTGTCCAAATTCTGTAATAGATTTGCTGAGGCCTTTAGTATTCTTATGCTATTATGTATAGTATTTATCAAAGGTTTACACATACATTAATATCTCAGCGAATCCACAATCAATTTGATTGAAAGAAACGCCAATCGGAATTATTGAATGCGCTTTGTGAAACATCTTAATCACGAACACAAACCATATTACTGGGTAAAAGATTACATTCTTCTTTTTAACCAAGTTATTTTTAACGGGCTCTTTCGAAATCGAATGTCAAACAAAGATTTTTGTTGCCATCTAAGTTTTAAGCCAGTTTAACTATCTATAGTTTGGCTTTACGAAACCAACTTGGTTTTGATTGCATGATATATCAAATCTGTCGCCTTTCCCATTTGTCTACACAATTGAACACATATGACCCGGAAACTTAACTGAGGACAAATGGACCTGATTTAAACTCGCCTACGTTTTTGTCAAGCGTCGCCATTTCCTTTTATTGGTTGAGTTGCTAATTTAGGTGAAATATAGCAGGGTGTCCTTTATACCAAAATGTGTATGTATAATTTAATATTGATGAAAATGGTTTGTTTATTCTGTGAATAATGAATAAAAACTTAACAAACCATTAGAAAGTTGTTAGTGAAACGGAAAGGGAGAAATTGCACAGCCCACTTTAATATTGTCGCATAAGTGACTAACTCTTAATAGGATAGGATATTCATCTTTATCCCCGTGAATGGAAAAAACAAGGGGGTTAACACACGGGCAATCGTCTGATCACCTCGCGCCCATCGTCGGGTTAACGGAGCTATTGCAGTGTGTTGTTTATGATAGACACGTTCCTTCAATTTGGTAGAACCCATTAATCCGCTGGGTTCAGGCAATGTCTGCAAAGTGCCTTGCCCAAGGACACAACCGACTAGCTAGCGACCAGTTTCGCACCTGCAATATCGATTAAAAGGCGACGCACTTAACCGCTATACCAACCGGACGGACATCGTTTCATAGTCGCTTCAACGTCCAAGCGGAATAAGGTTGGCGCGAAATTTTACAGATGATATTACGAGTCTTTCGTAGCACAGATGGTAGGCTATTACGGAAATATTCAGTCGTGTAATGGTCTTGTGGCTAAATGGTTAAGTCGACTAGTTCATGTACCGATTCAGGTATAAAAATGGTCTTAGTTACGAGCGGACCATTCTCGTTTTTTCGTTTGTAAAGAAGAAAAGAGTCGAGGTGGCAGTTTACATTTATTTTCTAGTTGATTTAATGTAGTATATAAGTTAGGGTCTCTTCACCGCTATTGCGTAAAGCTTTAGCCGCGTTTGGTGAGAAAGCGACTTAAATGATTTTAAGTCATTTAGAGGTGCTGTACAAATTCAAAGATTATATTTTTGTTTTGTTTAGTTTTAGTTTAGTTTTAGTTTAACAATTCTTTCAAATTAAGGAGACAGGATGAAACGGCAAAACTACAGTAGTTAAAACACGCCAGTGACTAGACACATTGCAAGTTAAAAATGACGTGGCCGTTTAACCTTACATGAATAAAAATAAATTTCAAGAGAAAACAATTTAAATCAAAATCAACTAATTAAATTTAATGTTATTTAAGCCTTGAGTAAAAGTGTGCAAGCGCGACCCAGAAGTTGTTACGGTGTTATCGGTTTGTTTCGATTCCAACAAGTTTTCGTCAAGAAGTCAACGCTTTAACCAACTTGCTTACGCGTTCGTAAAATCATAAAAAATGTAATCGGTTGGAATTGTTCAAAATAACGTCATATTTAGACATGCTCTTTTTAGAATCGAAATTGCAGTGATGTAATTCGACGTCAGTTAGTTATTTTTGGTCCCCTCGCCCACCCACTAAACGGCAAAATAACAAATACAATTAAATGCAAACGTTATAATTAAGATGATTAGAAAAAACTACAGCACTTCCAAAAACGGCACTATGTTCTTATCTCTATAGGCGCTATGAATACAAGCGTTAGATAACGAAAATCGCACGCCTGTTGTATAAGTGACAGGTTATATCGGTCCTAATGGCCGGGTTTACTATAGGCCTAGCGTTTAGTACGTGTACAGGCGCTGTTCATTTTGACGCTTTATCCAGTGTTAAAAAATAAACGTTTTTGTAGCCGTGTTAAGTCTGGTTGTGAAACTGTATTTCGACCCGGGAGATTTAAGTTGTGCATAGTTTCTTTGCAGGTGCATGGTACATGGTAGTAACGAAAAGTGGTACAGATAAACAGGTAGCACGGTCAACATTGCAAGGTCTTGCTTTAGAACGATTGTCATATGTAAGCGAGTGTTGCAAACGCGTTGGTGTTCGAAAAACCCTAAGCTCAGTAGAAGGTAGTCAGCCCATGGATATTCAGCTTTAACTGACTATATAATGCGTACACGTCCTGCCAACTGTGACGTCAAACCGTATTTTATCGTGATATCCGGTACGGCTTTAAAGCTTCTTTAAAATTTTAGATTTTACTGAGAGGTTATTGAGTTTTTTTAAGGCCATTCTTGCGTGTGTGTCACTAGGCTATAATCTGTAAGATATGTATTTGTTAGCTATAGCATAAAAATGCACCAAAATATGCAAGTAAAATTGGTTATGCTTATACACTACAGGGCTTACCATGAAGTTAATACATAAAATAGTGCAAAGAACACGTCATAGACAGGTTCATTCTAGTTGATTTCTCCACCTACAAAATTGTGTCATCCCAATTCGATATAGGCAGAGGTCATGTCTACTAATACAGCGCGTTAGAACGGAAATGCACGCTAAAGCGCTATAGTTTGTTCGAAATGTGCGGTATTATACGATAAAGCACAGACTAATGGTGTTTACAGGAAGTAAGCTTCAGAATTATCCGCTATTTTAGAAGGATTGGCCGATTAGTTATTTCTTCGATGCGTTTTAAAACTAGGTAAAGGCGTGCCTGCAATGATTGGTTAAATCACCGAGATAAACTGTGATGTAGGGTAGGATAGATTGCATGTTGTTTTAGATAGCAGATAAGATGTATGTATACCTTATAGAGCGGTTGGTGTAAAAATAGTAGCAAATTAAATCAGAGTTAGTGCTGATAATTTCGAAAAGTTCGAGCGAGGTTACGCACAAGAAACCAGTCATTTTAAAATTTTGCTCAAATAGGTTGTTATAGGGCGATGGGTGTGAAAATTATAGTAAAGTAAATTAAATCAGAGTTAGTGCTGATAATTTCGAAAAGTTCGACCGACGTTACTCACAAGAAACCAGTCATTTTAAAATTTTGCTCGAATAAGTTGTTCTGTAGGTTTAGTGCCCATTGGTGCAATAAAGCTCAGTAAACATCCCAACGTGACAAAGCTTTCGGAAAACTACGCAAAGGCAGACTGGCCTGTGTTTTATTCTAAATATTTAAATATGTAATGTAAACGATATTTTGTTATAATGCTTTACAGGGAATTAAATATAATCGTTTTACCTAATACGGCATATGGTTACCATGTCCCGGTGTTTTGGAATATTCTTTGCGGTGGCCTTGTTTTTCCATGTCGGTTTCAGTTGGGAATTACAAAGCACTTTCCCCGTTAGCGCCTTCCCGCACGTGGGCTTTAGGAACTTCAGTAAGATTGTGTTTACTGTTTTTCTGCATTTCATCATGTTAACTTTTTACTGACAAGTTGGTAGCGTATCGGGCCGTCAACCGAAAGAATGGATCGAAACTAACCGTTAGTCGGTTGTGTGCTTGGCAATTTATTGAGCAAGCGTTGTCTTAACCCAGCGGATTAGTGATTTACACTATGGGTGCATGAAAATTTTACGATTGTTCAAGCCTTTCTACCCTTCAGCGACATAAATTTGTCCTGTCCAATTATTTTCATAGCATTTTTTGGACATTATTTATTGTCGCAAAACAGTTAATTTTTTTAGAGTAGGGCTTTAAACCACTTTGAACAAACCAACAAATGCGTTCCCGTCTGGTAAGCAAGGTCGTACCTTGTCTGAAGGGACGTTGCATATTTGTGACTGCCAATTCAGCCTCTTGCTCGGTGTCTGTCTGTCTGCACAAGGCGAGATTAAATTACTTGAACCAAGTGATTTGATAAGTCAAAAGAAGACTGATTGATGCAATATCAGCATAGGGAATCATTGATTTTTTTAAATAATGTTGTGTTTTCAAAGATCGGACATATCAAGTATTCTGCACCAACATTAGTTCGGAGATTTCAAAGGACAGTGCACAAGAAACTTGTGCGAATTCCACTTCAAGCATTGTTCGAAATATATCTTCTGACGATTTACCTTTGGATCTACATTGCTTTTCACAACAAACATGTCCTAGAAATGGCCCGGAAAAATACCATTATTGTCTGAAGAATCAGCAGGCCCATGGTAGGTTTTGTATTTGTGTTAGTCACACTGTGAATCGGTTTTGTAATATCTTGCTAGGTTCTGTAAGAACAAATTTAGTGCAGTTCGCTCATAGAGCCGAAGTAAGGGATATAATAGAATAGAATATGTATATTTATCACCGTGAATGAAAAAACGCAAGGGGCGCCAATCGTAAGATTACCCCGCACCTACCGTCAGGTTACCGAAGCTATTGTATGGTGTTGTGTATGATTAAGACGTTTATTCAATTTGGACGAACGATTAATCTAATCGGTTCAGCCCCCCTCTTGGACATTGTTCAATGATACAGCAGAGTAGCTAGCCCCCAATTTCGATGCTGAAACCCTTCGGCTGAAAGGCGACGCACTCACCAATCAAGCCAATCGGTTTTGTTCAAGGACAAATGCGATTTGCTCTAAACAGGATAGATTTTGTCCAAATATTACAATTTTCAAACGATTTCTTTTTTCAGATCGAACTCTCGATCAAAAATGGATATGTAAGGCTATCAAGTGCATAGACAACTCAACAGACACATTTCGGTGTGGTGAGTCGTCATGTGTGCTTTGTGAAATGTCACAAACACCAACCACAACATCTAACACCTCCACAAACCAAAGTAAGTTTATGGATTTTAACTTCTTCGTTCACACTTCACCAAAATATGTGAGCCAGGGATGAGATAGTAAGCAGGAGTTTATCTTTATAGTTTACAACAGAAAATCGTTAACCTTTCGCTTGGTAATTTTCCCCATGTTTACAGTTGCAGTGTAAAAGCTAGGGTTGTCTGTTTTTTTTGTTTAATATTCCATAAATGGTAAACGTACCAGCGGATGACTTTGGATCGAGTCAACGCCCTTGTTGTTGCAGTTAATGCCAATACTTCGTAATAAAGTTACCTAAAATTGGTTCTTTAACAGAAAAAAATCAAAACTTTAAATTGGTATTAAGTAGTAAATTATCCATTTATTTCTTATTTTAATTGGCACATCTCTCCAGGCATGATGTATTTCACAAGCCCCCCACACATACCGACCACGGTAAAATTAGAACCTTTGCCGGTGGAACCAAAACCTTCATCGGCCGCCGTTTTACATAGCTTTGGAGCATTTTTGAATCGAAGCACGGGCTTTGGTAGGTACCCTTATATATGGCCTAACTGGAATTAAAGGCCCATGTACATTTTTTTATCGGGACAAACTTCGAACCCTTGATAGGCTAGTTACTACGGCTCCATATGATATCTGCTGTATATAACAACGAGGGTCTTGCGTAGATTCACATCAGAGTATTTGGTGACGGTGGTCCTTTACTATGCTGTAGATTTAGGTATAATTGGTTCAAAACCGTTTCATTTTAATTCGTGGAATCTCACTACACAACACTTTCTTTTAAATGAATAATGTAATTGGAGGGAATCCTTATAGATTTGTCTGTATAAATGTGTGCCAAATCGGGTTAATTCATGTGGAATAAGGTATTTGCAAAAGAGTTTAGCACTATTTATTATAATTAGCCAAGACAGCATCGTCAATCAACAACTCAAACACAATGACTAACGATGCTGTCATGGCGAAATATGTGTGTATATTATAACTGCATGAGTCTATGTTTGTTCATATAGCGCGTATAATCCTCTTTGCAATTACCGAAATAACGAATCAAATATGTCGTTCATGTCATGCCTCATGTAGGACGCATAGATGTTGTTCATTATTACAATGATCACCATGAATTATCACATTCCACGAAGTTTTATTCTCTGTTTATTAAAATTGAACTTATGTTTTGTCATTGCCTTAACTAGTACCCTCCATGGTGATGCTTCAGTCTGTTGACCTGTTTAGTAGTGTAGGCGGACAGAACCTTTAAATAGAGGATACACTATATATAAATGGATCTTCTTGATATTTCTCGCTTCATTCTTTTTCCTTGAAGGCGTATTCTTACAGATGTTATCTTAACAACATCGCCAAACTAATATAAATATGCATTAATAATTAAAGAACTCTCTTATCTATATCTGCCAACCATTGTGCTTCGAAAACACAACATAGTTTATTCGCCTACCAAAATGTAATTCGCTTTTAATAATTTAAACTTTTTGTCGGTCCGAGTAGCTGGATAAGTTGTAGTTTCGAAACTAGCCGTTCGCTTGATGTCTGCGTCTGTGGGCAAGAATAACCAGCTGGTGGGCACAAACATAACAATTGCGGGTGTGATAACACCCTGACGTTTTTTATTCAATGGAATAAACGCACGATTACCCTTTTCTATGTGTTTATTAAAAATAAAAATAAAACAAATGAGTAAATTTACCAAAAATATTAAAAAGGTGTTTTTTTAGTTACTTTAAATTCCACGAATTTTGTAAGGTGTGTTTTGCCCGACCGAGATATTCTAGAAAAAGTATTCAAATCGAAATGAACGTTTCAATAGGTCAGATAACATGGCCTAGATTTGTCTAAACCAAACCCTTAATATTTCACCTCGGGGAAATTCGAATTTTACTTTCGACCTCACTGGACAACACCTGCCAATGACCTGGTGACCGAACATGCGTGTCACGAAAGTGACGCAGCGCCCAAAATAAGTAGTTCTATCTTACGGAAGGTTTTTGTAATTTGAGCGTTATTGCAGTCCTGAGTAGATAGTTAATATCCGCGCAAATTTACCAAAGGGTGGCTGGTACCCAGAACCGTTTTCTCAACAAGTGAAACTCCATTCTCTTCTTGTCGTAAAACCTTAATTTAAAAGCCACCTCTAATAGACTTTGAATTTAACATTCATTATACAAAAGCGACGTGACAGTTGATTTACCAGTGATTTTTATTACTTACCAGTAACTGTGTTACGTTTGATAGGGGTTTTGAATAGTCGGGTGGGCGAATGGTTGACCGATTCATATAAAGATCCATATACAAAAACGATCTTATAGTGACGGGTTTTCATGGAATCGAAATTAAGCCCGGTAAAAATAGAGCTTTTACGGTAATTATATAAATCCATGGTCTTCACGGTTATGTATTTGAGTCAATTACTACTGAACAGACAATTACCATTTGAAGTACATTAATTGTGGCTATAGTAGCCTATATATAATATACATTGGCCTGTTATGTATAATTATCTGTCGTTCATTGCATGCATACAGGTACCATGCAGCTGACACAGGAACAAGTCGTTCGGGTCGTGGACAACTTTGAAACGAACATGACAAACCAGCTTTCTTACCTTCGGAGTGGCACGGTCCTGTCCTCCTCAATCTTGGACATTAAAATTGATGAAATTAATTCTACATCAAATGAAACAAAACGTATTGAATTCGGGAAATCTAGCTTTATGATTCCGGTTGGCCAAATTGAAAGGTTAACCTCAGTAGGGAAGAACTACAAAAAGAACTTAGAGGTGTGCATCATAAATAATAATACGTTTTAAAATATAAAGCGTTTGACTGTTTTTGATATATCTGGCAATGGGTGTTTTATTGTTACACTGATTGTAATACTCTTTATTTGTCGTGTTTAATTTTGCCGTTAATTTCAGATTAAAATTGTTGCTGCCAAATGGCAAAACGTGAGCACGAACTTTCCAGCACTGGATCAAAACAACCTAATTTTTCCATGTATTTCGAACATGCATTGTCACATGTATTTACCAGCGAACGCAAGTATTCTCAGTCTTTCCTACCATGACACAACAGGACAGAAAATTCAAGATCTGCCTGTTGCTTTTTACATCGATATTAGTAAGGACTTTACTGAGGTTATGGCGTCTGTGGTTAATCGCGATCCACCCTTGACGCAAATTGAACTTGTTAGGGAATGTGTTTGGTGGAACACTACAGCGAGAAAATGGAGTGGATATGGCTGTGAACCGATATATGTACCTCCTGAATTACTCCACAAAGTAATGGCTTGCCGTTGCAACCATACGACTACTTTTGCGACTCTGCTCGTAACCCGGTCGATTTATTTACCGAGATGGGTTTACTCAATTGCCACATTTCTTGAAATTGTTACAATTTTCTTTCTTGCATTATCTGCAGTATTAGTTGCGACTGCACACACAGGAACTGGGATAGAAGATGCTAATGCGGTTACCAACAATGAAGAAGTTAGAAATAACCGCACGGTTAGCCAGATTAGCTTGTGTCTTGCTATGATGGGTCTTCATTTATGTACCGTATCGGCCTCGACCGCCGTACAATTCAATAGTATTTGCTATTCGATTGCTGTACTAACACATTATTTTCTCTTTGCATCTGCTCTTTGGCTTTTAAACGAAGGCATTGCAATGGTGCTAAAAACCCAGGATACGTTTTCATTTAATTTAAAATACAAAACTCTGACAATCATTCAGTTCTGCTTGGCATGGATAATTCCTCTTATATATGTGCTTGTTATTATGTTCTCCTTTCAAAGTCGCTACATCGATGTATCTGAGAGCTACAAAGCTTATTTAGGGAAACAGGATGATCACTCCAACATATCACCGAGCTATCCGAAGTATGGCCGGTGCTCAATAAGCACTTCCGTTGTATTATACGTTGCTATACCGCTTGTTGTAATCATAGCAGTTAATTTGGGACTGGTCGTACGAATGGTTTACGTCATATACAACATTAGTAGAGTCGACAACAGACGCAGAATTAGTTTAACTCCAAACTCTACCAATTCGACAACAGCGTCTAGAAACATGTATGGAAGAATAAAAAAGCACGCTCATTGGAAAAACGTTTTCAGAGCCTTCTGCATTTTACTACCTGTCTCTTCAATTCCTTGGATATTTTTGTTTCTTCAAGTCGTACGCAATTACGAAAAATTGTTTGTCGCAATCAATATTGTTGTCAATGGTACCCAGGGAATTCTGATTTTTTACGTTTACTGTATACACAGCAAAGATAATCGCGCGCGGGTCGCCCGAAAGTGGAACCGTTCAGCATTCGGCCGATCGTTGAATAGAATTTTGGAACAATTTTCCAAAAAGTGCTGCCCGACATGGAAAGGTGGAAAACATCAAACATGTGACATAGAGATCCGATTTGATAACATATTTCCGAATGAAGAAAACGGCGACAGACTTTGTAGTGCTCGTGTCAGTGATGTGACGGTTACCACTCAGTTGCCGTCAACCGACTAAACAGCTAGTGTTATAGCAAATGACATCTATTAAAAGCACAAATTCTTCGAAATGCTTATACTGTTCTACCAGTGAAATGGTTGTTGCTCGTGCCATTTTTGTGGTGTGACTATGGACAAAAATATAGACATATTGCAAAGTTGGCTTTGACTTTTTAAAAGAAGGCAAATTTTGTGACAAATACTGATTTTTCTTTCTTTGCCAGTGTTTATTTATTTAAAAATTTGTTATAGAAACCAACTCTTGTTTTTCTTTCTCACTGTCTCATTCCGTTTGGGGAATGAATATATTTGACTTTTCACTGTAAAACGAATACAGCTATATATATTTTCTTGGTCATTTATTACATGATTGTCCATACGAACCATTTGGAGGTTTTTGAGTCCCGTGGCAGTGATATATTGGTTTCATTCTCGGCTTGACCACCATTTTGCGTGATTGTGCCAAGGCAACACATTTTATCCGTTCCTGCCGAATTAAATAGCACAGTAAAATATAATTTAAAAAGATGGATTTGCAAAAGCTCGCGCTAAATGACGACATGTACTGCTGACGAATGGCAGTCTCCCAACGGCCACAAGACAAACCTTGTCAAGTCTTCATGGAATCATAAACAATCCTGTAGTAAAGTTATCAAGAAATATTTTGCTCACTGCAAATAAGAAAATGGAAATTTACTGCTACCAAATTACGTTTTAGCGTTTATCAGGTGAAAACCTGATTTGTCTTTTTTAACACATTAGCTTGGTCGGTTAGTGCGGCGACATCCAGCCGAAAATTGGTCGCCTTAGTTGGTTATGTCCTAGGAATTAAAATCTTAAAAGTAATTGCCTGAATTTAGTGAAATGATGAGTTCTATTAAATTATAGGAACGTCTGAATCATACACAACACACTGCAATATCTCCAGTAACCCCGCGGTGAGAGCGTGATCTGACGATTGCCCGTTTATTTAAAGCCCGTTGTGTATTCCTTTTTTACGCGGATAAATATGAATATCCTATTCTATCCTTTAAAAACGTGATTAATAAAACAAATTTACTGTTCACAAGTATTGCAACATTTATGTTTTATCTCCGTGGAAGGTGAAAGCAAGTGGTGTTTACACCTGGCCGTGTATGTTGTAAAAGTGATCGAGTTGTCTTTACTAAGTTGATTTCATTAGTCGAAATTTAGACTATTTAACAACGTTTTTTGCTATTTTTTAACGCTCACTGTACATGCTCCATAGTTATTATTTTCTGTTCCATTATGACATTAAAGCAGACTAGCACATTTATTTTAAAAAAGCGAAGCAAACAAAAACGGCAAACTACAGAAGTTAAAAGTCGTCAGTAATACACACAGTACAAGTGGGAAAAAGTGGTGTCGCCGTTTTAGTTGCGATAAAAGGCAACTAAAATGTATAGAGTTGTATCTGTTAAAAACAAACATAAAATTACATTATTCACTGACCAACAACTGCCATAATTATGACCGAAAAATTGTGAATCGAACAACCGTAAATGCATATTTAATTATGTTTTAGATATCTATGGTACCGGTACAACAAAGTTTTATTGTAAAAATAGCTGGTAGCCTTGTTTTGAAGTTAGCGCGCGCAATCAAACTAATAAACAAATTATTAAATTAACGTTAAAAGGATAAGTTATGAAAATAGGGAAACTACGGCAAATTAAATGTTAAACCGTTAGGTTTAGTTTGAGAATAACTGGGGTTATGTTGTTCGTTAAGGGCCAGGGTACTATGCTCCGTACATTACATACCATAAGATACCAGTAAACAGTAATATTAGAAAAGAAGATAGGTTAAGAGATCGTTTCACGTTTATATGAAGGACAGAATAGAGCAACCACTCTTGTGTTCAACTTTCCATACTGAGTATGAGAATAGTGGTTATCTATGGTACTCACAAGAATCCAGGTGGTCCTCAGACATTTTGTTTTCGTAGTTTTGCAATAATAATACTGGTGTACAGCCAGTATGGAAAGTACGGCAGCTGCACACTCAAGTTTTTTTTCCCTGCGTCTTTGCACACCTGGGTAATTTCACACGATCGCGAACATAAACATCGTATAATTTCCAACAAACCTGTAAACCTACCTCTGGACCTCGGTTTCACAATTTACTGTCAGTACATTTTTTGTTATTTAGCCGACCCTATATTATGTAGATAGATATGTTAGCTGACGGACACGAAAGATTGAGGATAGAATAATATGTTTTTTTAAGATTTTGGTAAAACAGTAATAAAAGGAGAAAACACAATGTTTAAGAAAAATATAAATACTATTAAAACCCGGAAGATTTGGTTGTAGAACTTTAGCTTAAATTGTTTTTTATTTAGTTTTATGGCTGCAACTGCAATATGAACAAACAATATGAACAACTGAAAGTGATTGACGGCAACTGGTTGAACACACCATCTGCTAAAGAATATGTTTCATCGATTTTGCAACAAAACGAACGTCGACATTTTGGGCTGTTGGAACGTCCATCATTGCCACCCAGCAGAAATATAGACATCATAAAATACAAGATATTCTTGTGTGGTAAATCTGGTGTCGGAAAAACGGCGACGGTTTCTAATTTTAGTGGCAGTCATGTCGCTGCAGTGGTGAACGAAACTGGTGGTATAGAAACCACGAACATCTACTGGCCTGCGAGGTTGATTACCACAGGAAAACTAGTGTTTTTCTGCCTTCAGTTTTGGGATGTCGGGGATCATGCCATCAAAAAGTTTACCCATATCCTATCTTCCTGTCTGTTTGAAGTAGACTGTGTTTTGTTTACCTTTTCTCTCACAGACCGCAGCAGTTTTTCTGAAATCCCCCAACTTATAAATCGAACTGTTACCGACGATGGAAAACAGGCTGTTCAGGCTGTTCTGGCAACGAAAGCAGATCAATTCATTCACAGCGACATTTCCGAAAAGGAGATGCAAAATTTTTCTGAACTACGAAAAATTCCGATCTTAAAAATCAAGAACAAGTCTTCAGCAAAAGGAGTGGAAAATATTCGTGAAATTTCTATAGTTTTAAACAAACTGTGTGACATGCTGTTGCAACATGATCAAAAGTTAGCTGCAACTCCAAAGGAAATGTCAAGTCAGATCTCAGATGTTTAACAGGTTGCCTATATATAAGTTACAAAATGTGCTATTTTTAATATCAGTGAAACATAAACATCTTCTTAGCATTCTCATCATAGTATTTATATGACACACTTGAAGTGTGCATAATTAAAATTTAATGACACACTTGAACTCTAATTGTTGCATAATTAAAATTAAAATTTGCATAACAGTATATGTAAACAAGCATGTAAAGTGTAAAAATGTTTTAGTATAATTATGTGCTTCTGCTTACAGACAAGGTTGTATCTCGTTTCCTATGTTCAATTGCGTTCTTCTTTTTGTAGAATCTTAGATATTTTTATAGATATATATGTTTTATTGTTTATATTTACATATTGTTTATGAACTATGATAAAACATAAAATCTTTGCATCAATTAAGCGCACCATATGTATGTATGTTTATATTGCTATTAATTAAATATATATTTTTAGTTGGTGTGATTAGTTTCCAGTTTTTATATTTAAAAATGAATACTGAGGAAGATACAGTTCCACCAATGGTTGAAGATAAACCAGGTCCTTCTGAAACATGCGAGAGATTTCAAAATTTTCAGAAATGTCTAGGGCAGTTTGTTAAAAGCATCAGGGACAAACCAGGCACGTGAGTAAGGTTTTTTTATATTATTACTGGTCCAATTAAGCCACTGGCTAGGTGGCTATGTTATCTAAGTTAATACAAATGTTTTTAAGCAAATTTATGGAGAAATGTACTTTAAGGGGCAAGCAAAAAAAAACCTTTGTGTATTATTACTGGTCCCATTATCTCCAATTAAGCCAATGGCTAGGTAACTATGTTATCTAATTTAATTCAAATGTTTTTAAGAAAATTTATGGAGAAATGTACTTAAAGCAAGCAAAAAAAAACCTTTGTGCTGATTCGGTATAGAAATATCAATATATTGCCTACATAATATATATACTTGATAATTAAAACTGCATTCTTAATATAATTATTATCACTAGTCTGTTATCTAAAAAAAAAAAACTATCATTTATTTTAAAATCAAAATTATAATATGAAAACCGAAAACTTGTTTTGTAAAGCAATTATGTTTTCATTCAAGACCATAGACTTTAATCCAAACCCTTGTTTTTAAGTTGCCGCAAACTGGCTCGTTCGTTCCCGAAATATTACAAGTCGAATGCTGAGGTTGTACAAGTGGTGTCCGATCAGCTGTGGGAGGCATTCGAAGAGAAGCAACTTTCAAATATGGAGCAGTTTATCAGGGAAGCCAACCTAAAGAAACTACTGTATAATCTGTCCATTGCCAATGTGGATGAAAACTTCAATTGGTATGAATTGAGTTTTGCAGTGTGTTATGTGCATCTAACTAGAATCGATTTAATTTGTTAACAGTGTCTTAGGAATAGGTATGTCGGTTCGGATTGATGACACATTAAATTCTCACAGAATTATTTTATTTTTTTTTATTTTTTTATCTCCCTCTGTGTATATTTATTTATTTACATATCTAGTGACTAGACATTGCTTGATCTATATAAGAGCAACTGTCTTTGCATAATTTGTTAATTTAACTTTAACGTCAACTGTCATATCTAAAAAATTAACAATTTGTGCTTAAATGCTTATACTTAAACATAAGGCAAATTTATTTTATCATTTTGAATCCATTTACTAAACTAAGGATTTAATAAAAAATACTTTCTTTGTGTAAATCAGCAACATACAAAAATCATTCAACCTATAATGAGTATTCTTTATACAGTACCGTATATCATTAATTTAGTGCTTTTTACCAATTTTACAAAGTGAGCATTTAGTGATGACTCATGAATACTAAAGTTATTCACTGATCATTATACAATTTTAAAGGAGACCATCAGGGGATCCTGATGAAGATATCCAAGCTCATTTATTTCATGCCAAACAACGAGAACTGGCAAAATTAACTGAAATTCACTTGGTATGTGTAATTGCAGCAGTATTTCTTGTATGCATTTATATAAGGTAGAGCAGTGTAGTTGCTTTTTAACTGTAATTACCCTTGATTACTGTTCTTGCTGTCCTTGGTATATGTATTGATATATACCAATATAGGTTTTTATTGTAGAAATATTTTAATGTTGGCTTGCTTTTAATAGGAAATTCCAAAATTTAATTAAAAAAAATTCTCTTGCCATTTTTTAAAATTCAAAACATGATTTTATGGTTTTCAGAAAGAGATAAATGAAGCAAATGCCCTTGAAGAGGAAATAAAAGCCAAGGAACTAAATGTTCGGAAACTCCTTGCTGTGGGGAAATCGCAGGAAAAGGAGTTGGAAAAGGTTAAAATTACAATTCATACTTTCTTTATGTGTGCATATTTAACGGTATGTGTCTTTTTAAAAAAGGTACTTTGGAGTCAAAAATTGCAATTTGCAATACTCCCATAATAAAAAAATAAAATGCATTCTTAGTAAACCTCAAAATGCATTCTAAGAAAAGCTAGCATGTGCAACATGTAGACTCTAATTGTTGCAATTGAAAGCCTTCAGCTGGTGTTGCAGCTAAATTCTTTAGCTTGTACATCTCTCATTATTTGTATTTTTAAATGAGAAATGCACATGGCTACATATGACACTGACCTTATAAATTGAATATTGAGTGAAAGAAACTTTGTACATAACGTGTCTAAAATATTTTCTTGCGAACCCATTCTATGTTATGTGTGTTACTGTCCAACTTATTAACATGTGATGCCTTAATCCACTAGTATTCTAAAATTCGCTTCCTTCATTATATATCTCTCTATCTGTTATGTATTTACCATTCACATATGTATAGGTTGGCATCAAAGCAAAGGAGAACTTATTGAAGGCACAGAAACTTCTGGAGGATGATTGAAACTGGAAATTATATTTATAATATAAAGCTAGCAGTCAGAGAGCGACCCAAGAGTAAGTGTGAAAATGAGAAGAAAAAACTTTACGGTTTGCAAATTTCTCAGACATTCCCAAATAATGTGTGTGATATTGGGAGTTTTCATTATAAATAACATTAAAAACTCTTGTAGCCACGTTTAATTAGTTGGTATCGCTTTGTGCCGCAATATGCAACACTATCTAGTGTGGAACTCTGGTAATTCAGACACATTATTGCTTGGAACTTAAAAACATGGCAGACGTCAAGTACTACACATTGTTTTGTTCATATTTTCGTTTATTTGCATTTTTTTAAAACAGATTTATATAGCGTTTGATCATCACTTTTATTTGCAACTAAAAGGAATGAATAAATGAATTTAAAACATTAAAATGTTGCCTACATATAGCTTCCACATCCACCCGAGTGGGCCCTCATGTAATTTGCAATGTTTATCGCTTCCGTTTGCGGTATCGAGTACATCGACATGGTTTCTGCCAGTTTCTGGCTGCTCATTTGCGAGTTTTTATATAAAATGTGCGTATGTTGGCGTGGGTGCGATTTTGGTTTCGCATGTGCCGTCTGGTTGAGTAGATTGCGCAGAATCTCAACGTCTTTTTGCATTCTTGCTTCTCCATATGCTTCAACTTTTCTCCAGAACGTGTTGTTAAAATGCTGATATAACGCAACATCCTGTAAAAATTAAGCAATCAGCACCTGTATCACCATCAAAGTATTGTGATTTTATGTTTATATATTTTTATGTATTTGATATAATTTTGTTTTACGAAAGACAAAATACGGATTAAAACACTTTTCTTGTTTTCACATCGAACATCTAATTACTGTTCATACAAATTATAAACATGATATCTAGAATGCATGCGGAAATTGTCACGTTATTCTGTAGATTCTTTTTATTTTTACCCGACTTACCAAGTTGTTCCAGTTGTGAAATAATCGTCTGTGATCAGCATTCAAATCTTGTTTTTTGTACATAAATCTCATCCGATTTTCATAAACAATATCCTCCCAAGATAGACACATCAAATCCTGTAAAGTAAGCTTGAGAAAAAGGAGGCCCAAATTTGTTATATCATTCATTTCCTGGGTTTTATCGTCTGCCTATGCTGAAAGTTGGATTTTCTGGATTACGGTTACATTTTTACACCTCTCAGACATTATGTAGGTTAGTTAGGCTATATTATTTCCATTAAAATTATTCTTAAAAAAGTTGTCTAGGTCGCCTTAGAATTCACAACTTTCTTTTTGCACTTTTGTTCAAATTGACCGAGCGAGTACTAGCAATTTCAATATTTATAGTAATTACAGAATAGTAAAGGGTTATATAACGAAATAACAGTAAATTAAAGGGTCAAAAAAGTTACCGCTTACTTTTAGTAAGATCATAGACATATCAAAATACTCGGTGATCATAACAAGATTGAGGTTCTTCTCCAAATGATCAATCCTTTCCTTTATAATCTCCTCATCACTAAGCATGGGATCGAACCCAAGATCATGGGCTTGATAGTTCTTAGCTCTGAAAGGAACATGGGAGTTTAGTGTTAAAATCATTTTATTATTTGAGGAAGATTCGTCTCAATCGTAAGAAGCTTTTGCGTCCACGTCTGGCATTACAAGATGTTTACCTTCTGATTTTCATATCAACGTGGTTTAACAACTGTCGTTTTGCCATTGTAACCTGTTTGTATCTTTTAATCGTAAACAACAACACAAATTCAATCCAACAAACATCGAAGTACCTCATGCAACAGTCAGTTCGGGCAATTGCGTGCATTAGATTACCGTAAGCTATTTTATTTTGTTCCAAATTTTCCGTCTTAAATGACCGCGCTAAAACAAACGAAAATTTGCTAACCTGAAGTACCACGGCACAGTCGGGTTCAGCACTGTGGATGCCTTCTCAAGAAACTGAGTCGCTGTCATGACCGAACCGTTCCTGACGAATGTGTTGGGGTAGTTGAAGCAGTTTGGCTTCAACTTCTTTGTCCACTTGTTGTAGTAGTGAAAGGACGACTGGAACTGAGACCACGGATTGCGCAAAATTGTGAAGTATCTTCATATATAAAATATAAACAAAATTAGAATGAAACCAGTATTATCGTATCTTCAACTTGTTTAGGTTTATATAATTTCAAAAAGACGTATTGTACACATTATTATAGCACCGATTGTTTTGTTAAATTATTAGGCTGTTTTATTATACAATTTTGTTCAGAGTTTTTTATTACAAGTTCGCTGCCAAACTTTTGTCCACAAAATTCTTTCCATAATCGATACACAGTGCAAATTGGATCGTTTATGATAATATTTTTGTCTGGTATTAATAAAACGCACAAACATACACTGTATCTTCTGGCATGTTTTTCCTTAAAACATCCGAATCGAATCGCAAATGCTCCGTTATTGCTTCCACATAGTTGGGGATTCGTTTGCTTCCCTTTACGAATGTAAAGTTAACTGGTCCGGGATACCCTCCAACAAATGGTTTCGGGTGCATTTTCGCCTGCGAATTAAATCAATTGTTGGCAATATAGACTGTTTCTATGATGTATTTAGGCAATAAACCTTAGTCGTTAGATTACATGACGATGCAGCTCGTCAGATTACTTTACACACAACGACGGCTTATCGGAGCTAATGAAGTGTTTTATTTATAAGAGGTTTGTTCAGTTTCAGTCGAACCTATTATTTCAGTAGGAACAGATGATATCCGTAAAGTGCCTTACTCAAAGATACAATCGTTTTTTACCGAGCCAAGTTTCGAACCCATGATGGGCTCGTCACTTGGACCGTTTTTGAATAGTAGTCGGTATATGTATCGGTCGCGTTAACCGTTTTGCTACCTGCAAACCGCCGACGCTCTCAGCGGTCAGACTTTGTGACTGACTGCTAGACGGTCACTGAGTTAAAGCTGCCGAAATTATAGTGAAGTTGCGATATTCTGAGGTATGGTAAGAGTATTTTATTTTAACCGAGCGCTCGAATCTGCTAAAGAATCACTTACCTTCGATATGTTATTTGATGTTATGTACTTCTCCAACATACGCGTGATGGTTGAACTTCCAGTTTTATGGGTTTTCACAAACACAAAGTGTCGTTTAGATATTGAACATGTGTCCTATATGAAACAAGAATAATGCTAAACATTTTGTATTCTATACACACAAAGATATCCGTGGTGACCAACCAAAATGATACATTGTTGAGACATAGTTGTAGATTCTTTTTTTAAACGTGATCAGTTTCGAAACCATAATGGGCTGGTTGACCTTTTTTATGTTAGTCGGTATATGTATCGGTTGCGTTAACCATTCGCCCAAACAACTGTCCTAGATGTAGATTCTATAAGGTCGGTTATCGTGACCAGACAGGTTTCTATTTTTAATCCACTTTTCAGTTGTGTCACTGAACGGGGCACTTAATGGCATATTCCCGTTACCGACAATGATCCAATCCAGAGTTACCCAACAATTGATTATGCTAGAAGGTGTGGAATCTGCACATGTCAAGTAAGGAACACTAAAAACAAGGACAGAGGGATATGCTTAGTAATCCAGGACGATGCCCTGTTGTGTTTTGTGTTACATTTAAAATTGTCTACCCAATAAGATATAAATGTACGTATGTGCATATTAATGTAATGACCCATAAATGTGAGTATATAAATATAGACATGTGTATCGTACCAGTGTAACATTTACAAGAATTTTAAACAAAACATTCCTATAAACGAAAATCACAGGCTACAAAAAAGTGCAAATACGGCACCGCTAACAATAACCAAAAACAGTTAATTATGTATCAGTGTAAAAAATAAAAGTTGAATTGTGCAGAAAAAAAAACTTAACCAACACCGTACAAAGGGAAATGATTACCTGTACAAACGCTGCTGTAGTACTTTCAAACGATTGAAATCCTAGCTTGTTTGCCAGGTTTTCTTTATTCGTTTTGCGGGTCTTTTTATCCCAATGTAAAACGATTGTTAATGCAATCGCGCACATTAAGCAAGTACCTAATATCTTGTGCATGTACGAATCTAACATTTTGTGACCTAAAGATGTTGCAAAATAAACATGTTTGGTCTGCTTCGGCGGCCATGATGCATGTATTTATATGTTAGAACAAAAGTAACGGCAAAATTACGAATCACAACACAAACAACACTTTTAACAAGGACAACTACTACGATACTTACTGTTTATTATACGTAATGTTACGTAATTCTTTCAGGCTGTTCACTTAGTCAGCTAGACATAAGTTGTCACCCGAAGGTATTGGGTGTATCGAAACCTGCCGCCGTTGATTCCATTGTGTTATTGGGCAATAAACATGGTGGACGTCGTCTGAACCTTAGCTGTGCCTTTATGGGTTCATTAAACCAATATAGTAGAACATATCAGCACAGCCACTGCAAACCGATTGTCTAACTCCACGGTTTCATTGGTGTATAATGCGCTTAACCACCGTCATCTGATAATTTGTTCTAAATTACAGTGCAAAAGACGTGAGAAATGTACATACTCAACTTTTGGAATTACTTTCTGTATCCCGACTTTATGTACGTGGCGAACTGTCGGCATATCACGTCTGCTGGCTACATTGCTTTCCCAAACAAAACAGGAAAAACAAAAGTATTTTGTTCTTTTTATCCCATTCAACGTTTTTAAAAATAAAATAAATTAGAATTAGACGAATTGACATGTTTCTATAAAAACACGACTGGAGCAACTCAAATACAAGAACTTACTTCATGTCTGTGCATCTTGACTGTAATAACGCGCTTCGGAAACAAAATAAAACCGGATATATTTTGATGCTATGCCGGATCCGACAAGGGCACCTAAATTAAAATGAGTGCAATACCAGAAAGATTTATAGTAATTGCTTTTCTACATGCTACACTGAAATATTACTCTTTGAAAGCCGTTTGCTGTGCTTTTACTCTATAACAGCAAACTCTAGAATTCCACATGCAATATATATGCACAATATTCACCTGGTGTGCCCGATTGCACTTTTGTACTTCTGCTCTAATTAAACTTTGTAAGATAGACAGCAAGTTTTGGCTGTACCCTGTAATGCGCCATTATGTAGGCTTTACTCTTATTTATAACACCGATAACGCATCTCAAACTGTAATACGATGTCTCTAGATAGCTGCTTTCGGATGTAGCAACGTGTAATTTTGTGAGTTGGAAAACGCCCTTCTTTATACACCCTATCACAAAATAAGCGCATTAACCAAACTGCAACACCCATTAATTATATACCTATAGAGCGATGATAGTATTCTTTAAATGCGGCCGGTATCTATATATAACTGTTTGCAGATGCAGCAACGTGTATTTCTCAAAAGGTAAAGGAAACCTTTTCTATGAAAACCCTATCTATAAATTAGCACATTAACCAAACTGCAACCCCGTGTTATATATCTATAGGGCGATTATAATAATTGTTAAAAGCGGCCGGTATCTATATAGTTAGCTGATTTGAATTGCAGTAACCAGTATTTCTCAAAGTTATTGGAAAACGCCTTTTTATAGCCCAATCTCGAAATAATATAATTAAGGAAAGTGCAACATAAAGTTATAAACCCGAACGATGATAATAATCTTTAAATATGGTCGGTATCTCTATAAGATAGCCGCTTTCGAATGTAGCAACGTGTTTTTTTTCCAAAAGGAAAGAAAAACGCCTTTCTATATAAACCCTTTCTATAAATCAGCACATTAACCAAACTGCAAAACCCTATATTATAGGACGATGATCATAATCTTTAAATTTGTTCGTTATCTCTAGACAGCTGCTTTCGAATAATGAAACATGTTTTTTTTAAGGAAAAGATAACGCTTTTCTATATAAACCCTTTCTAGAAATAAGCACATTAACCAAACTTTAAAACCCTGTTATAAACCTAGGGCGACGATAATAACATTTAAATGCTGCCAGGACGGCCATTGCGAAATGGCAACGATCGAGTAATAATAGGTGGCCGTCCGTCTGTAACGCGACCAATCCATTCTAAATGTATGTTTGTTTATTGTTTAAAAACAAAGGCGATTTTTCTGTCATAGAACGCACGCGTCGATTTTTTTAAGCTTCTTAAATTTAACATTTTACAGTCCACACCCAACTACACCATAAAAAATAACTGTTTAACAAAGGTATTTTTAAAGAATTTCTAATTTTGTTTTAATTGCAAAACATGCTCATTAAAAAATACTCAATTTAAGGATTTTGACGGCAAAATGTGACTTTTAAATTATCTATTGACCAGTCTTTACCAGTTATAAATAAGGTTAAATTTATTTGTTTTGGAAACCAAGGTAAATAACCTAAAAATACATTTAACTGTATAGGCTTTCTTTTTTTACGTTCACATTTTCGGCACACATTGCAGATGTTTTGTTTTATTTACATCAACACACTTAACGATAAAAGCGAACGCCCTTCGATTTGTCTTTGTACGTTTATGACGTTGCAATGCCGATAATAGGATATCGCGTCCAAACAACGTTTAGAAACTTTCGCTTTGGACTGCTTAGAACGTTACTGTATTGTGAACCCGATACAATAATAAAAATAAAGTTACCGTGAACGCCTGACGTTTATACAAGCAATGTTTTAAACGAAGACAAAATTTTCAAAAACCTCTCGACGGGAAATCACTCTGCCTTTACATACTTTTTTATAATTATATTTCTGTTCGAGAAACATATTCAATATTTGTAAATTAATCTGATATAATCATGGCAATCTTCCGGGGGTGTAGACAAAATGGGCATTCGTCATAATTTCACATGCTTTTAGTCGGGTTGCCAAAACTAATGTACTTTACTAATTATTTCAAGCCATCCTAACTTTGAACCTTGCCTTTGGGATAAAGGGGATTTAAAATTATTTGATTTCCGTGCAGGCGACATGAAAAGTAGTTTTAACGTGTGAAATTATTAGGCTAGATCTGCACTGTCAAGTTGTGTAGAATATTTCAATATAGAATAGGATATTCATGTTTATCCCCGTGGGTGGGAAAACGCAATAGGCGTTGACACACCCGTAATCGTCAGATTACCTCGCGCGGGTTACCGGAGCTATTTCAATGTGTTGTGTATGATTGAGACGTTCTTTCAATTCGATAGAACTCATCACCCCATTGGGTTGCAGGCAATGTCCGTTAAGTGCTTTGCACAAGGATACAACCTACTAGCCAGCGACCCGTTTCGAACCTACAACCATAGGACTAAAAAGCGACATACCCACCAAGGTATTCGGTCGGACAACATATACTTCAAGATATTTAAAAAAGTCGAGCGATACATCTAAATCCATTGGATTGATGTAACGTATGTTAAGTGCTTTGCCCAATCGGCAGTGATTAGGCTACGCTTTACATTGAATTAAGTAGACCACATGCTAATGGCTATTGTGTTTTACTATTCAACTATAGAATAGATTTTTAAGTTAAAATATGTTCTATTAAATTACATAAAGTTGTGCATTAAAAGGACACGGACGTATATATTATTCCCAAAACAGTAAGATGGCAAGTATAAAAAAAGTATTGACGTCCTTGTCGTAACGTCAGACTATATTGGTGTATATTTTATAATTCACATACAACACATATTGAGCTGTATATAGACCCAGTTTCCATATACAAATAAATTGAACTTGGTGTCACGCCACATTACTCCTAAACTTTCTGAAATATCATGATTCCCAATTTGCCACATTACTATTTTGTTTTCTCAAATTTTAAGAAAACGGCCACGTTAGCAAGTGCCGTTTCTCCATCACTTTCGCATAAAATCTGCGCCCCACCGTGACCTTGCACGTCATGTAAACAAATGCGTGTCCTTCATTTAATTGAAAAGGGAAAGGGCCACGGTCAGAGACGTTCACACAAGCTAAAGCCTGTTAACGTAGACTGTTGAAACATACAGTAATACTATATATAATAGTGCAATGTATGCTTTGGAATTGTTGCTGTTTGGAATACTAGCTGTTGTCGCAGGTGAGTTTTAAATAAATCCTATATAGGGTTCAAAATGATCGAGGATTAAACCTTATTTTATAAATTTAATTATATCGGGCATTTGTGCGCAGCGTTAGATAAAAAGCGGTGCCTGTCGGTTTATGTCATATTTAATCGGAGAAACCATTTTTAATTGTCAAGTGGGCTATGTCTAGAAAAACGATTTCTGGGTTTAGAGTCGGTCTGTGGTGGCTGACAGTTCCGCTTATCATGTCTTGCAAAGGGAAACGAAGGGGTCATAAGTATATTCTGGGTTACCATATGACCGCACGACTGTCTTCTACCCAATATTGGCTATTTAAAAACACATTTTCCATATAGAATCATGCAGAGACAGGTTGTCTGATAACCGCTGTGAGCTATTCAAAGAGCAAATCTGCTCGTCGCTTTACTCATCAAGATTGTGCATGGAAACTTGTTGTAAGTACTGTTCTATAACCAAAAAGACAGAAAAAGGGAAGGGAGGGTTACTTATTTTTAAATTGGGGTTGGTATTAACCTATAGTACAGGAATAAGTTGAGCTATTGCACCAAGGTTAAATCATTATTCTAGACCGGCCGTGTGGAATGAAAGATACCGGCGAAGGTTATGGCCAATGGCCAATCTTTTTTGATGGCCAACATTATCAATTAGTGTGCTTTTTACTAGTGTAGTAAAATGTAGAGATAAGATCCCTAAATAAAACTTCAACACACTGAAATCCAACAACTTTATTATAACGACTCTCGTTGTCGAATATAGGCAATACGAGTATTCTATCCTCTGTTGCGCCTAAAGTTCTTTCGATATTAGGCATTTGTCCGGACTGGTTAAGTGAGTGCAACCATTTAGCAACGACAGAGTCGTGCAATCATGAACCAATCAAACAGTATTGCAAGAAGAGTTGCTGTCGTGTCAAAGGTAAGACCAAGTGTATTACAGTGTAACTTTTTTTTATTAACAATTAATTATTTTTTTATTTGGGTTTAGCTGCCACGTCTAATTATAACGAAATTTAATAATTTATTGGTTTTTAGTCGTTTTGCCGTTTTTTCCCGTTTTCCAAATTTTTATCAATAGTCCTGCTTCGTGTTTTCATCGTGGAAACAAAAAATAAACTAAACTAAACTGGCGATATGAAGTAGAACGTATTTCGAATAATTAATTGTTTTTGCAATTTGTTGTCAGTTTTAAAAAATGTTATTTTTCGTGGAGTGTACACTCTACTTTTTGTATGTACACTCTACTTTTTTAGTAATGTATGCTACTATACAAAGGAAAATAGTGTTAAACACAATTTTTTATCCAAAGGATGGTCAAATTGGTCATCGTGGACTGGCTGCACAACTACATGCGGTGGTGGAATCCAACATCGTCAACGTAGCTGCGGAACTGGTTCACAGTGTCCTGGATCCTCTAGTCAAGTTAGAACATGCAGTACCAATCACTGCCCAAGTAAATACCACTTGTGATCGGTTGTTACTCATATTTTACGTTGTTTATAGATGCGGTGAGGTTATATGCTGATGTTTGACAGAATGCACTCTGCAGATGTTAATATAACCAAGCAACCTTCTAATGTCACCCATTTTTACGCTACATATATATAATTTAAAAAATGCCAACATTTGAACGATTTCATACTTTTTATATACAGCTATACATAATTTTTTTACTAAGTTTGTACAGATACACATATAAACCTTGAATGTGTTTGTCATTTTTATGTCGACAGAGGAGGTATGTTTTCGAAAAAAATGTACATACTTAGTATTTACCTTTTTGGGTATATATATCTATATATATAAATGTTTACTCTCTAAACCACATTTAATTAACACCGTACAGGCTGGTCGTCATGGAATGCGTGGTCAACATGTTCGGTGACCTGCGCATTTGGTGTGAAGAGTAGAAGACGGAACTGCGTTTCAGGAAATAATATTGTCGGAAACTTTTCATCTTGTAATGGTCACACAAATGATTTCGAACGGTAAATAGCTACAACACCAAAACGAGAACTTACTTATTGTAGGCCTATAGATCGTTATGAACTGTAAAAGACGGTTTTTAAGGCTGACCGTTTCCAATGACCGGGATATGACATTACAATTTTGAACTGCGGTAATGATTCAAGGAATCTTTAAAAGTTTCACTGCATCGAGAACTGCGCGTCTTTTGTAATTAATTAAGTGCCCGTGCCGTAACACCACCTGCGTTTTCCCTTACCCCGGGTGAACCCTATGAAAACAAAAATACTTATAAACATTGATCTGCTTTTAAGTAACTTATTTATAATTCTTCCAATGTTACGTTTCACAATTCCACATTACCTTTAGATGCATGTTGCCACCGTGTAAACAAATTTCTGTCAAACAACCCGGATTGAAGCCTTTTGATCGAGCTTGTAGTGGGGAAAATTGTACCCACATCCCAGATCCATGTCCAATAGGCTTTACTTGGTCCAACGCAAGTCTATCATGTGAAGGTATTTTGTGTACTAGATTTTGTATGCAAATCTATGCGGCACCGTTCAACGTTATCGATGAACCAGCAGTGCCTCTCGGCGATTCTGTAAATGCGCAGCAGGATGCGAAACGCATGTTTATCTTCTTGGGTGGGATTTATTTCACGGATAATAGTCAGATTACATCGCGCTATCGTGTTTAAAAAGATGATGCGATGGGATGTGTAATTAAAATAATTCGAGCGGATGGTATTCGTCACTATTGCAAAAGGAAAAATATAGATAACAGACTATTTATTTGTCCGGCTGGTTAGTCTGGCGGTTAAGTGCGTCGCCTTTCAGTCGAACGGTTGCAGGTGCGAAACTGGTCGCTAGCTAATCGGTTGTGTCCTTGGGGAAGGCACTTTACGGACATTGCATGAACCCAACAGATTAATGGGTTTCACCAAATAGTAGGAACGTGTCTATCATATACAACACACTGTAATAGCTCCGGTAACCCGGTAGTGGGCGCGAGGTGATCTGACGATTCCCCGTGTGTTAACTCCCTTGGTTTTTCCATTCACGGGGATAAACATGAATATCCTCTCCTATCATATTTACAGGCCAAACGTTGCCGAGTAGGGTTTATTAGATTAGCGAACTTTATATTAACGGCTCTTACAATTATTTGGTTAAAATGAAATCATTTTTCCCCAGATATCGACGAATGTTCTTTGTGGAACGGTGGTTGTGCGCAGCGGTGCGTGAACTCACGTGGTTCCTACCAATGTCTATCCATATCGCCGTTTAGCGGAAACTGTTCGGGAAATTACAAATTGCGCTACGGATCTAGTGGCGAATGTTGCCGGAAGTCGAATGACGTCACATGTGGACGAAACATCGAATATGACGTGGACAGAATTATTGGTGGAGATGACGCAATATTAGGACGATGGCCTTGGATGGTAGGGATATTTAACAACGACTGATTTCTAAGAAAGGTAGAATACTGATTTTACCCAATGGCATAGATACCAAAATAAGCTATCGCATCTTTGTATCTATATGTGGTAGGCCTTCATACATATGTCCGATTGAGCAGCTAGGTGGGTTAGATCATTTTCTGCTATTTTCCCCCGGCAAAGCATTCAGCCTGTATTGCCCGAACCCAGTAGATTAATAAGTTCTCCTGAATTAAAGTTTCAATTATATACAACACCATATAATAGCTCGTCGGACATTGCCTGAACCGAGCGGATTTAATATGTTCCATCAAATTGCAGGAACGTGTCTATCATATAGGCTACAACACACTGCAATAGCTCTGTTAACCCGACGGTGGGCGCGAGGTGAACTGACGATTGCCCGTGTGTTAACCCCCTTGGTTTTCCCATTCACGGAGATAAACATGAATATCCTGTCCTGTCCTAACAACCTCTCAACTAAAAGATGACGCTTAACCACTAAGCTATAGGCTACGACTGAACAAAATTTTAATTCATACGTAGCCTATCTCCTTAATTTAAGGCTCGGCTTCTGATTGGAGGAAGAAATTTATGCGGTGGAACGTTGATCAACTCGAAATGGATTCTCACAGCCGCTCATTGCTTCATGAAACACGATGTTGGCCGCCGAGGGACGGTGATTATTGCAGCCGGTATGCTGAGACAACACGCAAAATTCGAACGCAGTCGGCAGTTCAGGTAAAAATACACTTTTGTGAATAGTCAGTTCATCATATTTGAAATATTTGTAATAAGGTTACAATTTTTCCGGTTTTTGTGTTTCGTCCTTTAGGAAATTCGATTAGGTAAATTTCCGTCTGGGAAACCCCCTAAACACAAAGTTTGCTTATAGAGTAGTATGAGAGCATATACAATAGTTGAAGACCGAAAAATCAGCGAAAATAAATGTTAGAAATAAATCTGGCAAAAATGGGATTAAGCAACAAAAGGAAAAAAACTTGAGTTACCTGTATGAGTTAATAGGTTTAAAAGAAAAAATATACATTTACTTTCAATTAATTGTACAATGTATTGTAAGTTACTAAGTCTTCATAGTCATCTTTTACCTACAATAAACTAATTAAATGCTTAATTTAATGCAAAATCAAGCCAGTCTAAATAAACAATATTAGCTAACTTTGTTATACAGAGTACAGACCATCTTACAGTGTTTACAAATCCATGTTTTGAATAATTCATCATGAGTTTAAATTTGCTTTCACTTCAGAATCGACAAGAGAATTATCACACATCCAGCATTCAAATTTCCCCATTATGACATTGCGCTTATTGAAGTGGACCGGCCGTTTGACGTCTCTGGTGTTTATGTGAGACCAGTTTGCTTGCCCCATGGGGAATACCCAGAAGTGGGAAAGCGATGCTTTACCACTGAATTTGGAACATTAGGTATGTCGGTGAAGCAGGACAGTGGAAACTCTTCACTTAGCTTCTGTTGTTTAATCCATTCCTTTCTACATTGTGTAAGATTGTGTCCCTGGATAACATAATAACTGTGGGCACATAACCCAAGTAAATTATTTTCAATATTTGTCCTACTAGATTGAAAACACATGGAGTGTTATCACAATCTGATGGACACCTAAATAGGCTCCTTTACAGAAATTATATATTACACCATTTTTATGTTTTTGCTTATCAGAACAGTTAGTCGTGAACAAATTACAGAGTAGTCTAGTTGGTTAGTGCGTGGCCTTTCAGCCAAAGGGTTGCAGGTATGAGCCTGGTTGCTAGCTAGACGGTTGTGTCTGTGGGCAAGGCACTTAACAGACATTGCTTTAACACAGCGGATTAATGGGTTCTACTAAATTGAAGGAACATGTGAATTATACACAACATACTGCAATAGCTCGAGGTGATCTGACAATTGCCCATGTGTTAACCCCATTGGTTTTCCCATTTAGGGGATAGACATTAATATTCTATCCTATTCTACTACAGCCTTCATTAAAATTGTTATTTTCTTTAGCATACAAGGGAGAGATATCTCCCACCTTACAACAAGTTTCAGTTCCAATTGTGTCGCATGCCACCTGCTCGCAATCTTACAGCAAAGTGGGATGGGAGCTGCAGGACTACCAACTCTGTGCAGGAAACTTTACCCACGGTGGTGCAGACTCTTGTCAGGTTGAACTTGGTTATTTTAAAAATTTGTTTGGACACTACCTATCATTTAAGACTAATGACAACAAAGATCAATTATTACCTTAAAATTCACACCTAATGCAGATGACACAAAATTTTCCTATAAAACATTATTGGGGCAACAAAAAGGGCTATGACAGGATAAATCTAAATTCTGTATATTAAGTCCTTCTCAAACTCATGTTTTCCACACCTTTTTCTGTGTATTCTTTTTGCTTTATAAATTATCTGGAGAAAACTAAACATGGGGTTAGAGTTAGGGTTACTTCTGGGGTTGAGATTTGTGTTTAGGGCTGGGTTAAAATTAGTTTCTATAGTTTAAGTAAGCAGTTTTCCTCCTTCCCTCTTTCCCTCCTTTTAGTGTTGCCCAATTATCTGTATCGCAGTTAATATTAAGTACCTTACCCAGAACCAAAAATTGGTTAGGATGGGGAACCTACCCAAATCTATCTTCCCAACCATCAGACTGTCCATGACAGCTGAACTTTACAGGGTGACAGTGGTGGACCCTTGGTGTGTCAGCGGTGTTCATCGTGCAGCTGGTACTTGGCTGGTGTGACTTCATTCGGACGGGGCTGTGCACTTCCCGGCTTCCCAGGCGTTTATGTGAGTGTGGCAAGCATGGAGCAGTGGATCTCAAGTATTACTGGAATAAGTTCGCATGGGAACATGACATGCAATCCAGTCCTAGGTTGGTGGGACAGTTAAGTTAGCTTTCTTGTTTATTGCAAATAATAAAGAATTTAACCTATCTATATAGCCAGATTGTGGGTCAAATTTCATTGAATTTTGCACTGTTTGATTAAAGAAGTAAAACCTTTTTACATTTTAAACATTATGCTCTTAACATTAAGCATGTGTTAATAGAATTTAAACATTTATGGAAACAACTTTTTTACAGAATGGAGCAATTGGAACTCGTGGTCTCCTTGTTCACGATCATGTGACACTGGCATACAATCACGTGATCGTAATTGCCTCCAAAATGGTGTGATCGTGAATAAAGATGTTTGTGAAAATCTGGTCTCACGCGGAGATGACGAACGGGAGTGTTCTGTTGGAAGATGCCCAACGTGGGGTGAATGGTTAGGATGGGGGCATTGCAGTGCAACTTGCGGGGTGAATGGAACAAGGTTTGTTGAATACAGTTTACCTTTTTTTATTTATGTTAAATTAAAATTATATTTATGTTAAATTAAAATTATTTTTTATTTATGTTAAATTAAAATTATATTTATGTTAAATTAAAATTATTTTTTATTTATGTTAAATTAAAAAATATTAAAAAATTAGGTTAAATTATACTTATGATTATGTTAAATGGGCTTCCAGGGTTTCGGTCCACGTTACTTGGCAAAGCGCAGAAGGAATTCGGTTTATGTTAAATTAAATTATCTTAAATACGTAAAAATTATGTTAAATTATACTTAATTATACTTATGTTAAAAATGTTAGAACAAAAAGCTGTGTTGTAAAAAATAATTTGTTCAAGATACTCTTGCTGACCTAAAAATGTTTAGTTAACTTTGTAATAACTTATCGCTCGTTAAAAATACAGTTTTCAAAAGGACTGATATTTTAAATTTATATAAACATAAGTATCCTTGTTGTAGTTAAAATGCCATCTTATTGTGTTAAGTATTTAAATATTGTTTGTTTATAATTCAGTGGGAAAATATGTATGCTAGAGAATTGATCACTAATGTTATCAGATACCTAGATGGTTACAAAAATATGGTGTGTTTGTATACAATATTGGTTTTAGTTTAACCCACTAAATATAGTTAAAGACTTCTTTAAGTACCTTACAAGAACACAACTAGCAAGTACACAGCTGATCATTTTTTCTACAAATAACGCTATGAAAAGAAAGTAGTTTACAACTATACACTGTATATAATATGTGCAGGCAAAGAACAAGGAGGTGTCTTTTTGGTGATTTTGATTCATGTATCGGAGGTGTCGAAGCCGGCCTTGAAATCGAACCTTGTAACCTTAAGCCCTGCCCCAACTGGTCAAACTGGGGTATTTGGGGAGCTTGCAGTTCTACTTGCGGCATTGGTGGTCAAAAATCTCGAAGGAGATCATGTCTCAATGGGGCAGTGGGTCAAAATGGGTGTGACTCGGAACATGTTAACAGTACAGATGTAGCCAGAAATTCCACTGAGTTAGGGCATAAAAACAACATCACCAATGGATTTGGAGAGGTTGCTATCACAAATGAAACTGATATTACAGTTACAAACTTGACAACACATACAGTTCCCTGCAAAATACCAGAAGATATATTACCTTGTCCATCATGGAGTATTTGGGGCTTTTGGTCTCCTTGTACAGAAACATGTGGCGGTGGTTTACAATTCAGACAAAGAGAATGCATGCTTATGCACAGATTGATTGGTGGTGCAACTGGAAATAATTTATCACAAGCAAACATGATTACGAGTGAAGTATTGCCATACACTGAATGCACTGGCAATGCAACTCATACCAAATCCTGTGAAAATCAGAATTGTCCAGCATGGTCACTATGGGGTGAGATATAAACTCTTGTGAATTTATTGATAGCTCAGAAAAGTTTTGAGGATAAAGGAAGGGGTCTATTTAGCTACCGCAAACCTGCAAATATAACGTTTATACATATTAGAAAATAAATTTCATTTTCTAACCCATAGGGTCAAAATTGTTGCATACCTATATTTGGGTTGCTGCTGCCATTGTAATCTTTCACCAGATTATGGTAATGTCCGTTAGTTTCTTTCCCACAAAGGCATGTAGAGTATGGTGTAGAACCTATAGTATGCATAATGTACCCCACGTTCTTAAGAAATAAACTAAGTTATTGCTTCAGACCTCTACATCTGAACTTGTAGTTGCCAGTCCTGCTGCATGTGTTTTTTTGTTGGTTTTAAGTAAATTATTCTTATACTTTGTGTTAATATATAATTGTTTCGGAAGTGTTATTGATTTTTCCTAAGAAATCACGATTGTGTCTTTCCAGGATCATGGGGTGAATGTGATGTCTCATGTGGAGGTGGCCTATCATGGCGATCACGGGAATGTCTTGATGATGATGGTGTATTAGGTTGTCAGGGAAACAACACTAATGTGAACATATGCAATGAACATAATTGCCCACGTAAGAAATTACAAAAACATAAAAGCAAACTATACAAAACATACCTATAAAAATAGAGAAAGCATTAATTTAAATAATAAAAAGGAACGAAATAAATCACAATTTTGTGTTAGCCAGTGTAAAATAGATTTTAATAGGATAGAATGCTATACTGATACATATCCCTGTAAGTGTAACAATCAAAGGGTGTTATGCTATACTGGTGTGGCCACAGTTAAGCTGTAGACATTATTTTATTTTTTACCAACAATTGAATCGTGGTATGAGCCATAAGTTGTACTGTAAGTCACCTGTAGGTGCACTTGTACAGTTGTTTACTCTGGACAAAGTTAAAATACTAGAGTTTAAGACAATGATGTGATTTTTGTTTTACATATTTGATTTACAGATTTGGATTAAAAGATTATTAGAGCTTTTGCAATGTGTTGTATCATATATATCTTTTTAATGCACTGAAACAGCTGTATAAAAATCTTCAGGTAAGGAGTGTCCGGCAATCTCTGTGCCTGAAAATGGGCACATAGTATGTGATGATGAATTTTACGCCGGATCAACCTGTATACTGGAGTGTGAATCTGGCTACACAGTGCAGGGAGAGATTGTTTCTTCGTGTCAGCAAAACTTGACTTGGAGTGGAATTGGCACAGCAAGATGTAGAAAATCAAGAGTTTATATCAGGAAGGCAGATTCTGGTGTGCATAAACCTATAATATGCATTTTTGTTACATGATTTGAAGAATACTCATTTTCTTCCCAGTTGTGGGACAAGAAAAGTCAGTATAAAAAATCACCACATTTACGCAAAATTAGGATAGGATAGGATAGGATAGGATAGGATATTCATGTTTATCCCCGTGAATGGGAAAACCTAGGGGGTTATCACACGGGCAATCGTCAGATCACCTCGCGCCCATCGTCGGGTTACCGGAGCTATTGCAGTGTGTTGTATATGATAGACACGTTCCTTCATTTTTTTGTAGAACCCATTAATCCGCTGGGTTCAGGCAATGTCCGTAAAGTGCCTTGCCCAAGGACACAACCGACTAGCTAGCGATCAGTTTCGCAGGCAACGCACTTAACCGCTAGACCACCGGGCCGGGTTAGATTTATTAGAATTAGATTATAGAAGCCAATGCAGTGCACTATTAATAATTTAATATTTGTAATATTCATAAAAAATCCATTGATTAGAGATAAATTCCGTGTCTTGCCCAGCAGGTTATAGGAGTATGGCCTATTATAACCACAAATTAAGTTTTACACATGTATAAGGCAACATTTAAGTTGCCGCATGCTTTTGATGAGATTTGCGTAAGTATTTAAATCTTTGACCACATTTAGTCAATCTACATTAATTACTTTTACAAACTGATATTGATCATTGACTAGGTAGAACTTATTTATTTTCAGTTTTAAACATAATCCAAATATTGCAGCACAAAATTCCACTTTGTCATTGGCAATAAAATCCTTATCCTCTGGATACGCGGGTGTGTGGGCGATTGACACCCAGCATCGCGTTCTTCACCTCACATCATCTATCGGCCGACAATCACCTCGTAGTAAGTGACAACCATATCTTCTTGGTTGAAATAGGACTTATAACTAAGCTAGTAGGTTTAAAGTGTCATAAAAAAGCCCTGCTTATCCCACCATTTGGGAGTGATTGCGTCAAAATAAACTACCATGTGCAGTGTGCACACAGTTGGGTTACTGACCCATTGTCATGTGCTGTATAGTCAAGTGACAGTTAACAATAACCAACAAATTTCTCTATGTAAAAGATTTGCATTGTTTTTTTGCAACCTTTGATGATACCGTATAAGTGCACTGTCAGTCAAGTTTTAAAACTTTGATGTGTTACATTAAAGGTGACTATATGTATATGTACAATTCAATTAATTTCAGTATTGTTTATCAGTTTCTAATTGATGTTTTAATGACTTACTAATAGCTTTAATTAATGTGTTTAATTTTAGGACGTTTGGGTGAATGGGTTCTAATCGATTTGAAAGGTTGTAGATTCAAATGTGACAATGCTTCAATAATTGTAAGTATCTTGTAGTGATGTTTGTCCGGTAACCGCCATTGATTAGGGTATTAGCTGTAAGTACTTCTATCTCAGTTTTAGATCATGTCCCATAAGACCAATCAGGTATAATATTATTAATATCAATTCCTTTATTCAAATAGAATACCTAGTTTAGGCATTTAGATTTTACCCATAAAGTATATATTATACACCATATAGTGTGATAAATATAAATACAGAGTATGAACACAATTACTACAGTCCTCAGTGGTCTTTGAATGGAATGAAATGTGGTGGCTTTAAAAAATTAATTTAACTTTTGCCTTAACAACTGTACAACATTAGAAGGCCTACAATATTACATAATTATCATGTTACGATTAAAGTATATCTATAAAAAAAGTTTTCATTAATACACTTCACAGACATATATTTTAAGGATAACAAAATGTGTTATATCAAAAGTAATATTTAGACAACTGGGTTATCCGAGCTGTTTCGGTGTGTTCATCATTTCATTTTATTACTGATATTTTTGTTTAATTCCTCTAGCAATACCAGTTAAAGGCCTAACCAAGTACCATAAGCTTAATATTTTGTAGATGGGCTGGGTGTCAAACCCAGAACCTGTTTGTTGCTGACAATCATTGTTAACCATTCCACCACAAAGAAAGGACACAATACTTAAGCTTTTACATTAGTCCAATAAAAACCATTAAATTTTGTTATCACAGAATAATAAGCCTGTTAAGATCGAAGTGCAAATGGACAGAGTTTATATCACTGATGAATGTGGTGACGTGTATGATAGAAGGGGCATCACTTATAGAGGAAGTTCTGGATTGTATTGGAGACTTACCAAGAAATTGCCTGGTAAAATCATGAGTTTAAATCCATGTTATCAGTGCTTAGAATTTTGTAATTTTTATGTCTGTGTAACATTTTATACCAATACAGGCACGATATTAATAAAGTTATATGTGTGATGTAATCGGGACATAGATCATACACGCTGTGGTTTTATGTGATATGAAGATAATTTTTTCTGATTTTGTACAACCTATTCACTTGGGTTTGGACAGTGACTGCTAAGTGCCTTGCTTAAGGACACAATGGACCAGCACCTATGAATCTATGATCCTACACATTTCGGATTAATCATGAAGCACTAACCCAGCAAGCTGTTTAGAGATGTGTATATTTTTACAGCATATACTTCAGCAGACTCATCTAAAATGCTGAATCAGTTTGAGTGGAATGCAGCGGAACAACTGATCTTAGCATCACCACTTGGTAACTCCACGAATATCACTGACTTTTGCATTGCTGATGGCCGTCTATTTGTCGTCGATCAACTTGGAACTGTATCAGAGAGAGCAGGTTTGTTTTATTGGAGGTTAACAATCGTTGAAATATTTTGTTGGTTTAGATCAGTGTTTCTCAAACTGTGTGCCGCGGCACACTAGTGTGCCGTTTGAGATTCTCAGGTGTGCCGCGAAACTTTTTGGAATTTTGCAAAATTATGTAGGAAACCTCTTTGTGATACGAGTGGGCAACTTGGCATACGCGACTTTAATGCACAGAAATGTCTTTTCTCAAGTTTAGTAGCAAGTAGAGTAAACAGGATTGTTACGGGTAACGATAGATTAAGGGTGATTGTCATGTCATAAACACAATTCATTGTTCATTGTGATGCATTAATCTGTTTTTTAACACATGCATGACATTTTGTCCTGCACGCTGAGTTAAGCAGCAGGAAAGCTCCCTAGATAAAGAGAGAAACCATTTTATTAATAAGATTATTCGATAAGCAAACTTTAGTTATTTGATCCCATTTAAACTTTTATTAAGTACTCAGTTGGAATTGACGACGAAATGCGGTTGTGTTTGTCAAAAAATGAAACCTCGTTGCGATCTTATTTGTGTCAAACGACAAGCACACCCATCCTATTAAAATTTGCTGAGGAAAATTCCTTGATTCAATTTGTTTTGTTCAAGTGTGCCGCGATTTTTTTAGAATTTTCTTAGTGTGCCACGAGCTGGAAAAGTTTGAGAACCACTGGTTTAGATACTAAGTATCATTCCTGTTTGAGAGCTTATCACATTATATCATGTTCACTGCTGGCTCCGTAAGACAATATATTTTGTTGTACATATTTCGAATAGCTTCAGTGTTTTAATCCATTTGAATACAATGGACTGAGGCAACTTTCGTTAAGCGGTCTACCTGTTTGCACAATCGCGAACAGCACAGAAAGCAATCAAGATGGAGATCAAAAAACCATATAAAATATTCAATGACAGGATAGTTATGAGAAAAGAAAATTTTAGCTTACAACTCCTTAAACCATTTGGTTATGTGACGTTCGCTAAGTTGCAAGCCCAGTGACTTAACTCGCTTGCCATTGTGTAATTACAGGAATCTCTGAGGACACACCACTTGGAAAAAGTTGGATTAATTTAAACAAGTCGGACTTTTCAATACATCGTCAGAAATTCTTTGTAACTTGTTCAATTTCATTATGGCGTCAGCAAATAGTAGTGTGGGCAATGGACCAACGTGGTACAGCCACACGGATTATTATTAACTAAAAACCCCCAGAAAAATTTTGATTTTGGGGGTGTATAAAAATATATTGTGAATTTTGATGTTCCTGCTTTCTCCCATAATTTTGTACTTTCGTGGCAGTGTTTGACCTCGTTACATTTTTTTATTGAACATATTTTTATTTTTTGCTTTAATTTGTTTGTACCGTTTTCCCGGTCGGTGGAGATACGGATCGTTAATTAAATGGTTGCAAAGCCAGCCGTTTTATATTAGTAAACATGTCAATTATTATAAGATGATCTTAAAACAAGTCGATGTAGGCTTTAGGGAAATGCTCGTTTAATAAAAAAAATACCTTCAATTTGTTTGAAAGACGTCTTTGTGCGACAAAACTTTACGCTCTGACATTGTTTCGCAAAAGAACTATTATTACATTTTCAATCGAATAAAAAAGCAATGTTTCGAAACATCTCAAAATAAAGTGTTACGTTGACTTTATGTCACAATATATAGTAATTAAAATTCCCCGTTGCCTATTAAGCTCTCACATATTAAGAAGTATATTTTAAACTTTAGGCTGTTTGTTCGGCCGTAGATAGGATACTGAAACAAAACACAAGACAAGGCGGAGACGAGTCTTGATTTTGCCAATCAGCTTGTAGGATAGGATATTCATGTTTATAATCGTGAGTGGTAAAACAAACGAGCAATCGTTAGATCACCTCGCGCCCACCGTCGAGATACCGGAGCCACTGTAGTGTTATAATCGTAAGTGGTAAAACAATAAAACAAACAGGCAATCGTTAGATCACTTCGCGCCCTCCGTCGGGTTACCGGAGCCATTGCAGTGTGTTGTGTATATTTGATTTACACGTTCCTTTAATTTAGTGTTAACCCCCTTGCTTCTTTTCATTCACGGGAATAAACATGAATATATATATATCGTATCCTAAGTCGATCCATTAAACCACCAGACTAATCTGTCGGACAAACTGGAAGAAATGTTATCGGACGAACGCACGCTTTTGTGAATTTGTAATTAAACAAGTTGCGATACCAGGCTTATACAAAATTGTTTAATGCGAAACTTCACGATTAGAAGGTCTTAATCATATTGCGTTCAACACATTGCAAGTGGTGGACACTGTAATCTGAATATGGTCGGTGTGTTCTCATTTATTGTGACAGAAAACAACTATTATATTTAATGTTAGTGCTGTAGGCCCACATTAATGTAGTATCTATGGATAGCCTCACCTATAAACGTTGTACCGAGTGGTATTTTAACTGCTACTAAAATAGCAAATTTAGTTTCGTCAATTGAAAAAGGAAAATTAATTGATTTGAAGTGGTAAGATTTTCCAACTCGTAAGCAGAAATTCTTTGTTACATGTTGAGTTTTGTTTATGGCTTCACAAAGTGGTCATAGTGGTATTGTGGACAATGGGTTAACGTGGCACAGATTATCGGTTAATTATTAACTAAATTAGATTTTTGAAAAATATTTAAGTCTGAAATTCCACGTAGAATGATATCGATATTTGTGTTTTAACATTACGTTTTAACTAATAATTATAGTTCACAAGGATTTTTTAATGAGTATAACACATTACTAGCCTACCGTTTTTTAGTTCGTCGTGCATCAGGTAATTTGTCAACTGAGTTATATAACGCCCCTGCCACCAATGGGGTCATTATGCGATTCTTAATAATACAATTATACATATTTGTACTAAAAAAATAACTAAATTTAGGCCAGTAAATTTTTTGTAATAGAAATTTCGCCTATACGTTATCCACCGGAGACGAA
>CH002950.1:543127-559299 GCA_000149265.1 Ciona savignyi
TTTCGCCTATACGTTATCCACCTGGAACGAACAACCAAATGTCTCACCGTGTAAAATTATTGCGTCACACCGATGAGTGCAACGTCATCGTTCGTCGCTTTTGTCTCATGGAGTATAAAACGCGACTGCACTCTGCAGTAGTAAAAAAAGTAGCCGGCTCTGTGAGAAGAGAGCGTTAAATGTGTTGCACGGAGAAGATACGTGTGAAGTCTTAGTGTAAGGACACGATTCATGTAAGATTGAAAATTTGCGCAGGTTCTAATCTAAATTATTTATTAGTTTAATCATGTAAGCTTATACAAGGCAAAGGTTGATGATTTGATTGTAAAAATACCTCTGGGCTCTGCCTAACAATCGTGTGACTTATTGTAGTGTGTTCCATATTCCGGAGAAACCATTATTATACTTGAGAATGTGATGTACTAAATCTTAAATTCGTATGTAGGTGAAAGCCATTATGGAAAGGTTTAGGCAGGTTAGGCTACTTAACTTTTATTAATAATAATATTTGACTGTTTTCGAACACTACCCTATTTCAACAAACTTAGGCTAATACTATCTTATATATGTGCCTTGTAAAATAAGTTGTCATTCTTAACTTACTGTTACCATACCGGTACTATTTTTGTCTAAATCTAAATTGAAAACATTGAAGTGAATCCTGGACCCTGGTATTATTTTACCTAAATTTTTCTAATGTGAAAACAATACTTTTTTATTGTTTCTAATGACTGGCTAACTTGCCACTGCATTACTGTGTGTACCGGTACTGTACGTCTTAGGTCGGTACAGTGTGACATTATAATTCAGTGAGAGCTACTTGGCTCATACCAGATACACATGCACAAATTCTAATAAAGTGACTGTCAAATAGAGTAGTGTACAAATTTGCTTGCTAAATATTCTTCCACACCATGTTAAAAGTAGCATTATGCTACAGGCTAATGTGCAATATCTTCAACATTTAACATAGTGACTATCAGCAAGGTGATTGATTCATTTTTTCGTTTATTGACTATGCAGTTGGTGAATATGTACCATACAACTAATTGGGAAGTGGGATTATTTGTATAAATCCAACATTTTTTAAATGATGGACGCTATGTTATCAGCTCCATCTCTGCTAGATTCATAATAAAGCAAATTTGATACTTTTTTTATTATTTGTATTTTAGTTTTGTGTCATGGGATCTAAGTGGTGTTGTGTTTTAACAATGTTTCTTTTGGCCCCTTCTCACTAATTACATTTAGACCCATTAACACTCTAATGGCTTGTATAGACTAGTCAATTAAAACCTACATAAGTAAAATTTGCAGCGTAGAGTGCATTAAGTTTATATAATAATGCATTTTATAATGGAAGTGGTTCTTTTCTAGTGATAAATTACCATATGATGTGATAGTCAGTATCTAAGTACTAGCTTTGTGTTAGTTATAAGCTTTTGTGTGCTGATGAACCGATTAGTCATTCTTGTCCGGCGTAACAGTAACTTGATACCGGAACGGAACCTAGTTTTGGGATTTTGGAAGTGTAGTGTATAATGTTCTATGCATATATATAATATCTAACATTAGTAGGTTATATAAATTTTGTAAGTCATATATAAATTAATGTAGTGTTTGCTAAAAAGGAAATTTTCTACACCAGTTTATAAACCTTTAGATTTCATCAATAGATCATTTGGGTGGATAAAATCATTTAAATTTTTAAGTAAAAATAGAACATAACATCCCATAATGGAGGATGCCTATGCAAAAACAACTGACGAAGTTTTAAGTTTTTTTGACGTAAGCGAAAATCTTGGCTTGAGTCAAGAACAAGTTAAAAAGAACCGGGAAAAATATGGACCTAATGGTAAGTTGATGTGTAGTAATTCTAAAATATTATATACCTTAATAAACTGAATTTTAAATGCTCTATTCAAATTTTTTTAATATTTAAATAAATATCCATATATCCTAATGAAACGATATGTCAATGTTGATATGAAATTCTGTAAATCAGTACTTAGCAGTCTAGACAATAGAAATATATGTATTGGAATTTTACTGACGCTCTAAAATAATTTTATGTTATGTCGGGTTGATGATGATAGTTATCGCTAATCGTCAGACTGCCAGGTGAAAGGTGCCAAGATAAAAACCGGACACTTGCTATCGTGTGTGCTTGTAAGAGGCACTTACCGGCCATTGCTTAAATCAGTAAGCTTTATCAATGGGTAAAACAAAATGGAAGCAATCTATGTTTAGGTCTGGTAACCTGATACTGGACCATGTGGTAGTAGTATGTATGGGGGAGAGAGTTGTGTTCACTGCCCGGTATCAACAATAAAAAATCCTTATCTTTTATATTCCACTTAATCTTTTGTACATTGACCAGCATTGCCTTATTTTGCTGCATCAGTCATTGTGGTTTCATGCCCTAAAATATATCAGATTAAAATATTCTCAATAAGAAATCATACAAAACAGCAAATATATTAAATATGGTTTGCATATATATTATATTGGTATATATACCAGTAAAGGTGCATTAGTTTTTTATAAAATATGTCGATTAGAATTTTATAGCATGTACCGTACCATAAATATTATTTTTTATTTTTCAGAGCTGCCAGCAGAAGAGGGTGAGTTAAAATGAAAATGTAGTGTTATGTATCGGTTTGCAATATTGAGGAGTTGTAGTTAATTCGATTCTTATTTACAAGGTAAACCATTGTGGCAAATGATTGTTGAGCAGTTCGAAGATCTTCTTGTGCGAATTCTACTTCTTGCTGCTATCATTTCATTTGTAAGTTACTTTCCTCCCTCTTTAATTCTGCTCTTATCTTTACATGTATTTTATGTGTTTTCAAAAATAGCCCCTAAAAATATTTCCTTTTTTGTAAAAATTCACAAAAAAATGTTTTTTATATCTAATTTATCTTTTCTCAATTATTTGAGGATTGGTTATTACAAACACCAAACACACAAATACATTTTTTTGGTGTTAGTTCTTAAAATCTTATTTTTGTTTGCAAGTTTGATAGAAAGTTTCTACCTTCTTTTTTCAGCAGTACCGAAATCTCATGGTTAACTGAAATATATAATTGATGAGGGTTGACTGCACACACAATTTTTTTAAAATTAAAATTCAGTAATGACCAATTTAATTTCAGATATTAGCATTGTTTGAAGAGGGTGACGAATCGATCACTGCATTTGTTGAACCGTTTGTAATCCTGCTAATTCTCATTGCAAATTCTATCATTGGAATATGGCAGGTAAGCAATAAAATACTATGTTGCTTGGTCTTCTTTAAACCAGCATGTTTGTTTAGGAACGAAACGCCGAAAGTGCAATCGAAGCTTTGAAGGAATACGAACCAGAGATGGGAAAAGTATTGAGACAAGATAGATCAGCAGTTCAAAGACTGCTGGCAAGACAGATTGTACCAGGGGACATAGTGCAAGTAGCAGGTGCGTTGCTTTATAATAATTTAATCAGTTATGCCGGATTCCGATCAATGGTTTTCATTCTTTGTATTGTTGATAAAATTTTTTACGCTGTGAAAACCTGTAGAAAGAAGTAACTATAAATAAAACTGATAGTGACAGTAGGAAATATTAACTATACTTAACATTAAGATAAATAGCACATTGCTTGGCATGGTTACATTAAAAATAATAATTTGGTGATTTTGCTTAACCTTTTTAGGTTTTTGAAATTCTAACAATTATTTTATAGTCAAAACAATTCAAGCTGTTTATTTAACAACCATCATTTGAAGTTTTTTGCACCTATGACTTAGTAAGTCAGGGCTGCAATTTGTATTTTTTAATGGCAACAACAGTTGCAACATGCGAAAAGTATCTTGACACATAACAAGAGCATCAACATGCCAATAAATTCAATGTGTTGTGTCTACACAATCCACATGTATGCAGGATTGGCAGTGAACATGCAATTCCTAAAAAATCCTATCATTATCCAATTTTTAATTTGTTTACGTCTAAATATAATGCATTTGTTTTTTCCCTCTGATTCACATGCCAATTTGGTTATTTGAACGGATCTCTTTAAACAATGCTTATCAACTTTTAGAAAATCATATCTTTGTTGACTAACAATGTGCATTGGAAATAATTTGATTTCCTGACTGAGTTCATTGTCCAAATAAACCATAAAAGGAAATAATATAAACATAAATGAAGTTGCAGTACCTTTAAATGATGTGTTTATGTTGTCTGGCTATAATTAAAATACTGTGTAGGTGAAATGTAAAACATCTTATATAGTAGAATTGCTGTACACATTTTATAAGATTATTGAATGAAATTGAATTTAATATAGTTTCTTAAAATATTACTGAAAGTGATAATGTTTATTTTCACAATGTACCAGTGCAGCATTTTTGTATGGTAATAATACTACTAACAATAAAATAATAACATAAATTCCAGTATATGAGTAAATAAAATCAGGTGTCTTCTCATTTGCCATTCACCAATGCCAGAACCCATTAAAATTTGAAGCCTTCACCATGTATTGCACCTACATGGTCTCTGAATAATTTAAGAAACAAGCTTTCAATTCTTAATCTGTGTGCCAATTCCCAGGAATTAATTGGAGTGGATAATTGCTTTTCAATCAATTCAGTCAGTCGGAAGAAATCTCATTGTATATCAGTGTGAAAAACATGCAAATTTTGTTTTTCTTTTAATCAGACACAGAATGCTATTACCAATGTTTAATAAATGTATTGTTGTATATGTACAAGTATTGATTCCATGTTCCATATAGATTTATTAATGTTTTCTAAAAGTTGTTACAGTATTTGTTTGTGAAAGTCTATTTGACATGGAAAATAAATACACCATATGCACGAATACAACCATACAAATTAATAGATAATATGGACATAAAAAATTAATAAATAGTCTGCATGCCAGGCTTTGCATTTATATGACATTAATTTGTCTTTTAATACTGTCCTCACAGTTAACCACGCACGCATTCCAACCAACATTCCCTTACCCGCATTGCGCAATCACATGCCTGCACATGTGACCCTGTCTAGCACTCAGCGCTACGTTATCTATCGAGTTCCCCAGTCAACGCAGTGTGGAAAGGCCACCAAAATAGCAGCGATCCTTTTGAGCTGTGACATCAAGATCAGTTCCGAAGCCCATGTCTGACGTCATGTCGGTCTCAGTGGGCAAGAATGCAAATCTCTGTTGCATTTTTAACCCTGGCAAATTGCTAGTTGGTTTTATTATTACATTATCTTTAATTGACAAGAAGTGCTATTCGTAGTAACGTCTTAATGTGATTGACGTCATTGGCCAATGCAAATTACCCATCCATAACCAATGTCTTAGGAAACAATTAATTTTGAAATAATATCCAGTAATACCCTGCAAATTTGACCTACTTAAAAATGAACCATGGTTCTTTAATTCTCCTAATCTCATCCAATTTCTTGGGCTTATAATACACAAGGCATGTCTCTGATAAATCCCTTTAATTCCTTGCTGGAAAGCATCTCTATTTTGGTTTGATTCAGAGTCACAAAATTTTGTAGTACTTGTAATAATAATCTAGGCTATAAAACCCAGTAATAAATTGTATTCATTTAAGAATATATTGTCAAGTATATACTCCACTGTAAACCACATGTTGCTAAGTGCATACTTTACCTGAACAGTTTAACCACCATTAAATACAAAAAACACAATCTAGAGCAGATTGTCCGTTTCGTAGTCTGTAATAAATAAAATATTACTGGCATAAAAATCCCTGTGCTTCATGCAGGTGCATTACTGATTGCATCCGGGTAAAAAATATTTAAATGTCTACCTTAATTTTAAAATACGATTTGTGTCACTTTCTAAACTAGTTGACAGAACTTGATTTATTAAATCAGTTTTGTTAATAATTTTTAACCTTGGTGTATTTATCGACTCTAGAAAGGTCGTATAAGTTCTATTTCTGCCCTTGGGAACGCCCGAACATCTATTGACCTCCAACTATTATTAAACACATGCTTCACAACTATGGGGTGATCATTGTATTGTGACATTGGCTTTGATTCCAGGTTTTATTGTTGCTATGTTTGATATATAAACTTTATATATAAGAGTTGAAAAACAATAACAAATTAATGATATTTTTTACTTGTTACCAAATTGTATTTTAAGAAATATAAATAATGGTCTGATACATTTATACACAAGTAAATATTTTTTCAGTCATATAATTTTGTTATTGCAAAATTGCCGCAGTAACTGAATGCAGACATATACAACAGTTTCAGCAGCTACACTTTAACAAAGCGTTATAACTAGAAGTACGGGTTTTTTGGCCTGTAACTGCTTGTGTTTCATAGAGATAGCGGCACTTCAAGCTTATCTTCCCTTGAATAGTAATTCTCCTTTTTTGACGTCATGCAGGTCATATACAATTGAAAACCATGGCTAGATATATATATATAGATTACTTTCAACAGATCTATCAAACAACCCGAATTAGCTAGATTATACATATAAAATGTAACCAGAAAAAATCATTATTTTTGTTTTGTTACAAATATGCAAGTTGTATAGATAGTCCTATTATGGATTTCTATCAGTTTTTGATCTGTCGTTTTTTTTTAACCTTGTACATATAGGGAGTCATAGTCCTGCTATAAACACTTTAGATTGTATACCTTATGATTTTGAATGATTTGGACTAGACCAAAATGAGAACCTGTAGAGCCTTTAGTCTTGTATAATGCCATGGAAAGTAGGTACTTTTTTAATCGCCCACCTATAAAGAGTAGCTGAATAAAAGCTTAATTTTGCTGTTGCTATGTCCCATTATTAGATAACCATTCAAGTGTGATTGTTAACCGGAAATAAAAGAGTAGTTGGCTTTACTGAACCATTAAATCAAGGCCCCAGCATTAAGACAAAGTGCTCAATAGGCTACTCGAAGTACTGCCAACCACTTATACTGTCAGATAAGCTATATTTCATATGATAAACTACATGCGTCATGGTTTTTTCTATGAATAGCGCTAACGACAAATTTCCTTTGTACTTCGTACTTAATATAAATACGGTTGGTTTGTCGTCTGATTAAGGTGTAAAATACCATTTAAAGCACCGGAAGCCAACTCTTTCTTTTAAAAAGAGTTACTTTTAGTTAAAACTTATTTATCAGTTGATATCAAACCTGTTTAATTTGTTATGAATCCCAAGTACCACTTCCTGACAAACAAAGTTTTCAATTACCTAGTTAAAGTAAATTCTTTATAAATATATAAATTTTTTATTTGTGTTTGCAAACGCAACAACCAATTGATTGCCTTTTAAGTTCCATAAAATTATGTGTTATCTTCTTATTAAAACCAATTCCTCTTGGTAGTGTTTTGATCTGGCCACATTGAACTTAGTTAAATCTTTAGACTGTGATAGGACAGTTTTACCGATATGTATGCTTGCACTATAAGCAACAAAGGTGAGATTGTGTCCTTGGGCAAGGTATCCAACAGAAGGTGCCATTATCGTGTATTTAAATGGCCAATTCTGAATTATAAAACAACAAATACAACCACAAAAGCAATATCGAATTGACTGTGGCAGGCAATATTCTAACTATACTAGAAAAACATTTTTTTCTGCCTACGGAGGTAAAAATGAGTGTATGGTGTTTCTCTATACTAACAATACACCTTTATCTCATTGTTTTATATTTTTCAATATGTCCATGGAACAATTAATAATTGTTCAGTGTGTGCTATCTTTACTAAAAATAATAAGTCTCCCGATATTGTTATCTAAAAATAGTGTCAATCAATAATATTGTAAAACCTATATGAACCTAAAACAGGTTAAATAAATTGTCAGTGTGCTTTTAAATATGAATATTATCTGCCTATATGCTTAAAGGAATCCAAACCAATAAACTATCCACATGGACAGTGATCTTTATAGTGGAGGTAAATACCAGCGCTTCGAACATCATTCCATTATTTTTTCACAGTTTGAATAAAATCTTGTATTTGACAACATTTTGAATGAAGTCTTGTATTAATCATTTTCTATTTAAGCAAGCACCACTTAACAAGAGCCATCTCATCCTGTATTGGACTAATCTGAGCCAAATGGTTGTTAATCTAGTTTCATGTACTTCTGTATTAGGGAAATATTCCAAATGTTCATGAAAGTTTTATTAGATATGCTTAAAATAGGTGTGTATTGGATTGAGTTATTCAGGTTATCTTAACCTAAATCTGACATCGCAACTTTCTCACTGCAGTTTTGCGGTTATCCAAAGTACCCCTTCCTGAATATCACATCAAAATTTTCTTGTGAAAACAGTGTCTATATCTTCTCTCAAAATTGTACGTTTTTGTCTATAATATTTAAATGTAATGTATATCATCTTGTTAAGGATGTAAAAGATTTTATTATCCTACTTTTACTGTATCCAAACTAATTTGAAAATTTATATTGAAATGTGCTTAAATTATCTTATAATCTCCAAAATGTCTTTGCAGGTTATTAACTAATTATTTTCTTATAGTGCCTAATTCAACAAGAGACTTCAACAGAGAATACCACAAAGAAACCAAAATTTGCGAATATCTAATCAACTATTTTACTTCCAGTTGGTGATAAAGTTCCAGCTGATATTCGCCTCATTGCAATCCACTCCACAACACTCCGAGTTGACCAAGCTATTCTCACTGGTAAGATTTTAGATTCAAATCACAGAGTAGTTCGTTGATTCATTGAATTAAATCTGTTTTCCAACAAATATAAGTTGTTGAAACCAATTTTGTGTGGGCTAAAGGATAAAATTTTAAATTATTTATCAAGTTGTTTTAAGTTGTTTTTTTTAAATTATTTTTGGTGTGTGTTGTCTGGTTGTATATATTTTTAAGGTAAACCAGATGGAAGAATATTTGCTATAAATGTCAAATGTTCGGTACAGTATGTATAATTATTGGAAACTGAGCGTTGTCATAATCTAAAAACTTGTGTAAAATACTCGCGCGTCATTACAGCATTGTTTGAGTCATATTTATCCGGGTCGCATGCACACTGTTTTCGCTATATTTCCTCCCAGTTCCTGAGAAAATAGTATAATATAAAGGTGTAAATATTGATGTTGTTGCACTGTATGCTAACTAGTACTGCTACTTGGTAGCAATACTAATTTATATGTAAATATACAGGTATATATTCTTTTTATATATATTATTTGTAATAATTCAAACTCAAAACAACTAATTCGAACAATCAACAAGTAAATAAAGGATTTTTTTTTCTAAATATTAAAAGTGTTTTATTTTTTCATAATTCTGGCCTAGGTGATTGTCCTTTTGTTGTAGAAATTAATCAATAGGCTAGTCATTGTAACCTAGCAGCATCTTTAGCAACAGTATGGAGAATTAAACATTCCCCCAATACATGATAAATAAAACTACTTGCTGCTTTGTGTACTGAGTAGTTAACTTGTGAAGTGTGACGTATTAAATACTGAAAGTAGAATTAATTACTTCCTAATATTTGGATGGGTGGTAATGCAGTTGTTTGCACAAAAACCTTGTTGTGGTCCTTATACGAGTTTTATTTGGTATTTATTTGATATGTATATTTTAAAAAAGACCAATACAATACAGTATATTTATCATGTGTATATTATAGAATACTGCATTTATGGTTGATGTAATCAATCTCTTATAACATCTAAATTACTTAGGAATTTTTATTTCCATTATATTACTAAAAAACATGGTTAATCCAACCAACCAGGTTATTTGTGAACCACAGTTATGTCTAAACTTAAAATTTAATCCTAATATCTCAACCGAATAATAATGCCATCAATATACATCCACAAAAGTTAACTTCACACTTTTGCCTGCTAAAAATATTAAAATTAAGCCAAGTATGAACTCCTTTAAAAGTATTTTATATGTTCAAGTATTTTATATGGTGATTACTTTATATAATGGATATATATTTAAATATGTATTTACTACATAAATGCAAAACAACAATGGCTTTAAGATTATTCTTAAATAAATCATTTCGATATTAGATATAGGAACCAATCTGAAATATACCAAAAACAAGAAAAAAACAATTTTATTCCAATTTAATACTGTCACAAAAATAATAATGCTGTTGTGCTCAATGGATCAATTTTGATTTTCATTCATCATCAATGGCTTAATAAACCAGACCACCATTCTATCAAAATTCTTGTAACCTGCGGTATGGAAATAAAAATTGTATTTTTATAATATTTCAGTTGGCTTGTTTTGATCTTTTTTTATTATGGTTTGTCCCACATTTCTTCACTTGATAAATAATTCAAACAATAACGTCAAACTCCTGAACATTACTAGTTTGTACTAATTAAAAATTTAATTATATAAGAATTCCTTCAATATTATATATTTATTAGGTTAAATAATTATAGAAATATATACATTTGTAGAATGTACTGTAGTTACAAATACATGGGAATACATTTAAATTGGTAAGAGAAAAGTAGTGTTTCCAAAATTCATGCACAAAATATTCCATTTTGTTCTTTTAATGATTGTCCCCATGATATAATATATATTGATTTATTGGAAAGCTAGCCGAGATCGTACTTACAAATGTAAAGGTTTGAAAATGGTTTGTAAAACCGACCACACACTTAAAGTTTACATCGCATTAACTTTGTATCTTTCAACTACTTTCTAGGTGAAAGCGTGAGTGTGATCAAACATACAGATCCAGTGCCTGATCCACGAGCTGTCAATCAAGATAAAAAGAATATGCTCTTCTCTGTAAGCATTAGTCTGAAATTATTCTGAAAAAAAGTCGGAAAAAAATATTGCAACTGCATTTTTTAATATTTTAATCAACTTGCTCTGTACTATTTTGCCTATTGTTTTGATAAAAAGAACTTGGCCATGCATTCTATTAAAATTTGATTGATTTTAAAGCCTGTAAAATCTGACATAAAACCCCTTGATGCCAAAATCAGACACTTCTACTACCAGATTTCCCGCCAAGAATCTGTTTCCGGCGGTATGAATACAAAGTCCTAATAAAAAATTCCCTTCCTATAGAACACACTTTCAGAACATGAGTAAACTTACAACAGGGAACAAACATCGCATCAGGAAAAGCAACCGGTATTGTTGTTGGAACTGGTAGCAACACGGAAATCGGAAAAATCCGAGACCAAATGGCCGAAACCGAGGCTGAGAAGACACCACTGCAACAAAAACTCGATGAGTTCAGTGAACAGCTCTCAAAGGTATTTCTAATCCACTACATACAGGACAGCGTTCATATACCCGATATAAATACAAAATATTCGTGGTAACCTCAGCACAAAAGCTTGCATGCTTTTTGTATTTCAGATGAAATGAGTGTTGTTTCACAAAACACTTCGTTTCAACCATAGTGTGTATAATGTGGCAAATACTCTTTGTACTCTTATATCAGCCTTGTTTTGTTCTTATTTTTTTGCCTTTACAAACTATATTTCGGTTTAATATACGATTGTTTTTTTAATAGATCATCTCTGTCATCTGCATTGCTGTGTGGGCAATCAACATCGGTCACTTCAACGATCCAGTTCACGGTGGATCTTGGCTGAAAGGAGCAATCTACTACTTCAAAGTGAGTTCAACATTGTTTGTTTGTCTGAATGCTATGCATAACTCCTTAACTGATTAAAGTACAGTTATGATTAAATGAATGATGTACTAAATGTTAAGGTTTTCTAGGCAAGAATTTGCTTTACACCATTTTTCATACTATAATTTCAATCACTGTGTATTTAAATTTACCACAGATATCTTAATTTTCAGATTGCTGTTGCGCTTGCTGTTGCTGCAATCCCTGAAGGTTTACCAGCCGTCATCACAACTTGCTTGGCTCTCGGAACTCGCAGAATGGCGAAAAAGAACTCGATCGTTCGAAGTCTTCCATCCGTTGAAACACTCGGCTGCACCTCCGTTATTTGCTCTGACAAAACCGGAACTCTTACAACCAACCAGATGTCTGTGTGCAGGGTAGGTTGCTTTTTGTTTGTTGATATCTGTGGAAGATTTGACAGTGTCTACTGAACACAATAATCTGTGTTGTGCAAAATAGGGGTTGCACAAAAAAGTTTATTTTTGAACAATTAGTTTTAATCCTTTTGTATATTCTTAATCCTCAAATACACAAAATGTTTATATACAACCTTAACTCCAAAGTTAATCCACATTTATAAACTGTTTTGGATCTAAAGACATTTTAAACATACTTTTCTAGTCCCTTTTTACAACCGAAGGCCCCCCTACTACTGCAACACAACATCTTAAAACCTGAACCCCCTCTTACAGATGTTCGTTGTGGACAAGCAGTCGAGCAACGGGGCCGACTTCCATGAATTCCAAATCTCGGGATCAACTTACGAACCGGCTGGTGATGTGACGAAAGATGGGAAGAAGATCAAATGCAGCGATTACGAAGCTCTTGTTGAACTTTCCACCATCTGTGCGCTCTGCAACGATTCCTCGCTGGATTACAATGAGGTGGAATTTTGTTCTATTCCCTCAAGTTGGGAGGATTTTTGTTACTCTAACTAAATATATGATATTTATTTTTTATCCTTGTGAATGAAAAAAATACGCCAGATTCTTACATGAGTAAAACACCCCAGATTCTTACACGGCTAACCATCGGATTACCTACCTAGAGTAGCATCATTAGAATTATTTTATGAATAACCAGTGAAAAATGTCTGCAAGATATGCTGTTCTTTTATCCTGATTCTGGTAGCTTACACTTTTATTTTAACATTTTCTATTTTACAACACGATATAACCCGAAAAAAAAACTCTTTATTCGAAACCGGTATAAACACTCTTGAATTCACTTACATATTTACATTTACCATCATTACAGGTGAAAGGCATCTACGAGAAAGTTGGAGAAGCCACTGAAACCGCTCTTACCGTGCTTTGTGAAAAGATGAACGTTTTCAACACGAATGTTGCCTCAATGAGCAAATCGGAGCGGTCGGTCGCTTGCAACACTGTAAGTAACCATTAGATCAACATCAACTCTGTCAATTACGGTCTCAATCTTTTTATCTTCCAGGTTATCAAAAGAATGATGAAAAAGGAGTTCACCCTTGAGTTTTCACGAGACCGCAAATCGATGAGTGCTTACTGCTCACCCACTGATGGAAAAGACGGGCCTAAGATGTATGTTAAAGGAGCTCCAGAAGGTAAAGCCGTTTATGAAATAAAGTTCTTGTTTCTGTTATGTAATATGTAAAGAAACACTACATCATGGTTTGCACATATGTTTCAACATTGATGTTGATTAAAACCACAGTCGAAACAATTGTGCAAAATATGTGAATATTATTCTCCACCTAATTTTCCTGATTTATCTATTTGTCCAAGTGAAGGTAAAAAATCCTCTTTTTTATCTCCAGGTATTTTGGACCGATGCTCGCACATCCGCGTCGGATCCAGCAAAGTTCCTCTGACTCCATCGATCAAGCAGAGCATCCTGGAGCAAGTGAAGGCGTACGGAACCGGTCGAGACACGCTACGATGCCTCGCTCTTGGCGTAATTGACAACCCCACTAAGCCCGCCGACATGGACCTCAGTGACGCCAATAAATTTGTGGAGTACGAGGTGGGTTGTGGCAAGAAACTGCTCTAAGAATGATGGGGAACTTTACTTTAATTTACCAACATTTCATGTGTATTAGCATGGAAGCTCTGTATCATTTTAAGGTTATTTAGGTAAAAAAAGCTGAAACATTATTATTCTTTATTTAGTTCATAAGAATTTTTTTCCATTTCCGTTTGAAAAATTTTATGAGTGACTTTTACGGGGATAATCTTACAACAGCACACACTAAGCCATAAAACAATCACTTTCTACTATATTAGGATATTTTTAAAGCATGTTTTTGAATATTTAACTATTTCCTTACAGACCGGCATAACATTCGTCGGCATCGTTGGTATGCTCGACCCCCCACGATTGGAAGTATTCCAAGCAATTCAGGATTGCAGGAACGCTGGAATTCGTGTCATTGTCATCACTGGGGACAACAAATCCACGGCCGAAGCGATCTGCAGACGTATCGGTGTGTTCGGAGAAGATGAAGACACTACAGGTTAGTTAGAGTATCACACCTCTGTATGTGAGCTTGTAGTAATTGGTTCTAAAGACGCGATTTCATGTACAGAACCAGTATCATTTGCCATAAAAACATAAAAACTAAGAAACTTAGTTATTACTAATTGATTCAAAATATAGCAATAGCCAAGTTTCTTTAAAATACTCTTGATATGCTAATTGCATTTTCTTTTTCCCTGATTTTATGAGGCTACCTTCACATTATCTCTTCCATATGCAGGAATGTCGTTTACTGGTCGCGAATTCGATCAACTCAACCCCGAGGAGCAATTCAAAGCTTGCCTCGAAGCTCGACTTTTCGCACGAGTGGAACCAGCACACAAGAGCAAGATCATTGAGTATCTTCAAGCCAATGGTGACATAACTGCCATGGTAAGTGCACAAGTTGTATTTTAGGGCCACACTTTACTCCCTATGAAATCTATCCTAATTGGCACTCGATAACTTGTATTTAAATGAACCTGGACCTAGATATCCTTATATGCTGACTAGACCTGGATATCTATTTTGGTACATTCGATGTCCATTTCCATTCTTTCATACCTTTTGGACACTAGCCTTTAAGATACTAGAAGCAAAAGTGCAAATACGCCAACAAAGGGGCATTACCTTCTGCCATCCTAGCTAACTAGGTTTTATCTTCCAGACCGGTGATGGTGTAAACGATGCTCCAGCTTTGAAAAAAGCTGAGATTGGAATCGCCATGGGAAGTGGTACCGCCGTCGCTAAAAGCGCATCCGATATGGTTCTGGCCGATGACAACTTCACATCGATCGTAGCAGCAGTAGAAGAAGGCCGAGCCATCTATAACAACATGAAGCAGTTCATTAGATACCTCATTTCGTCAAACATTGGAGAAGTCGTCTGGTAAAAGCTCTTATTTTATATTCCCGTTGTAACAGTTGTGATTGTAGTTTTATATCTATTTTTTAATTTATTATGCAATTTATTTAGGATCTTTCCGTAAACTATAATAAAACCATTAAGAGTTTTCCCATCCAGTTTTTCCCAAAAATTAAAAAAAAAAACTTTTAGGAACCCACAAAGCATAATTTAAAATAAATCCAATAGTTCCTTTATATAATTCTAATAAAAATGAATAATAACATTTTTTTCATTTGACTTCTTTTTAAGTCTAAATCTTTCATTCAGCATTTTCTTGGCTGCTGCTCTCGGAGTTCCCGAAGCTTTGATTCCTGTCCAACTTCTGTGGGTAAACCTCGTTACTGATGGACTCCCTGCTACTGCTCTTAGCTTCAACCCAGCTGATATTGATATTATGGAGAAATCCCCACGATCTACCAAAGACACACTCATCAACAAGTGGTTAATGTTCAGATACTGTGTTGTAGGAGGTGAGCTTGTTTTTTTGTTTTTTTTATGGGTAATTAGTGTCTTTTTACAGTTGAAGCGATTTAGAAGGATATACTATTTATAGTTTACTATGCTTGATTTAAAGTTAAATTACAACGGTTGATACCACTAAATCTAAATATACACTCTTTAAGTGTTAGTAACAATTATATGCGAAATCTCCGTCAATTTACATAATGTGGGTCTCAAACCAGTATAACTTATTGTGGCAGTTTACGTTGGGTCTATGACCGCTGGTGCTTCAATCTGGTGGTACCTGGCTGCACCTGGTGGCCCACAAGTCTCCTTTTGGCAATTGGTCAGTACTCCCGTGGTCCGGTGTGTAGTAAAAGCGAAAACCGCCATGTTTTTCGCTCGCACAGCACCATTTAGAAAGCCTGCCTCCTGTGTTGTCCTGCTGGAAATTTCTTTCGAAAATTTCAACTTTTATTTGAGAGCCAGCCCCTTGAAATCTGCATCATTTTATTATTTTGAGCACGAACTGTGATGCGCCTGCTCCTTTTCTCTCTTTTTCTTTTGATAAGAAAAAAAGAACGATTTGCAGAGAGCCGTGTCTGGTTGATATTGGTGTCGGTAGAATATAATATATTTGTATACGTCCCAGTA
>CH002950.1:559399-628337 GCA_000149265.1 Ciona savignyi
CACTTGATGATAAATAATTCAAACAATAACGTCAAACTCCTGAACATTACTAGTTTGTACTAATTAAAAATTTAATTATATAAGAATTCCTTCAATATTATATATTTATTAGGTTAAATAATTATATAAATATATACATTTGTAGAATGTACTGTAGTTACAAATACATGGGAATACATTTAAATTGGTAAGAGAAAAGTAGTGTTTCCAAAATTCATGCACAAAATATTCCATTTTGTTCTTTTAAGAATTGTCCCCATGATATAATATATATTGATTTATTGGAAAGCTATCCGAGATCGTACTTACAAATGTAAAGGTTTGAAAATGGTTTGTAAAACCGACCACACACTTAAAGTTTACATCGCATTAACTTTGTATCTTCCAACTATTTTCTAGGCGAAAGCGTGAGTGTGATCAAACATACAGATCCAGTGCCTGACCCACGAGCTGTCAATCAAGATAAAAAGAATATGCTCTTTTCTGTAAGCATTAGTCTGAAGTTATTTATTTTTTAATATTTTAATCAACTTGCTCTGTACTATTGTGTCTATTGTTCTGGTAAAAGAACTTGGCCATGCATTCTATTTCAATTTTGAATGATTTTAAAGCCTGTAAAATCAGACATAAAATGTAGCCTTGATGCAAAATCATACACTTTACTACCAGATTCCCGCCAAGATCTGTTTCGGCATATGATACAAGTCTGATAAAAATTCCTTCCATAAACACACATTTAAAATTGATAAACTTACAACAGGGAACAAACATTGCATCTGGAAAAGCAACCGGCATTGTAATCGGAACTGGTAGCAACACGGAAATCGGAAAGATCCGAGATCAAATGGCCGAAACCGAGGCTGAGAAGACACCACTGCAACAAAAACTCGATGAGTTCAGTGAACAGCTTTCAAAGGTATTCCCATTTCACTACATACAGGACAGCGTTCATATACCCGATATGAATACAAAATATTCTTGGTAACCTCAGCACAAAAGCTTGCATGATTTTTGTATTTCAGATGAAAGGAATGTTGTTTTACAAAACACTTTGTTTTAACCATAGTCTGCATAATGTTGCAGATACTCTTTGTTCTACTAGCTTTGTTTTAATCTTTTTTCTTTTTTACAAACTATATTTGGGTTTAATTCACGGTTGTTTTTTTAATAGATCATCTCCGTCATCTGCATTGCTGTGTGGGCAATCAACATCGGTCACTTCAACGATCCAGTTCACGGTGGATCTTGGTTGAAAGGAGCAATCTACTACTTCAAAGTGAGTTCAACAACTGATTAAAGTAAAGTTATGATTAAATGATGTACTAAATGTTAAGTTTTTTTCTGGGAGACAATTTGCTTTACACCATTTTTCATACTTTACTTTCAATCACTGTGTATTTAAATTTACCACAGATATCTTAATTTTCAGATTGCTGTTGCGCTTGCTGTTGCTGCAATCCCTGAAGGTTTACCAGCCGTCATCACAACTTGCTTGGCTCTCGGAACTCGCAGAATGGCGAAAAAGAACTCGATCGTTCGAAGTCTTCCATCCGTTGAAACACTCGGCTGCACTTCCGTTATCTGCTCTGACAAAACCGGAACTCTCACGACCAACCAGATGTCTGTGTGCAGGGTAGGTTGCTATATTTATTGATTTGTTTGTTGATATCTGTGGAAAATTGGATGGTCTACTGTACAAAATAATATATGTTGTGCAAAATAGGGGTTGCACAATAAAGTTTATTTTTGAACAATTAGTTTTAATCCTTTTGTATATTCTTAATCCTCAAATACACAAAATGTTTATATACAACCTTAACTCCAAAGTTAACCCACATATATAAATCGTTTTTGGTCTAAAAGACATTTTAATCGTATTTTCTAGTCCCATTTTACAACCGACCACTGCGACATAACATCTTAAAACCTGAACCCCATCTTACAGATGTTCGTAGTGGACAAGCAGTCGAACAACGGGGCCGACTTCCATGAATTTCAAATCTCGGGATCAACTTACGAACCGGCTGGTGATGTGACTAAAGATGGGAAGAAGATTAAATGCAGCGACTACGAAGCTCTGGTCGAACTTTCCACCATCTGTGCGCTCTGCAATGATTCCTCTCTGGATTACAATGAGGTGGAATTTTGTTCTATTCCCTCAAGTTGGGAGGATTTTTACTTACTCTAACTAAATATACGATATTTATTTTTTATCCTTGTGAATGATTAAACATTCCAGATTTCTTACATGGGTAACCCACCAGATTTTTACATGAGTAACCACACCAGATTTTTACATGGGTAACCATCGGATTACCTACATAGAGTAGCATTTATTAGAATTATTAACTGTTGAAAATGTCTGCTTACACTTTTATTTTAACATTTTCTACAACCTGATTTAACCCGAAACAAACCTTTTTATTCGAAACGTGTATAAACACCCTAAATTCACACATATTTACATTTACCATCATCACAGGTGAAAGGCATCTACGAGAAAGTTGGGGAAGCAACTGAAACTGCTCTTACTGTGCTTTGTGAAAAGATGAACGTTTTCAACACTAATGTTGCCTCCATGAGCAAATCGGAGCGATCGGTCGCTTGCAACACTGTAAGTCATTGATTGCACTAACGCCCTTGATGTATGTCTAAAGTTCTTTGCCGATTACATACTCAATCTCTTCATCTTTCAGGTTATCAAGAGAATGATGAAAAAGGAGTTCACCCTCGAATTTTCACGAGACCGAAAATCGATGAGTGCTTACTGCTCACCTACCGATGGAAAAGACGGCCCCAAGATGTATGTTAAAGGAGCTCCTGAAGGTAAAGCCGTTTATGAAATAAAGTTCTTGTTTCTGTTATGTAATATGTAAAGAAACACTACATCATGGTTTGCAAATATGTTTCAACATTGATAATGAATAAAGCTACAGTCGAAACATTTGTGCAAAATATGTAAACATATTTTCCCCTAATATTCTCAATTTATCAATTGACATAAGCGACGAAGCCGGGTTAAAAAATCACCATTTTTCTCTGCCTCCAGGTATCTTGGACCGATGCTCGCACATCCGCATCGGATCCAGCAAAGTTCCTCTGACTCCATCGATCAAGCAGAGCATCCTGGAGCAAGTGAAGGCGTACGGAACAGGCCGCGACACGCTCCGATGCCTCGCTCTTGGTGTCATTGACAACCCCACTAAACCCGCCGACATGGACCTCAGCGATGCCAATAAATTTGTGGAGTACGAGGTGGGTTGGGGCAAGAAAATGCTTTTAAGAAAGATGGGGAACTTTAATTAATTTACCGACATTCCGTGTGTATCAGTATTGAAGCTCTGTATTCCTTGTTTAGAAAATTAACCACATGTGGATCACTGGGGCTAGCTATTGATTTATGTTGTGTACATTAAAGAGGTTGATGTTAGTTTGTATTTAATCCAATCATTTTAGGGTTATTTTGATCCAAAAGCTGAAACAATGCTTTTTTCTTCATTGGTTCAATAAGAGTTATTTCCATTTCAGTTTGAAAAATGCTGTCAGTGACTTTCGCCGGGATTATTTTACAACAGCACACACTAAGCCATAAAACAATCACTTTCTACTATATTAGGATATTTTTTAAAGCATGTTTTTGAATATTTAACTATTCCCTTACAGACCGGCATAACATTCGTCGGCATCGTTGGTATGCTCGACCCACCACGATTGGAAGTATTCCAAGCAATTCAGGATTGTAGGAACGCTGGAATCCGTGTCATTGTCATCACTGGGGACAACAAATCCACTGCCGAAGCCATCTGCAGACGTATTGGGGTGTTCGGAGAAGATGAAGACACTACAGGTCAGTTAGAGAATACCGCCTCTGTATATTAACTTGTAGTAATTGGTTCGAAAGACGCAGGTCCATGTACAGGGCAAGTATCATTTTCCATGAAAACAAAAAAAACTTTGATGTTACTTACTGATTCAAAATATAGCAATACCCGAGTTTCTTTAAAATACTCTTGATATATACTTTAGTTAGAATTGCATTTCTTTTTCCTTGATTTTATAAGGCTACCTTCACATTATCTCTTCCATATGCAGGAATGTCATTCACTGGTCGCGAATTCGACCAACTCAACCCAGAGGAGCAATTCAAAGCTTGCCTTGAAGCTCGACTGTTCGCACGAGTGGAACCAGCTCACAAGAGCAAGATCATTGAGTATCTTCAAGCCAATGGTGACATAACTGCCATGGTGAGTGCATAAGTTGTATTTTATGGCCACATCTAACTCTCTATAAAATCTATCCATATTGGCACTCGATAACCTGTATTTAAATATCCAGAACGGAATATCCTTTTTTGCTAACTAGACCTGGATATCTCTTCTGGTACATTCGATGTCCATTCCCATTCTTTCATACCTTTTGGACCCTCGCCTTTAAGATACTAGAAGCAAAAGTGCAAATGCGCCAACCAAAGGGCATAACCTTCTGCCATCTTAGCTAATTTTCTTTCAGACCGGTGATGGCGTAAACGATGCTCCAGCTTTGAAAAAAGCTGAAATTGGAATCGCCATGGGAAGTGGTACCGCCGTCGCTAAAAGCGCATCCGATATGGTTCTGGCCGATGATAACTTCACATCGATCGTAGCAGCAGTAGAAGAAGGCCGAGCCATCTATAACAACATGAAGCAGTTCATTAGATACCTCATTTCGTCAAACATTGGAGAAGTCGTCTGGTAAGTTTCGCTTTTCAACAATATACCCCGCTTTCTCCCATTTCCCTGTCTAATCATGTTTTATTCAGCATCTTCTTGGCTGCTGCTCTCGGAGTTCCCGAAGCTTTGATTCCTGTCCAACTTCTGTGGGTAAACCTTGTTACTGATGGACTCCCTGCTACTGCTCTTAGCTTCAACCCAGCTGATATTGATATTATGGAGAAATCCCCCCGATCTACCAAAGACACACTCATCAATAAGTGGTTAATGTTCAGATACTGTGTTGTAGGAGGTGAGCTTGTTTTTTTGTTTTTTTAGTTCTTGTTAATGGGTAATTAGTGTCTTTTTACAGTTGAAGCGATTTAGAAGAATATACTATTTATAGTTTACTATGCTTGATTTAAAGTTAAATTACAACGGTTGATACCACTAAATCTAAATATACACTCTTTAAGTGTTAGTAATAATTGTATGCGAAATCTCCGTCAATTTACATAATGTGGGTCTCAAAGCAATATAACTTGTTGTGGCAGTTTACGTTGGGTCTATGACCGCTGGTGCTTCAATCTGGTGGTACCTGGCTGCACCTGGTGGCCCACAAGTCTCCTTTTGGCAATTGGTCAGTACTCCCGTGGTCCGGTGTGTAGTAAAAGCGAAAACCGCCATGTTTTTCGCTCGCACAGCACCATTTAGAAAGCCTGCCTCCTGTGTTGTCCTGCTGGAAATTTCTTTCGAAAATTTCAACTTTTATTTGAGAGCCAGCCCCTTGAAATCTGCATCATTTTATTATTTTGAGCACGAACTGTGATGCGCCTGCTCCTTTTCTCTCTTTTTCTTTTGATAAGAAAAAAAGAACGATTTGCAGAGAGCCGTGTCTGGTTGATATTGGTGTCGGTAGAATATAATATATTTGTATACGTCCCAGTAGAAAATTGCATGTAGGTTTATACAAGTGTTTTTGTGAGATGTATTCCACCAGCAGAAGACGATCTGTTTTGGCGATGATCACTGAAATGGATTCCGTTTACGCAATAATATATATGACTTTATCAGTGGAGTCTTAGTTTATGCATATATGTTTTAATTTTATTCATACATTTGCCAAATAACATATATATTAGTACCATGTGACACAGTATTCAAGGTAACTGCTTTGGTTAAGTGTTAATCCTTTTAAGTTTCTCGAAAATATTGTTGGAAATCTGTTTAAACAAATCTTCACATTAGTTTTGCAGTTGTTTAATTTCGAGAAATTTTGTCCTCTCCCTTGTTTAATTCTCATTGTACATTGCACACTGGTTTTGTTGGTAACTTTGATTCAGTCTCTGCGTGATATTATTGAACAGCTGTATCTCTAGTTATAAAAACATATTGTCTCATGAGGATACCGTATAATTGAACATACATACACTTACAAGTTTTTCTGGTCAGGGGTGGAAATTGCACTGTTGCCTGCAAATTGAACATGCGAAAGCCTTAATGTTATTTTCTAAAATAAAAACTGTTTAAAAAGTTTTTTTTTAAACTTGTATAAATATAATACATTAGAGGGTTAAACAGTATATCTGTATGTCATACAATCAGATGTTGCAATTCTACACCCCTGATAAAACCACAAATTTATCCTTCTGACTAGATTATGCAAACGATGTAATAATATTTGGGAGAGTTTCCGGAAGTTTAGTTTGTTGGATAAAAACCAAGGTTTATAGGTTAAAATGCATTTTATTCATTAAAATGCAAAATAAACTCCACTAGATCCCTTACCAAGATGTGTAGATGAAATAAGAAAAACCAACAAATATTATATTTATGTTCACCACAAATGGCAGTAGTTAGTCTGTAACTGACCGTGGTCCCTGTGTTAACAGCGTACGTTGGCATAGCAACCGTAGCGTCTGCATCTTGGTGGTTTATGTACGCTGAAAATGGACCTTCCATGACCTGGTGGCAGCTGGTTAGTTACCCTGTTTTTTACACTTTTCACACCAGAAAATTGTTGCCATTTCCGAACAGATATTTATCGTGTGTCGTACAGTAGTGTTCTCGTGTCAACATGCATGAATGTTAATCGGTGTTAGTTTCACTTGTTGCGATACCCTGAAAGCTGGACGTCTCTGTAATTGGTGTAAACGGCATTTTTCACTAACGAGTGTCATCACAATTCAAAACAAATTTGTCACAACTTAACAAAATAATTCTCACTAAAGAATCACATTTCCAATCAATCACAATCGAAAGAAAAACCCTCAATTTTTCCACGTAATTTCAAGTTGCAGTAGCATGCGCATGTTATTGAAACACAGCTTGCGAATGTGAATACTTATATGCGCTCGATCTCATGCATTTAACCATTTGTTTAATATAACATTTCGTCAAAAACTTAACCATTGCATTCTACTAAACCTGTTTTCTAGAAGAAAATTTCAGTTTAACCTTCATGCATGTTGCAATGATATTTTGCATACTGACATTTCAAATCATAAAATTTATATTAACTGTTTAATTGTCAAACTTAAACTTTCCAACTTTTTTTTAAATTCCAATTAAAAGTGTTTAAAGTTTTAAATAATGTAACTAATATTTAAACGCTTTCAGTCAACTGACTTTTTGTATTAAAAAAAATATATTTCTTGATGAATGTACCATCAAAAAGCAAGATTTCTTATTTTCACCCGTCTACACCACCATAGACGCATTATATGTCATGCTCCACTCAACCGGAGAGCTTTGAAGGCATCGAATGCAAGATATTCGAGGATCCCCACCCAATGACCATGGCTTTATCTGTGTTGGTTACCATTGAGATGCTGAATGCTTTGAACAGGTTGGTTGACACATGGTGGAAGCTATTTTACATTTTTCTAAGGCATTCATAGTATTGCTATTGCAAAACTAGAAATTACGGCAACAACTTTTCAGTCAAAGCCAACTTTAGTTGATCTAAATAATCATGCATTTTGTGGTTGTATCGGTTACAAGTCTTGTTTTATTTTTAGTTTATATTATGATGCTGATTATATTTTATATAGTTAAAATCTTACAGATAATTCTACAGACCTTGTTTTGCCCGATACATTTATCAAAAATCCTTTTCATTTATTTCTTTGTATAACCTCCCGGTTTCCCACAGCGTATCAGAGAACCAGTCTTTGTTCCGGATGCCTCCATGGCAGAACATGTGGCTCATTGGAGCAATCTGCCTCTCAATGACTCTTCATTTCATGATCCTTCACGTTGACCCTCTCCCAGTGAGTTTCTCAGCTTTTTATATCGGGATCCACATAATTAGTTTGAAAATAGGATACTGGTAGTTCGTAAAAGTTTGCAAATTTATTGCTGGAAAATGTTTTAAAAATATATCTTTTTAATGTAAATTTCTTTAATCTGATGGTATCAAATAGCATAATTAATATACTTAGTTTACGGTGTAACATAGGGTGTGAGATGCAACTTCAAACAAGCCATGGTAGCACTTTTCATAATTATCTGTTTCAGAAATAACTAAAATTGCACCAGAAAATTTTGATTTTTTCCCAATTTCCACCGTCATTCAAAGTTCCTATTACCCAGGAAAAAAATTGATTAAATAATGCAACCACCACCCTTCCCTCCACAGATGGTGTTCCAGATCTGCCCACTCAACTGGACCGAGTGGATGATGGTGTTGAAGATGTCGCTCCCAGTTATCATCATCGATGAAGGGATGAAGTGGATCGCAAGGAATTTCGTTGAAGGTACAGAGGACTTTCGTGTTTATCATCAGGAGTGTTGGAATATAAGAATCAGGCCGGTCCTGAAACAGATATAAATGGTGGAAAGAACTATCTTTCAGTTTTAAAGCTATTGATGAGGCTATACTAGTTAAGTCTTTTTTCAATTTAGTTTTCGTTAACAAACAAGTTTTCTGCTATAAGAAATTTAAAGGTAAAATAAACAAAACTATTCACAAGAAAGGAATGGTTTGAACTAAGTTCAGGTTAGGGTTAGGTAAGCGATAGTGGCAGGGTCAGGCTTAGTGTGGTTTATTAGAAAACGAAGTTTTGTCCATTTATTGCACAGGGCTCTTATTACGTAACAAAGCGCCTTGTTTCTTCAATGGCTCTTTAATTTGGAAAGTTATGTGTTCCATTTCTTCTTAATTTAATTTTTAGTAACGAGGCTATTCAGTGTATCACAGCCCTTTTAGCAGATTTCAGGAAATGTATGCCCAGGTGTACGTATAGGTGTACGCATAAGTTCCCGTAGTAGTTTGACTATTAATATCAGTTACTCAATTGTCCTCTGCAAACAGTTAAAGTACAATGTGTGCAGGACGTCAACTTTGCAGAGAAGTTCAAACAAAGGTTCAGACAGCCAAATTTACTCAGCGCAGTGAGTTAGTCCGTATTAACAAGGAGAGCGCTGACTATTATGAAGGTGAATTCTGAATGCAGATTTCCGTTAAGCTCTCTCAGATATTTCAAATGATACCTCCATGTTTTGTAATATGTCATGCAGTTAATCTTAAAACGGCTGTTGTTTTGCGCATTTGTACACATATACCACCCAATAACCGTTATCTTAAGCGGAACCAATAACTCAAGATGAAAACAAATGGATGGTTAATCATTTTTAGTAATGTCAAATAGTTTGCTACAATATTTCCCGATATGCCTAACTATGCAGTATTTGGACTTACAATTTACGCCATTTTTCAATCCCGGGAATACGTGTCAAAATCTATTATCGGCTAAACAATCAAACTGCAAGCATGTGGTAACTTACCTTTGTTTCAAGTGTGAATTTCCCCTTCGCTTAAACAAAAAATTCACTTCGGGTCCTACAAAATTTACAGCTGTTTTTTTAATTAATAATCCAAAATTACGTGTACACCTTCCTATACCAACATATAAAACACTTTTGTACTTGTAGGTGGCGGAGCCAAATTTGGCGACAAGAAAAAACTGGAATAAACTGGTTCTCCTCGGTTTCCATCATTTAAAACAACTCCAAAGAAGGTCGATGTGCAAAATATTAAAAAATTAAACTGCAACTTGGCTGCCGTATCAAGATGATGTATTTCGTTGTTTGTTTTATTTATTTCACTCAGTTTTAGGCTAATTACGAAACGAAACTCCTGTGTTCCTATTTTACGTGTCGTTTTCTGTTTTAGCGGTTGTTTTTGTTGTACGCAGTCGTAGATATCTTCCTGGTATAAAATTAAAATTAGCGCCGAATTTTTAAAACACCATTATGGATACAGTTTCGTGCAGTATCGTTTGCAATTTCCCTTCCCAAAGACAGTTAACACACCCGACATTAAACTGCTTTGATTTTGCACTGTCCAACAAACAAGAAACTCCCAAAATAACCTAAAACTTCATTTTTATTTCTTTAAAACAAAATACATGATTGACTGTAATGGCCTATTAGAAGCAAGCCGTTATTGTTCAATACTTTTTTGCGCTTTACAAAAAAACGTTTTGTAAAATTCACATTTCGATAGCTATCTAATACATAAGTTTATGTACATATTCTAGATGTTCACTATTGTTTAGCATGGAGTTTAATATTGTGTTTTGTTATTTCACCAACTTTTTAAAGGCCTTAAGAAGACCGCAATCATTTTTCCCACCTTTAATTTTCGCTACAAAACGGTTGCATTTCAACACCCAAATGCCGTTTCTGAAGATTTCAATTAATATGCCGTCCTCGTAGTTGCATTTCAATCATTGTAATAACAAAAACGGACAGTTTTCACTCTACTGTGCTTGGTGTAATAGCCGGGGCGTGCATGATGTAGAAATTTCGCTGTATCTGCTGGTCTTCTGCAAATAATTTGGTCCGCATTATCTCACGTTTTATTTTGTTCACCTGAATAAAATGTATGGTTTAAGATTTTGAGTGCATTATCTGCAGTTCGTTTCTGACCCTGTGTCTCGACGATTGCGAGGTCGAAACAAGAGCCGGTTACTTGCTCTATAGGTCTCGTGAAAAGTTAAATAACGAGCTTAGCGGTCGCGCATTTTTTAACAAATTGATGTTGAAAGCTTCTCAATTGATCTAGCATTTGAAAGTCTGTCTGTTTCTACTCGAAATCGTATAGCTAAAAAAAACGATGATTCACATTTTCAGTTTTACTAAAAAAATTAAATTACTCAAATCCACGTCGATTTACTATTTATATAAATGGCGAAAAATATTAAAACGCAGGAATACGTAAGTTGTTTGAAATAGAACTAAATTTGCGTTTAAAGATATTGAATAAACCCAGTCGATCGCCACGCATATTTATTACTTTGCATTTTGATATAGCCGGTTCTAGCAAAAGATATAGGGTGAAGTTCTACGAAATTATATTCCTTCAATCCAATACAAACTTGCCTCCTAAAAATGCGACTATAAGAAGTTTTAGATTTCATCACAGGTTAAAGGTAGAGAATAAACAATCAACACCCTTTTCTTCATCCTGCTCACTCTTACAGAACTGCACAGCTGAACAATAAACTGGCGCGAAGCTTAGTCTATGCTATTTGGCGCCATGCATAGATATGGGGTTACCCCACTGTTACTCAGTGACACAAATAATTTACATATCATGATAATCAGGAACCACAAATCATTTCCGGTGCTGCATTGAAATAACTAAAATTGATGATAGGCCATACTATAACGACTTGTCCGGCCCGTTGGTCTAACGGTTAAGTGCGTCGCCTTTCAATCGAAAGGTTGAAGGTGCGAAACTGGTCGCTAGCTAGTCGGTTGTGATCTTGGGCAAGGCACTTTACGGACATTGCGTGAACCCAGCGGATTAATGGGTTCTACCAAATTGAAGGAACGTGTCGATCATATACAACACACTGCAATAGTTCCGGTAACCCGACGATGGGCGCGAGGTGATCTGACGATTGCCCGTGTGTTAACCCCCTTGGTTTTCTTTTGCCACGTTTTCTACTAAGCACAAATTATTAAGGAGAAAAGTCCAACAAAAGAACGCAATGATTTAAAATTTTTTGCATACATACTACCAATCGCAGATCGATGCTCACTTTCCTCGTTATTTTATATAAATACAGCATCACTTTAATAATTGAAGTCTTCGTCGTAGAAACAAGACAATTCAAACATTAATGATGTCAAATACATGTTATATACCTAGACTTACGCATCGAAAAAATATCACGCGAGCTTATGTGTACATAACTGTCAAAATGTAAACAGTAATCGGAATCCATTAAAAATCTGGATATTTATTGATTCACTTCCTCCGTTTTGACTGTACAATGTCAATATCTGCTATAGACGTCAGTTTACACATTGCGTAGTGTAGTTTAACAGGGCGTTCGACGTTGTGTTGATCTTGGAGTAAAACAGCCGTAACCCAACACTAATTTCAGTATGGTACGGGCCTATTGATCGAACATAGTGAAATTTGCCTCGTATGTAGGTGTAAATAAATAGATTTACCAGTCGTTATAATATCAGATAAGGAATAATCATATCTAAGTCGACTGATTTTTTTAAATACGAGTATTGGCATGATAAGCATGTTCATTTTGCGCTCATACTTGATGGAGCTTAACAAAAATAGCCTATTAATGCAGTCGTATGGCTTCATCCAATAAGTCAGTCAGGTTCCTCTTTCGGGCCCAGTAAACAATATGATCTTACTATTTAATGTATGCGGTTTATTATAAATCAGTGTTATAGAACTCTCATGTTGAATTAAGTACAGTCTGATAGATGTCAGAACATATGGTATCTACAGCCTAGAATATATTTCCACAGAAGGCGATGACAAAAATTTAATATGTTATTAAGATTCTTTTGTCAAAGATGTTATTCTTTAGTGTTGTAAAGCAAAAGTTCAGCGGGGAGCTCTCAATAATCTCCCCTTGTTTAATTACCTGCCACCTCTGCAGCAGTTATCACCTCCAGGTCACAGCACGGCCAGGAGTACCATTTAGCACGTGATGGATTCAGTCGGCGTATATAAGAACTGTCGCTGCCTACAATATTCACAGTAGCTCGTCGTCTTCAACTACGACTGGTCTAAAAGTATTTATTTTATAAATATTGCAGCAGAGCTTAATACAACCAGCGAAGTAATAGGCTACCTGTTAAGAAAATATCAGTGTGTAACGTACAGCAATCAATTCATATATTGATGTAACTGCATTACAATGCATTTAATGCCATATATATTTACTTCCAATAGATCTACGGGTTTTATTCATTTGAGTTCACGTAAGTTTGAGTGTTGATTTATCGCGTCCCTACAAAATGGAGAACGCATACAGCAAAAGATCCGAAGAGGTTCTGAGCTACTTCAATGTATCTCAGACTCTTGGTCTTAGTGATGAACAAGTAAAGAGAAACCGTGCAAAATATGGACCCAACGGTGAGTGCTGTTTTTATAAAATGTTTTGTTTTTTTATAAATCAATGTTGTTCACCACAAATCTAATTGACATTATATTGTTATGTTGCAGAGTTGCCAGCAGAAGAGGGTAAGCTAAAATCATTTCTTTAATAATTAGGTAATAACAGATTGGGCAAACATAAATATGCGTTGTATATAACAGGTAAATCCCTCTGGCAAATGGTTGTTGAGCAGTTCGAAGATCTTCTTGTACGAATTTTACTTCTTGCTGCTATCATTTCATTCGTAAGTTACAATCCTTGATATATTTTGCACACAAGATAAAAGCATCTAGCCTAACTGTTCAAATGTCTTAGGTCTTGGCGTTGTTTGAGGACGGCGAAGAATCAATCACCGCATTTGTTGAACCGTTTGTAATTCTACTCATTCTCATTGCAAATTCTATCATTGGAATATGGCAGGTAAGTTTTTAACGATGTCTTTTTTCTGTTTTTTTAAACCAATATCTTAATGTAGGAACGAAACGCCGAAAGTGCGATCGAAGCTTTGAAGGAATACGAACCAGAGATGGGAAAAGTAATTCGACAAGACAGATCAGCAGTTCAGAGAATCCGTGCTAAAAATATGGTACCTGGTGACATTGTCGAAGTATCAGGTAAATTAAATTACCCACTAAGTGTGCTTAATCGCTATTACAAAACATAACCAATTATGATGTTTCCAGTTGGTGATAAAGTTCCAGCTGATATTCGCCTCATTGCAATCCACTCAACAACACTCCGAGTTGACCAAGCTATTCTCACTGGTAAGATTATAGATACAAGTCACGGAATAGATAAAAACGCTTAAACGATGTAAACAACGTTGTAATGTTTAGGTGAAAGCGTGAGTGTGATCAAACATACTGATGCCGTTCCCGACCCTCGAGCTGTCAATCAAGATAAGAAGAATATGCTATTCTCCGTAAGTAAAAGAACATATAAGAGAATATATAAAAAAACGAACCATAATGGTACAAAAATAACAACATATTTTACAACAGGGAACAAACATCGCATCAGGAAAAGCAACCGGTATTGTTGTTGGAACTGGTAGCAACACGGAAATCGGAAAGATCCGAGACCAAATGGCAGAGACCGAGGCTGAGAAAACACCATTGCAACAAAAACTCGATGAATTCGGACAACAGCTTTCCAAGGTAAATATCTCGTTTAGCAAAAACTAACCTTTTTTCTAACATCATTTAATGGTCTTGTAGATTATCACCGTAATCTGCATTGCTGTGTGGGCAATCAACATCAGTCACTTCAACGATCCAGTTCACGGTGGATCTTGGTTAAAAGGAGCAATCTACTACTTTAAAGTAAGTCGAATAGTTGGTCCTGTAGAAAGAAGTTATTAATATTAGTCACAGCATTTAACCAAAATCGTAAGTTACAGATATTTCAAATAATTATAATCTTATAGATCGCCGTGGCTTTGGCTGTTGCTGCAATCCCTGAAGGTTTACCAGCCGTCATCACAACTTGCTTGGCTCTCGGCACCAGCCGAATGGCGAAAAAGAACTCGATCGTTCGAAGTCTTCCATCCGTTGAAACACTCGGCTGCACCTCCGTTATCTGCTCTGACAAAACCGGAACTCTCACGACCAACCAGATGTCTGTGTGCAGGGTAGGTTGCAATGAAAAGTTGAATCGAATGTTAAGTAAAGTTGCAAATCTAAAATTCGCTTTCTTAGATGTTCGTTGTTGACAAAGTTATGGCGGACGGAGCAGCTTTCCACCAATTCAACATCTCTGGATCCACCTACGAACCAATCGGTGAAGTCACAAAGGACAACAAAAAGATTAAAACTTGCGAGTATGATGCACTCGTTGAATTGTCCACTATCTGCGCTCTTTGCAACGATTCGTCCCTCGATTATAATGAGGTTGGTAAAAGTTTACTCTTTAATACGACACCAGGGCACCTATACTAATTTTTATTTTTAGTCAAAGGGCATCTACGAAAAAGTTGGAGAAGCAACTGAAACCGCTCTTACTGTGCTTTGTGAAAAGATGAACGTTTTCAACACGAATGTTGCCTCAATTAGCAAATCGGATCGATCGGTCGCTTGCAACACTGTAAGTCATTGATTGCACTGACGACCTTGATGTATTATATCCGTGTCGATCACATTCTCAATCTCTTCATCTTTCAAGGTTATCAAAAGCATGATGAAGAAAGAATTCACCCTCGAATTTTCACGAGACCGAAAATCGATGAGCGCTTATTGTCGACCAACTGCTCCATCATCTATCGGACCCAAGATGTTTGTCAAAGGAGCACCAGAAGGTAAAAGACAACCTATTTAAAAATGCAATGTGATCAGAAAATCGCTCCATTTGAAATGTTTAACACGATTCTTTTTGGGTAGGTGTGCTGGATAGATGCACTCACGTTCGTGTCGGTAAACAACGTGTCCCAATGACTGCTGAAATCAAGCAAGAAATTCAAAGTTTGGTAAAGGAATATGGAACTGGTCGAGATACATTGAGATGTCTGGCCTTAGGAACAATTGATACTCCACCAAGCCCAAGCCAAATGGATCTCGGAGATTCAACCAAGTTCTTGGAATATGAGGTAAGCGAATAAATAACCTCTACTCAATTGTGTTTGTTTAAAAATAGTCAACTTACACAACTACTTTTCACAGACTGGCATCACATTTGTTGGAATCGTTGGTATGCTCGACCCACCACGATTGGAAGTATTCCAGGCTGTACAAGATTGTAGAAAAGCTGGAATCCGTGTCATTGTAATCACTGGTGACAACAAAGCTACAGCTGAAGCCATCTGCAGACGTATTGGCGTGTTTGGAGAAGATGAAGACACTACAGGTTTGTACGCTCATCAAATATTCTAATAGAATATGGTTTTATTTATAAATGTCTAAATTCCATTTCAGGAATGGCTTTCACTGGACGAGAGTTTGACGACCTTAGTGTAGCTGAACAGGCCAAAGCATGTCTTCGAGCTCGACTTTTCGCTCGAGTGGAACCAGCTCACAAGAGCAAAATTGTCGAATATCTTCAAGCAAATGGTGATGTTACCGCCATGACCGGTGATGGCGTAAACGATGCTCCAGCTTTGAAAAAAGCAGAGATTGGAATCGCCATGGGAAGTGGTACCGCCGTCGCTAAAAGCGCATCCGATATGGTTCTGGCCGATGACAACTTCACATCGATCGTAGCAGCAGTAGAAGAAGGCCGAGCCATCTATAACAACATGAAACAGTTTATTAGATACCTTATTTCATCAAACATTGGAGAAGTCGTCTGGTAAGTTTTACTACTCAACAACGTACTTTCGTTTCTTCCATTTCTCACCCAATCCTGTTATTTCATTCAGCATCTTCTTGGCTGCTGCTCTCGGAGTTCCTGAAGCTTTGATTCCTGTCCAACTTCTGTGGGTAAACCTTGTTACTGATGGACTCCCTGCTACTGCTCTTAGCTTCAACCCAGCTGATATTGATATTATGGATAAAGCACCCCGATCTACCAAGGACTCTTTGATCAGTGGATGGCTTATGGTCCGATATTGTGTTGTAGGAGGTAAGTTTAAACTTTAGTTCTTATCAAGTGCAACTTATTATTGCTTTTTCTGACAATGCAAATTCCAAAGGTTACGTTGGATTTGGAACTGTCGGTGCTTCACTTTGGTGGTTCATGTACGCTCCAAACGGACCACAACTCACTTGGTGGCAAATCGTGAGTTATCTACATTAGCCATTAAACAACATTAGAACTAGGACACACATTAATCTATTCCGTTTTATAGACTCATTTCATGTCGTGCTCAACTCAACCAGAAGACTTTGAAGGAATCTCTTGCAAGATTTTCGAAGATCCCCACCCAATGACCATGGCCTTATCTGTGCTTGTCGTGATTGAATTGTGTAACGCACTCAACAGGTTAGAATATGTTGAAACTAATTTTAATTTTAGGAAGAATAATAAACTGTAGTTTTTATAACAAAAAATAATCTTCCCAGTGTTTCGGAGAACCAATCCATCATCCGTATGCCACCATGGAAGAACGTTTGGTTGGTTGGAGCTATTGTTCTCTCACTTGTTCTTCACTTTGTTATTCTTCATGTCGATCCACTCCCGGTAACTACCATTTACCAATTAAACAACTCAAAGTATATGTTTATTCTGTATAACGTTTATGTTTTTTTAGATGGTCTTCCAAATCTGTCCCCTTGACTTCACTGAGTGGTTGATGGTGCTGAAAATCTCTCTTCCAGTCATATTTGTTGACGAAGGACTGAAATTTGTCGCCCGAAACTACATCGAAGGTAGGTTGATTTCAATTATTTTATTTTCACATCTGATATACCACCTGCACTGCTAATTTTCACCAACCATTTTGTTTTCAGTATCACCAGACACGAAGAAATCGCAATAGACAATCATTCCTCTGCTATCACCAAATGTCTCAAAGTCACTTCTTAAACTAATCTAAGTCGTTTTAAATTACCGTTGCCTTCTTTATTTACAATTCACTGATTTGATATATTTATATTTATCGGTACACCGAAATGACTGTGTTAATAAGCATGTATACACAACTGACACGTTTGTATGGTGCCATTAAATTGAATTTATTTATTTGAAAGTTTTGCTTTATATCAAAGTCCTAACACAAGAAAATAATAAATTTGTTATTTTGCCAATTTCATCTTCAATTTAATACCATGCTGAAATCAGTCTTGGTAACAGAATGATAAAAAACAATTATAATTTAATCCCGGTAATGTAAAAACGCCGAAAAATATTACACATGCAATAGTCAGCATATTTCTTACGAAGTCACGCTAACATCGTCGGATTACTGGACTTATTTCAGTGTATTGCGTATGATTAAGGCATTCCTTAAGTTTTAGTATTGTCCATTTAGTCAATGGGTTTAGGAAAATGTTCGTCAACAGCCTTTTGCTTCAGCTCTCTTTTGCCTTATACTGAACGTTGCAGGACAAATGTTAGTCGCGTTTTATTCTAGATTAGATTCTCCAACCTCTAAGAGGCTGGTCCAGTCACCCTGTGTTATAGTCAACCGTGTGGTATAGCGGTATTTAGGAGTTTTATTCTCTTGAACGAATTATTCTCTCGAAAAATATAAACTTACTGTACAAAATGGACTGTCACTTAAAATCCTGTCCAGGAATAAATTTTTTGCTTAAACATTTTGAACAGTTACACGCCTCCATCCGAACCTTTTTCCGATTAAAACAGCGACACAAAGCACAAACAGCTGTATTTCAGCTTTAATAGAATTTTACAAAACTGCGCGGCTAGATGAAAACATCTGCGACAAGCCTAGTACCTGCTGCTTCCACCGCAAAAAAACAAAGGGATTTCATCACAACTTTTACTCAGCAAATAACTTATTTAAAAACAATGACTAAGAGAGTACGACTTGTCAGATCAAGCCGCACAAAGAGCTGTATTAATAGGTTATGGGCAATTTATAATAGTGAAAAATTTTGTATTTACCGACACAAGTAATTATGCCAGCAAAAATATAGATCAAGAATGTTAACCACGTGTTATTTGCCGCTATTGAGCGAATTACATTTTGAGTGTACGCCATATGATTGTACAGGCCGAGCGATTTGGGTCAAAATATATTAAGTATATTTTGTACATAGTTTATATAGTTTTTTTTGCTAAAAAAAAACGAACAGGTTCACCGTAGTACCAAACCAATTTTGATGTTAAAGATATCTTTGTCACCACCCAGCGGACCCCTCAAAAACTCCTAATTGACACTACATTAAAATATGATAATAACAAATGATTATTAATAAAACGACAATTGATTTAAATTGACACTACCCTAAAACATTAATTAACTAATGACTATCCATAAAACGATAGCAACTGCCAGATTTTGTAAATTGTTATAACGGCGATGAGAATATTTTGCAGTGCCATGACCTGTCCATGAAGTAAACGACCTTTAATTAAAATTGGGGCATTCTGTTACACAGAAAATTCGTCATTAGTTTAACAGCCAAATTTAATTAGTTGTTTGCTTGTTTAGCGAATTACCTAAGGCTACACCACAAACTTCGGTTTATGCATATATAGATTACATTAGCTAACAATTGTAGAAGTTATAATCTGGTTTAAGTTATTCTGGTAGGACTAAACAACTCTTGTTAAGCGCTCAACGAATCTATTAAGTTATTTGTGTATAGCTTTTATTAAATCCATTATTTCATTTATAGCTCTAGCTATCATGGGCTTGGGCCGACACTTTTTCATTGACCCAACAAGTCGAACTATAAATGCCGTTCGCCTATTCAGTTGTAAATCTATGTATACCTGGCAACGATGGTGAGATGTTAAGCTGTGATGTTTTAAACGCCTTGGTTAAATACTTGTGTTTATTGTTGGTTGTATCTCCGAGAATCATTTGGATTGGGCTTGGTGAAGTATCAATTGTTTCAAAGGCAAGACATCTCCATGTATCTCGACAGTTCTTATATACGACGACTGAATCCATCACGTGCTAAATAGTACTCCTGGGCGTGCTGTGACCTGAAGGTGATAACTGCTGCAGAGGTGGCAGCCAATTAGGCGAGGAGTGGTTATTGAGATCTCCCCACTGAGCTCTAATGACACAACCCTTTGAGAACCCCATAGCTATGACAACGGAACCTTATATTAAATTACATCTTTGTTGTAAAGTTGTAATTTGTTATGTGTTATACAAAACGCTGGGCATTTAAACACAAACATGTGTTAAAACTATACAGTGTTAACCACGTTGTCAACCACTACCATTCATAAAACATATATTGACTGTACGCTATATGTTTATGCAATAAAGTGGGCATTCTAACCAAACTGCTATATTTTATATACTGTCTATATATTGCTTGTTTCTACAAGCAGAATCGGAAGGTCGAAATCAGGAAGGTCGAATTAAATGCACTGGATGTTATCATACTGATAATCGTAAGATTACCTCGCCCGTCGAGTTACTGGAGCTGTTGTAGAATACTGTGTATGATTGCGACTTTATCAATTTTTGTAGAACCCACACCACTGGATCGGTGCGAAGTCCGCTAAGTGCATTGATTACATTAATTCTATTCTTCGTCCCATATACAAAGGACGCAAACTTAGCTCACATTTTTCAACATATTACTTTTTGTAAATCATTGTATTCAACTAAATTAACTAAAATTGAATTAATTGTGTATGCTTTTAGTCTATTTACGAACGATGTTACAAAAGTAATCCTTTGATTTTCTGTGAATTATGGCGCCGAAACTTACTCACCCAAAATTGAATTAAAGTGTGTAATGTTGATCCACCTACCAAAGATGTTAATACGGTAATCATTTTTTTAATTACTTTTGATTTTCGAATTTTTAAACCCGCACGCGTAGATGGGATTGCCCTGTTCATCCGAAATCATCCTCAAATCGGAATAAAACCTTCATATATATATATAACTAACTATATATATATAAGTATGTGTACTTTTATTCGCATCAACCACGCAACAACACAGCGGTTTAAAACGATAAAATTTGCCAGCACTTCCAGCCTCTAAGGGCTTCCGGGTTTATATATATATATAGTAGGATATTACGTAGCGTGTTGTTTTTCAGGTATTGTTCCACTGGAGTACAGCGTGGCACGCCCTCCCTCGTCGTACACGCTACTATTCTCTATGTTAAAAAGTTATAAAAAAATGTATATAAAAAAAATGTGCGTGACGATTTTATAATAAGTTAAAAAAATAAGAATAAAATAGAAAAAAACGTTTAAAATTGCAGAGGGGTAAGGCTTGGTGACCAGGCCACGTCTTTGTCGGGGGTTGGAGTTGATCGATGGTGTGGAGCCTGCAGGGTGGAATTTTGCCAGGGGCCGTGAGCCAGTCCGACCAGGACTAGGGTCGGGGCAAAGGGGAATGGGACAAAGGGTGGAATTTAAACTAAGTAGCTTTGAACAGAATTGGTTTACAAGGGCCGACCGGGGTTTGAAGATTTAACAGGGACGTTTTGGTTAGAAGTTGAGAAATATAATGCTAGCCAGTGGCGCGGACGGCGACTATTTAATCTTAACCTTAAAGTCGTCCGCACAATGGCCGGACCGTCACTGATGCTTAACAACGGGGCGGAAGAGGACGGGTTCGTGTCGTCAGCCGTGTACGGAGGGTAGGGGCCTACGGGTACTATTTTAAAGTTAAAGAGTTATATGATGAATTGGTGGGAAGACGATACAAAGCAACTTCAGCGCTCCTCCGCGACTTAAATCAATTGTTTTAATGTAAAAATACTTTCTTTACATTCGAGCTTGTCTAGATCAGTATATTTAATGCTTTATATAAACACGATAGAACATCTCAATGATGTTTAAAGCGATATTAGCTGATGTAGACAAAATATAGAATATGAACTAATACGATGTATATGGCAAATATACTTGTGGCGCATGTGGCTGCCACAACTTTGATTTCTGCTAACCTGGGAATAAGTCAATCACTCACTTAGTTCGCTCTGTTTGTGTGTATTGTAAATGGGAAAAATATTTTTAGGTTTTAAACGCCTGAAAGGCTTTACCCTTTTTATTGAACCTTACCGAAGAATAAAATTAATATGGTAAATGCACTTATCGGACATCGCATAAAATTTATATGGTGAATGCACTTAACGGACATCAGGGTTATTACACACTTTGCATTTTCTCGTTCACGAGGATAAAACGCATCGGTAATAATACTTTTACTACAAATGTATAGCATGTTTAAGGTTATGCTTTAAACAATTATAACTGTAATCGGTCTAAAAACGTTATGGAGGTGTCCAAATCTAACAACAGTTTCTACTGTTTAACTAAACACGAATAAAACAAGTTTGGCTTGTTAACTTAAGGCTAATCCGATCCTGCTTTTAAAAACATATCAGCATGTACAAAGTGTATAAAATATAGCGGTTATAGGCCTATAGCATAAACATATAGCGTAAAGTCAATATGTGTATTTCATAAATGATGGTGTTTGGTTGACATTTTCTAGTTTTTGCACAAAAAAATGTATCTGCTACTGTTCAATATATAATGTTGTATAGTCAGGGCAAAAGTTCAGCGGGGAGCTTTCAATAATCATCCCTCGCTAAGTTGGCTGCCACCTCTGCAGCAGTTATCACCTCCAGGTCACAGCACGGCCAGGAGTACCATTTAGCACGTAATGGATTCAGTCGGCGTATATAAGAACTGTTTCTGCCTACAATATTCACAGTTGATCGTCGTCTTCAGCTAAGACTGGTCTAGAAGCATTTATTTCAGAAATAGACATATGCGAGTTTGACAGGTATAACTACAACGAGGAAAAAAACGGCTCCAAAAATAGCGTGTTAAATAAAGCAGTCTTTTAATATAAAACGGTCAAAAATAACTGCAGTAGTTCAGTGACATACATATATTTGCTTTAAATAGATCCACGGGTTTTATTCATTTGAATAGGTAAAATTTTAGTGTTGATTCCTAACTTCCATTTCAAAAATGGAGAGCGCATACAGTAAAACATCCGAAGAGGTTCTGGGCTACTTCAACGTATCTCAGACTCAAGGTCTCAGTGATGAACAAGTAAAGAGAAACCGTGCAAAATATGGACCCAACGGTAAGTTCTGTTTCTATAAAATGTTTCGTTTGATAAATCATAATTGTTTACAACAAATCTAATTGATATTATGTTGTTATGTTGCAGAGTTGCCAGCGGAAGAGGGTAAGCTAAATTCATTTCTTTGATAAATGTGGTAACAACGGAATAGGCAAATATAAATATGCGTTATATATTACAGGCAAATCCCTCTGGCAAATGGTTGTTGAGCAGTTCGAAGATCTTCTTGTACGAATTTTACTTCTTGCTGCCATCATTTCATTTGTAAGTTTATTTTAATTCATTGTATGCAGACATGCTTTTAGTACAATACATATAAAAATAAAATAAATCTCTTAGGTCTTGGCTTTGTTTGAGGACGGCGAAGAATCAATCACCGCATTTGTTGAACCGTTTGTAATTCTACTTATTCTCATTGCAAATTCTATCATTGGAATATGGCAGGTAAGTGATTAGCGATGCCCTTTTCCTTGTTCTCTTTTAACCACTCTCGTAATGTAGGAACGAAACGCCGAAAGTGCAATCGAAGCTTTGAAGGAATACGAACCAGAGATGGGAAAAGTTGTTCGACAAGACAGAGCAGCCGTTCAGAGAATCCTTGCTAAAAACATTGTTCCCGGTGACATTGTCGAAGTATCAGGTAAAGTAACCTACCCACTAAGTGTGCTATTACAAAACATAACCAATTATGATGCTTCCAGTTGGTGATAAAGTTCCAGCTGATATTCGCCTCATTGCAATCCACTCAACAACACTACGAGTTGACCAAGCTATTCTCACTGGTAACATTTGAAATTAAAATCGCAGAGTGATTGACTTAAACGATCTAAACAACGCTGTAATGTTTAGGTGAAAGCGTAAGTGTGATCAAACACACTGATGCCGTTCCTGACCCTCGAGCTGTCAATCAAGATAAGAAGAACCTGTTATTTTCCGTAAGTAATAGTAAATATAAATATAATATATAAAAGCGTTATCATGTTCTCTTAGTAAATTAAAACACATTTTGAAACAGGGAACAAATATCGCATCTGGAAAAGCGACCGGCATTGTAATCGGAACTGGTAGCAACACGGAAATCGGAAAGATCCGAGATCAAATGGCCGAAACCGAGGCTGAGAAGACACCACTGCAACAAAAACTTGATGAATTCGGACAACAACTTTCCAAGGTAAATATCACGTTTGGCAAAAACTAATCTTTTTTTAACATCATTTAATGGTCTTGTAGATTATCACTGTCATCTGCATTGCTGTGTGGGCAATCAACATCAGTCACTTCAACGATCCAGTTCACGGTGGATCTTGGTTAAAAGGAGCAATCTACTACTTCAAAGTGAGTTAAACAGATTCTTCTATAGAAAATTATCCCTCCTATATCAATTACTACATCATTTACCAGAAAATAGATCACTCAAACAAATATACTCTTATAGATCGCCGTGGCTTTGGCTGTTGCTGCAATTCCCGAAGGTTTGCCAGCCGTCATCACAACTTGCTTGGCTCTCGGCACCAGCCGAATGGCGAAAAAGAACTCGATCGTTCGAAGTCTTCCATCCGTTGAAACACTTGGCTGCACATCCGTTATCTGCTCTGACAAAACCGGAACTCTCACGACCAACCAGATGTCTGTGTGCAGGGTAGGTGAAAAGAGTTGAATCGAAGATGGATGAGAAATGAAAAGTTGAATCGAATTGATGTTAGTTACAAATCTACAATTTCTCTTTCCCAGATGTTCGTTGTTGACAAAGTTATGGCGGATGGAGCAGCTTTTCATGAATTTAAAATTTCTGGATCAACCTACGAACCAATCGGTGAGGTCACTAAGGACAACAAAAAGATTAAAACTTGCGATTATGATGCACTCGTTGAATTGTCCACTATCTGCGCTCTTTGCAACGATTCGTCCCTCGATTATAATGAGGTTAGTGAAAGTTTTAATCTACAACACGAAACCACCGTTGGTATACATATACTAATATTTCTTATTTTAGTCAAAGGGCATCTACGAAAAAGTTGGAGAAGCAACTGAAACCGCCCTGACCGTGCTTTGTGAAAAGATGAACGTTTTCAACACAAATGTTGCCTCAATGACCAAATCGGACCGGTCGGTCGCTTGCAACGCTGTAAGTCATTTGCACACACGCCCTTGATGTATATCCAAACTTTTAAACAATTTTTTTCAGGTTATCAAGAGCATGATGAAGAAGGAGTTCACCCTAGAATTTTCACGAGACCGAAAATCGATGAGCGCTTACTGTCGACCAACTGCTCCATCATCTATCGGACCCAAGATGTTTGTCAAAGGAGCACCAGAAGGTTTAAATTTCCCATCTTTAAAAACTTTTATCTGATAAAAATAGCTTTTCTGAAAACTTTAACATGATTTTTTGGATAGGTGTGCTGGACAGATGCACTCACGTTCGTGTCGGTAAACAACGTGTCCCAATGACTGCTGAAATCAAACAAGAAATTCAAAGTTTAGTCAAGGAATATGGAACTGGTCGAGATACATTGAGATGTCTTGCCTTAGGAACAATTGATACTCCACCAAGCCCAAGCCAAATGGATCTCGGGGATTCAACCAAGTTCTTGGAATACGAGGTAAGCGAATAAATATAACCTTTACTCAATTGTGGTTTTAAAAAAATTGTCAACTTACGTGACTACTTTTCACAGACTGGCATTACGTTTGTTGGAATCGTTGGTATGCTCGACCCACCACGATTGGAAGTTTTCCAGGCTGTACAAGATTGTAGAAAAGCTGGAATCCGTGTCATTGTCATTACTGGTGATAACAAAGCTACAGCTGAAGCCATCTGCAGACGTATCGGCGTTTTCGGCGAAGATGAAGACACTACAGGTTTGTAAAATATGAATCCTTACAATACATTCACTCACTCAACTTAAACTAAAATTTCAATTCAGGAATGGCTTTTACTGGACGAGAGTTCGACGATCTTAGTGTAGCTGAACAAGCCAAAGCATGTCTCCGAGCTCGACTTTTCGCTCGAGTGGAACCAGCTCACAAGAGTAAAATTGTCGAATATCTTCAAGCCAATGGTGATGTTACTGCCATGACCGGTGATGGCGTAAACGATGCTCCAGCTCTGAAAAAAGCTGAGATTGGAATCGCCATGGGAAGTGGTACCGCCGTCGCTAAAAGCGCATCCGATATGGTTCTGGCCGATGATAACTTCACATCGATTGTAGCAGCAGTAGAAGAAGGCCGAGCCATCTATAACAACATGAAGCAGTTCATTAGATACCTCATTTCGTCAAACATTGGAGAAGTCGTCTGGTAATTATCAGTTTCCAATTATATATCCAGCTTTCCTTAATTTTCCCCGTCTAATCCTGTTTTATTCAGCATCTTCTTGGCTGCTGCTCTCGGAGTTCCTGAAGCTTTGATTCCTGTCCAACTTCTGTGGGTAAACCTTGTTACTGATGGACTCCCTGCTACTGCTCTTAGCTTCAACCCAGCTGATATTGATATTATGGATAAAGCACCTCGATCGACCAAGGACTCTTTGATCAATGGCTGGCTCATGATCCGATATTGTGTTGTAGGAGGTGAGTTTAAACTTTTAATTTTCATCAAGTGCAACTTATTAGTACTTTTTTCTGACAATGCAAATTACAGGTTATGTTGGATTTGGAACTGTCGGTGCTTCACTTTGGTGGTTTATGTATGCTCCAAACGGACCACAACTCACTTGGTGGCAAATCGTGAGTTATCTTTATTAGGCATTTAACCAACATTAACATCAGGACACACATTTATCCATTTTATTTTATAGACTCATTTCATGTCGTGCTCAACCCAACCAGAAGACTTTGAAGGAATCTCTTGCAAGATTTTCGAAGATCCCCACCCAATGACCATGGCCTTATCTGTGCTTGTCGTGATCGAATTGTGCAATGCACTCAACAGGTTAGAATATAATGCAACAATATACTTTTCAGTAAGAATAATACACTGTAGTTCCAATATCATTAAAATAATCTTTCCAGTGTTTCGGAGAACCAATCCATCATCCGTATGCCACCATGGAAGAACGTTTGGTTGGTTGGAGCTATTGTTCTCTCACTTGCTCTTCACTTTGTAATTCTTCATGTCGATCCACTCCCGGTAACTACCCTTAACAAGCTAAAAAACTCAAAGTTTATGTTCATCCTGTATAACGTTTATGTTTTTTTCAGATGGTCTTCCAAATCTGTCCCCTTGACTTCACCGAGTGGTTGATGGTGCTGAAAATCTCCCTTCCAGTCATATTTGTTGACGAAGGACTGAAATTTGTCGCCCGAAACTACATTGAAGGTAGGTTGATTTGAACTATTTTACTTCCACATCTAATTCACCACCTGTATGCCTCACTTCTAATTTTCACCAACGATTTTGTTTTTAGTATCACCGGACATGAAGAAATCGCAATAGACAAACATTCCTCTTTTCACCAAATTTTAACAAAACTCTTCTTACCTTTAACCGTGGCCATGTTTATTTTCATTTCACTGATTTATCTGTTTATTTATTAGCACGATGATTTACTGGGTTATACAACCATGTATAGACAACTGACACGTTGTATAATGCCTTAGTTTACTTATTTAAATAAAAGTTTTGCCTCATAAGCCGTGTGCGCAATATAACAAAATCTAATACATTTTCAATTTTGGTAATTTCTATTTTTATTTACTAGCACGCCGAATTCAGCTCTGACAATATTTTGTGTAAACGCCGTAACTTCACGACTTGGTGCGGCTTCCGGCACCAAACTTTGTAATTTTATTCGAGAGAAGTGGCGGAAACGAAATCTTATATATAACGATTTTCTGAAGATAAATGTAGCGTAGGCCTAAATACTGGTTAAATCCTTTTACCAAAGTTATTGTGACTAAACAGGAGCCTAGTGATTCACACTCCTCTTAACTCGATAAACATGAACTTGCTAGCTAAAATACAAATTCCAAACTTACCGGCAGTTTATGTCCTCTAGTTGTTATTGGCGGTCAGGGTTGATACGGAACGGTGATAAATTAAAATAAAGGAACCAAATAAGTAATTTACGGGTATACATATAAAATAATAAACACTCACCAAACTTTGGATCTAAACGGGACGAAAAATACGGTATCGGATAAAAATGGTATGCTGCAATCTTTACGGTAAGTCGGTAACTGATTCGAAAAGAAAGAAAGTTCTAACATGCGGTCTAGTATAGGCGATTGCAACATAAACTCCCATTGTTACGTATTTCGGTTATGACGCAATTTATGATGTACCATAGAGTGCATAGACCAGTGGTTCTCAAACTTGTTGGAGGTACTGAACCCCGCAAGTTTTATGCGGGCATTCACCGAACCCTTCGTTTAAATTCAAAATATATCTTTTAAAAAACTTGAGCCTAAAGTGAACTATGCATATGTTGCACATAAGATCTTATTACTCCGCTGAACCCCTAATACTGACTCATCGAACCCCTGGGGTTTGATCGAACCCAGTTTAAGAACCACTGGCATAGACGAATGAATAATGGGTCGAGATATCTTACTAAAACAGTGAAAAGATATTGCTTGAACACATAGAATAATGGTTTTCAAAAGTGAAGGAATGTCTTAAAAATCATGTGCAAAACAGTAAAATAGCTCCGGCAACCCAACGGTAAGTCTGTTTAAATGTTAACTTACAAATAGGTAGTCTGACGATTAACCGCGTGATAAGGTCTAAAGATTTGTGTCTTCCTAGTTTTGAGTCCACCACATATTTAATGTCGACCGGACGGCAGTAGCGCGGAGTAAAAGCGGACGAGAAAATCCACATTAAAGAATTTATCCAGTTATAGTCTGATTACTAGTGAGGTGAATTAACGCTAAAGAATTTACACATAGTTATCTTAAATGAGGGCAATTTTTAGATTTTCTAAAAGTAAATTAGACAGTGTTCGATATTACACGTTTTAGGCACAATGTAGACATAAATGTGACTTAAAATTGCGAAGGTGATTTTCTTTGCCATGAAGCTTGACAAGGTAATTTTCCATTACACGCCAAGCAAAGGCGAGGCTCAATATTTAATCACTTCAAGAACATGTAGTTTATATTTGTATTGAATACCGAATAATGAACAATTTAATTTGCTTCTTTCAAAAAACACTTTACATATAGTGAATTTTTGTACCACAAATCTTGGACAGGATTCAACCATTGGTTTTAAAGATCAAGGTGATAACCGAGAACAGTTGTTATAAAACTATCTGCAAGAGATTTATTTAAACCAATGTTTACAGGTTTTTGGGCAAATATCAGGTTTGACACATCACTCCAACCAGGCCCGGTGCTAGGAACCGCGGGGCCCAATTAGAAATGTAATGGCGGGGCCCCTACTCTTCATAGCAAAATTTATGGGTATTTATATATCATAAAATACATACCGGTACATACAAACTACAAAAATAGACATTTAATACTTGCTATAAAACAAATTAAAGGTGGGCCTAATGTGGATGCTTGTTTACGATATATTGTTTTACTTCCAAACATATATATATATATATATATATTGTCTTAGCAACAATATTCATTATGACGTAACAGGCAGACACAGAAATATAAATTTGACTTAGTTACGATGCATAACAAATTGATATTATGGGAAAGAATATTATTTTATTTTACGTTTCAGTAGTATTTTAAACCTCGTAATACAGAAAGACCTCCGCTAGCGCGGGGCCGCTTCAAGGTGCGGGGCCCAATTTGATCTAATCGGTCAAATCGGCTTAAAACCGGCCCTGAAGGTCATGGGTATAAACTTTTCATGTCTTTTTAAAATAAGATTATGTTATATGTGAATAATTAAGACAACAGTTTATTTTTTACAGTAGGTATTAAATGTTTAAAAAGTTTGTGGTTACCACTCTTTCGTTAGTCACAGAGTACGCCCGTATCAGTCAGTAGTAGCTATTTAAAGTAAAGCCATACGTCACCAAGGCTGTCTTAAGTTGCTCATACGTAAAGTTCACCACATTTTTGTGGAATAACTGACTTTATGATAAAAAAAACACTCCCGACTAAAGAAATCACAACTATAACTGCTCACAAAGTAAAGAAACTTAAATCATGGTGGAAATGCTTATTTACGATATATTGTTTTACTTCCAAACATAAACATATTGTTTAGCAACCATATTCATTATGACGTAACAGGCAGACACAGAAATATGAATTTCACGTAGTTACGATGCATAACAAATTGATATTATGAAAAAGAATATTATTTCACTTTTTATTTTACGTTTCAGTAGTATTTTAAACCTCGTAATACAGAAAGACCCCCGCTGGCGCGGGGCCCCTTCAAGGTGCGGGGCCCAATTTGATCTAATCGGTCAAATCGGCCTAAAACCGGCCCTGACTCCAACTCAACTTTAAGCTTGCGAATTTTTAGTTAAAAATATCCCGAATGAAATGCCAAGAACTTATAATTCATGTTCGGATGGGGTTTAAAACAAAAGTCAGGGATGTTGTGTGAGTTGGAACATTAGATGTTGCGTTTGGAAGGGGTGAACTCTAAACCCAGGATAGTTCGTTCGTACATTCAGCATGATGTCGCTTGGCTGAGTTTCGCCATTAGGTGACAGACAAGAGCAGCTTGTGGTGTGTGGATGATCATGTTTATCTTGTCGTCCCCCGTCCTTATTTGGAAGTATCGTTCGGCGTCGTTCAGTTTCCATGACAGAGAGTGGTAGCTTACGGAAACCAGCAGCGCCTGTGATGTCATATTGGTTAAGTGCTTGTTTTAGACATACAAACTTTCTTTAACTAGATTTTGCTTTCACCCCAAAGCTACCACTCGCTAGATTTTGCGTTAACGAGATTTGCATTGACCCCAAATTTTCGAAGGATTTTTTCACCCACCTTATTCTCCACCTTGATGAAATGCACTCCTCTGTGGTTCACCCCGATATACATGGCGACGATCCGCTGGTGCGTCTCACCCCCTTGCTTGCGAGTAGCATACGCATATCCAGTGAAGAATGCTGACCCATACGTGGATATCTGTGTCCAACAGTATCTGTGATGTCAAGAGAAATAATTTTTAGGATGTAATATTATATGTTACATTTTTTTTTCGTTTAAATACCCTATCGTACTTAAAGTTAAGCAAAATTTAAATTTAGTTATGTTTATGTAAGTTCCAATGGAGACACAACAGAAATTTAGTTTTAGGAAATTGCCGATTCACCAAAGAGAACTTGTGATGTCATAAGTTTCTACTGTGATTAATAGTTGTGAAGCAATGAAAATAAAGTTCAAATTGTGTTCAAATTAGAAAACTTGATATGGAAAGTGACACACAAAAATTATACTCCAAAGAGGCAGACAAAACATACGAAATAGAAACTGATGAATACAAGTTGTTCTATAAATCAAAGAAAAATAACCAAATACAGAAAGGAGGTTAACCCAACGTCACTAAACAATAACAAAAAAACAATTTATGACTGTCATTTTCCTTTTTTTTTAAACTTTTCTTCTAGGTGATATTTTAAGTATGTGCCGAATATAAATTTAAAATGTGGACAAATAAATTGATATAAATACAAAAAGAATCTGGAAAGCAGTGTCACATAATAAAGCTCAAACATTAAAAAATGTTCCTTCTTATACTGGTTATCAGAACTCCAACCCACAAAAAAATGAATATCTACATAGGCGGAACCTCTAATACAGAAAAACACTCCCAAAATACATAAATACACATATCCTAAAAAACTTCATAAAATTGTGCAAATTAAAGATGAACCGAAACAATTACCTCAAATATAGGAGCTGCAGCTGCGAGATCTCCCCTGGTCCTTGCTCACTGACTTCCTTGTATTGCTGGAGCACTTTGTGCGGCCAGTTGATGGCGCGGTTGTACAACTTGTAGTTGGGAAGGATTTGCCGGATTATTTCGTCTCTGGGGATGGTGTTATTTAGTGTTGCTGTTATATCTTACAGCTTAATGAACACTTCAATGACATCACAAAATACTCCAATGACATCACCTAACACTCCATTGACATCACCAAATACCTCAATGACATCATCAAATACCTCAATGACATCACCAAATTCCTCAATGCCATCACCAAATACCTCAATGACATCAACCAATACCTCAATGACATCACCAAATTCCTCAATGACATCACCCAATACCTCAATGACATCACCAAATACCTCAATGACATCAACCAATACCTCAACAAAATCAACCAATACCAAAATGACATCACTTAAAACCCAATTTATCATCAAACAATTAGTAAATGGGGATTTTGTAATGTCATTATTACCTGCCCCAATGACAATATCTAACATCTGAATGACAATGCCAAACACCTCAACATCATTAAATATCATAATGACATATTCTCAGTGACAGTGATAACACCAAATGTTCCAGGGTTATCATGTATTCTCAATGACCTCATTAAACACTGACATCACCCACCCCATGAATGACGGCTTGTGCTTCTTGGCATCAAAAGGCCCGTGTAATATCCTCATCACCACGGCTGCCATCGCCACGGCCACCTGGTCCAAACACGGATACAATCCCCGCAACACTTGAGCTCGTGCCTCCTCGTACAACAGCCTTGTGGAGAATATGTCTCGTACCTTGGGGTGGAGTCACAATTGATTGACATGAATGTTACGACATAAAATAGTAAATAAGTTCCTGTTTAGATTAGTCCAGATGTTGTAATATTTTAAAATCTTAAACTACAACAAATTACGAGCTCCCACAAGATTAAATACTAAATTTGTTTTGACGAGAATATATTTAGTTGGTTAAACCTTTTGGTAGAAAAAAATTAAATCATAGAAACAACAAAAAAGGTGATAAGATGTGAAAATGAACAAGTGTTTTAAAATATAATTAAAACATTTTGATGATAAAACATGCTTAAAAAAAAACCTGTGTCTTAATTATAATGTAAACACTGGGAGCGCTATATTTAACTATTAAATAGTAGAAATAAAAATAAATATTGAATGGTTGGTTTTGTACTTGGTAAAGCCACTTCTCAGACATTACAATACAGTAGTTTAATGGGTTAAAGTAAAACTGCAGAATTGATTGAAATAACTCCGGTGGGCACAAGGTAGGATAGAATAGGATATTCATGTTTATCCCCGTGAATGGGAAAACCAAGGGGGTTAACACACGGGCAATCGTCAGATCACCTCGCGCCCATCGTCGGGTTACCGGAGCTATTGCAGTGTGCTGTATATGATAGACACGTTCCTTTAATTTGGTAGAACCCATTAATCCGCTGGGTTCAGGCAATGTCCATAAAGTGCCTTGCCCAAGGACACAACCGACTAGGTAGCGACCAGTTTCGCACCTGCAACCTTTTAATTGAAAGGCAACGAACTTAACCGTTAGACCAACGGGCCGGACAGGTAATATGGCGATTGCCTTTGTAACTCCACCAGTATTTTCCAATAATTAAAGGTTAGTGTGGTAGGGTAAATTGGGGTGCAAGAAAAATGGTGGTTGGGTGGGGGGGAGAAGAAGTAAAGTGTGGGAGGACTTACCGCTTCTTCTACATTCGGCATCAAGTTGACATCTCTCTTCAACACAACTCTTGGGTGTTCGTCCTCAGCCACGTTTCTCCGGACCCCACTTAATTGTCTTAGCAACTAAAATAGGGGATCATGTTAGGTATCCATGTTGAACCGAAGGGTGGGACTAATGTAATGGGCACTGTTTTTCACAATATCAGATAAACCTTGTCAGTGCACTATGCAGGAACACTAGTTTGAAACTAGCTGGGTCTACTGTTTGGTAGCCTGATACCGATTTCTAGTTCAGAGGAAGTTAGGCCAACAGCCGAAAGGTTTTGGGATTGAAACCCACCAATTGTATCCTTGTGCACCAGGGCAAGGCATTTAGCAGAGCAATGCTTAAACCCAGTGACGTAATTACCGACTGTATAGTATATAGTTATTTACAGCAAATTGTAATAGATCAGGTATCCACACTAAGCTCCCTTCACAACATAACCTTAATGCTCACCTCTGGCCATTTCTTCATCTCAATCAATGGACTGTGGTCAGATTTCAGCTGAAGATCTGAGATCAAATGAGGTTGTTAAGTTATAGTCCATAAATACACAAAATCATACAATTGTTTACTCAGTTGGAGATAAAAAAAGTAAAAATATGGCTGTTATATTGAGACATGTAGAAATAAATTTCTGAATCATTCTAAAGTAAATTAGGTAGCACTTTTCAAAGAGTGTAATATTTTTACTTTATGCGTTTTTGTGAGGTAATACTACTAAATCATTTGTTGTGCTATAAAATTGAATAGTTGTGAGTTGATTGGGCAATAAAAGAATTGAATTCTGTTGTGAGTTGATTGGGCGATAAAAGCTTCAATTTTGAGACTGAAATACAGGCTATAACCTAGACCAGTGGTTCTCGATCATTTTTACCTCGTGGCGCACCCGAGACAATTAAGAAACGAACGGGCGCACTTTGCACGGGGAGTCAAAACAATATGATAAATATATACTTAAGCAATTTAAGAAAAATAATAAATTACTGTTTCTTGAGCGCTCTTGCTTTTGAAAGTTAATGTAGAACTAACTTTACATTGGAAAAAAACGAACTAGATACTAACCATTTAGTAGTTTATGATCTATGCACACTCTGTCGTAAATTTACGAAATGTAAGTGTGGCGCATCTAGCTAACCCCTGTGGCGCACCAGTGCTCCGCGGCGCACCATTTGAGAAGCACTGACCTAGACAGTGTGTCACATACAGCATACAACACCATAATTGGTACGCACGCAAACTTTTAGAAGTAATCCACAGGGAGAAGTACATCTTGGACTCTGGTGATAAGCGCAGTCCGTCTATCACATCGCTTACAGTCGAGTTGCTGCCGTGTCGGAGTTCCAATGACCTTTCAACTCCATCCATTCTAAGATGCAACATTATCTTTGTTTGTTATAAAAAGTTTCCAATTTTATCTTTTTTACATAGAGCAATTCAGACTACTCTTTGATACCACAGTGTTAGAGCAACATGAAGTGGCTTACTAAGTGGACAGTCACACACCTTAAATTGACACTTCTGTTTGACTATCCACTGTGTAATAGCTCAAGCAACTTCACTGTGGGCATAATATGTATTACTATGCACCTGATCAACAGCCAACATACCTGTGCACTACAATTCTCTGATACGGTTTGTGGGATAATTCCTTCAGTAACTGAACAGACTTGTGCCAATCCTTGGACTTGATCTGTTCGCAACATTCTATGGGACTGCGTCCTTGCTTATCGAATACATGCTGTAGGGATAGAATTTGTGTTATGTTGGGAATAAGATATGAATAATTTTCTAATACTCATAGTCATTGTCAAATAAAGCCTACTAAACAACACATCCCAATCCATAATAAAACTACTCTAACGATAAGTAACAATTAAGTAAGCGTAATCAATAATCAAATGTCCCTTACCACAATTAAATGGCCCCTAATTCATAATCAAATGGATGCTTATCCACAATCAAATGACCCTTAACTAATAATAAAATGTCCCTTACCTACAATCACTGAACCCTAACTAATAACCAAATGGACACTGGCCGACTTCAAATGATCGCTAACCCACAATCAAATGATTTCGAACCCACCCGATCAAGAAAAGGGTGATCGATCAACATCCTGATGATGTTATAACAACCGCATCCTGCAGCTAGGTGGATCAAACTCGTCTCATTCCTGTTGCAAATGTTGGGGTCACAACCGCCTTCGTCGAGGAGTATTTTCACTGCGTCCCCCTGTCCATACCTGTGGGTGGGTTTTTAGGGGATTCACTACAGTGCAACACACTTTATGCGAACGGTTAGTCCGGTGGTTTAGTGCGACGCCTTTCAACCGAAAGGTTTAAGGTTTGCCCGTGTGTTAACCCTCTTGGTTTTCTCATTCATGGGGATAAACATGAATATCCTATCCTATTCTATCCTATGTCCATAGTCGTGAGATTTCACTACATTTTAATCTCATAGTTAAGATATCTTATGTCCACAATTAAAAAAATTCAAGCCCACAGCTAAGACATCCCATGTCTGCACACGAGACACCATATGACCATGGTCGAGATATAACACGCCTACCCCACAGTATGCCAACAGTCAAGACATCATCTACCTCCAGTCCGAAAAACTTATGTCAAAAGTGGAGACGCCATATTCCTTTACTTCAGACCAATCATGCAAACACTTAAGATTCTGTATGGCCACATGCAAGACCCCTCATGCCCACAGTCGAGACACCATATGTCCAAATATATGGCACTCACCAACACGCATAATGCACTGGTGGCCAACCATCGTGGTCCCACGTGCCCACATTGCCCCCATCACCCCGTAGCAAGTCACGTAATGTGGTGACATCACCATCTGCTGCCGCTCGATGAAGTGGGAATTCTTCAACCCAGCTCAGTTCTCTAATGATAACCAATATTATGTCCTGATGAAAATTTGTTGTTTATTTAATCATTTAAGGGTACAAGTTTGAACGTAACTTCTGCAAGTGTGGTAGCCATTGGCAATTAGTATGCCATAATAAAATGCATCCAACGCATTTCTTGGTTTAAAAAAAAAGACTGGGGATAAAAAGTTTGAGATAAAAACTAGCCTCTTAGCTAGTCTGTTTTGTCCTTGGGCAAGCCGCTTGATGAATATAAGTTGAATAATAGGTAAAAAATGGAACAGCTAACTGGATGGTTGAAATTCTGACATATTTTCTTGTAAAAACGGTCCTTGTGTTGTTCAATTCCTGGGATAAGAATGGAAGGCCTGAACCCTCAAATAATTGAATCGCACCTCATCTCTTCTTTGTGGTTCTGTCCCTTGAACCATTGTTCCGGGCTCGGGACCTTGATCTTTGAGTAGTCCGGCACCCCATGGCCAAAGTATGGGTTGGTCACTACCATGTCCACCTGGGGTTGTAAACGTGTCAAATAACTATATTCTCCACATGGAGTGTTAACCAACTGACATCGCACATTAGCATCAACCAGTGATTGGATTCAAGAGGTTTGCATGGGTTCGGTCGAACCCGTTCTAGGATTGTTAGGACAATCACCGAACCAATTCTTGCTTTTGTTTACAGACATTAGACCTTTTAGGGAACCTGTTGTTAGTAAGTACGATACAAAAGAGAACCTGTTTTTAAAATTTTGAATCCCATCACTGGCGACAACCACTAAATCTTTACAACAAAATAGAGTTAATGCGGAAAATTATGATAGAAATGAATTGCATTTTGTGTTTAGCATTATTTCAACTATACAGTAGGGTGGAAAAATATATAATAAAAGACATTATATGCACCTTATTATACAGGTAGCCATGGATCCCGTACAATGGATTGAGAACAACATAGTCTGTCTTGTTGGTGTCCTTCAGTTTGGACATAGCTTGTTCGGGGGTTAAGTTGTTCTCCAGTAGCAACCAGTCACTGTGGGTGTGGGGATAGTTAAAGCCGGTCAATGGGGGTGAAGGGGGTAGCAGGTGGGTTAGGGGTCCTGGGTAATACGCAAGCGGGTAGTAGCCGGTTTATAGTATTGCAGGGGGTGTAAAGGTATAGACTAGTACCCAGTTATCAAGGTTAGCATTGGGTTAGGGGTGTGGGTTAACACCAAGTCACTTGGAGTAAACGGGGTGAAGGTTGTGGAATATTACTAGGGGTCAAATTAAAAGTTGAGCAGATTGTTCAGATGGTACAAACCCCAATGGCAACATAGTAAAAAAATATTATTACCGGTTTGGCTCTGCAGCGTAAGCTGGGTTTGTTATGTTTTCATGGATTCGATCAAGTGCAGTGGGCCGGAACAAGGCTTGGAGAGAGGTCGGCCTTGAGATTTGACGCTTTATCCACCTGAATAAGCAGTTTAATTTATTTTTAAATACCAGTAGATCTTACAACTCAACCAAGCAATTTAAAGACAGTTGAAGTCAAAACAGAAATATTTACCCATACTACCATGGCACCATACCTCTAACAATGATATTTAAGATTTTGCAATACATTGTGACTTAGGCACTTGGTACATTTCCTCATGCAAAATATGACATGCAAAATATTTTCCTCATGCAAAATATGACAAAACAAAGGTTATTTTTCTAATTGCTTTACAAAACAAAGGCTATTTTCTAATTGCTTTACAAAACATAAGGCTATTTTCTAATTGCTTTTTCTATAAAATCAAATTGCGCAGTTGGGTTATAGTGAACTTTGTAATACCATTTTATTATTAATTAAGGATCGGTGATATGATTGATCATTTTGTAGAACTAAATTTGTAAAAAACAATAAATCATGGAATTTTTTAAACAGAAATATTAAACTTTCTGGCATGGATTGAATATCAACCTCCTTCACATTATAAAAAATGGTTTATACTTTGTTAGTATTAACATTGAACTGAATTTTATTCAAGAGCACTAGAGCCAAAGATAATTTGCGTAGACATTAAGACCATGGTTTCATAATATATTGTGAAACTACTATCGATGGAATATCATGATATAAGTTATATTTTTGTATCATTGCCTCCAAATTTGCTTTTAGAAACTAGTCTAGTTGAAACTGTCCCAATTGTTCATTTTTACGGTGTCAATACTCGATTACATTTTTTACATTTTTAATGGTATGGACAACAACTCACCTTTCTATCGCATCAACAATGGTCTTTGTTGCATCACAATATTTGTCTGGTTGATTATTAACATCATGTGATAGCTGGTGGATGGTTTGAAACCCACATGGGGTTTGTGGGTCAGGGCTTATATGGGATAGATAGGGAGAAGTGGGGCCTTTGATCAGTGTAGGTACCACGTACAAAGTGACATCTTGGTTGGTGCCGTTAGTCTGCAGTTATACAATTGTTGGGGATTATTAAATCCAAAGTAGGTGGTAATGGTTATAGGGGTACACACATTTTAATAGCATTAGCATTTGACTATGGGTATGAGGTGTATAAAGATAACCACCAATAAACCTTAGTTTTCTTCTGACAAGGATATAAATGAACTAAAGTGTTAATAGATCTATATATGTTAAAAGCTTCATCCACTTAAGTGTGGCAAAGAAACGGCTTTTGAGACACAAAACTACAACATGGCTATTTTTTTGGCCCAACCGATTAGTCTTGTTGTTTAGTGAGTCGCCTTTCAGACAAAGGGTTACAGGTGTGAAACTAGTTGCTAGCTAGTCGGCTGTGTCCTTGGAAAAGGCACTTAACAGACATTGCCTGAACCCAGCAGAAAAATAAGTTTTACTAAATTGAAAGAATGTGTGAATTATACACAATACACTGCAATAGCTCCAGTACCCGATGGTGGATGCAAGGTGATCTGACGATTGTCTGTTTGTGAACCCCTTGGTCTTCCCATTCAGGGGGATAAACATAAATATCCTATCCTATTCTACCCATAGGGATGTAAATAAACCAACCATCGACATACTATATTGACTCCAGCGATTCGACTTTTAAAATCAGAGCATAAACCACAAACCTGAATTTTTATGTCCTTGGCACGAACAACTCTTTTCACTTTAATTCCAGTATTACTTGGACTTGAAGCTTTGGTCACCTGAATATATGTTACAATGTTTTGGTGTGGACTGTTGATCAACTAATCCACATTTTAAAACCACATCATATATTATTAACAAATACAAACATCTTTGGATATAGTGAGAGCAAAACACTTAAGTTGAGGAACCAGTTAACAAATCAGAAAAAAAGCAACTTGGCAATTTTGCTGTCCGTTCAATTGTTTAATAATCTTAACAACACATGTGCATCAGTTAACAACTACCCAGTTTACAGATTTTTTTGACAGAACAATTTAACCACTAACAAAATTTAAAAACGATGTTGTGGAAAACTGATTTGCGGAAAACCAAATGAAAAAGCAAATGGTTACTTTTAAAAGCGTACGAAAACATAGTAGCCTGACCATTGTATGCTATTTTTAGTCGCTCTTTTAACAAACAAACATACATGCCAGCATATTTCAATTTTATGAGATTTCAGTGATTTAATGAGCCACAATATTGAACTTAATAAACAATTGGTGGGAAACGGTTAAGTAATTAACTAAGTTTTCTCATCATTTAAATATTATCAAAAAGTACCATATGCATGACCTTAATCTTAACTTAATTGTTTTAAGTACTTTAACAGAGAGTACAATGGTAAAGTTAAAGTCATCAAGTTTTTCACAATAACTCATCATGTGTCAGGTGTACTACTTACACCCTCAAAATCGTATGTCTTGGGTATATTGAATTTATAACAGTTACCAGTAAAAATATTAACATTTTTACCCACAATAATACCCCACTTATGTTTTACATTAGTCTAAAAGTTATGCTTTATTACGGTGGAACTTATTACAATATACTACATTTTGTTGTGAGTAGGCCTATTTAAAAAGTTTCATATCTGGGCATTAGAATGTTTGCACATTACACCACACACAAACCTGATAAACATGGTCGATGATCGCATGTTTTGTTTCCTGGTAACTTGATCGATGTTGAGTGTACGGCAAACCCTTCTTTCCATTGTCCAATCTAAGTACGGTAGTTATTGAAATAAATCAAATATTACTACACTATTTGTTACTGATTAATTCCTTTCTTGTCTACATTCCTAACCTTAGTGGGGGACAATTTTTGCTACTGATATAATGTAAGTTGTTGTGCTGCATTGTTTTCTTTACTGTGCACGAAAGAAAGTTGCCTTAATCCTGTTCTTTTTTATTGTAATGAAGTCCGAGCAAAAAATTAATTAAACTAAACGGGAAAAACTAAAAGGAGCGAAAGCAGGAAGGCAGGAAGAAGGGAAACTGCTCACTAAAATGAATATTAGGGCATTAGAGTTAGTTTTAAACATTGGGTTTGTGTTAGGGTTAGTTCTGAGGTTGAAGTTAGTGTTTAGGGAAGGGTTCCTCTAAATACTACAGGACCGCTTGGACCGCTTGGATCACTTAGATTGCTATGGAAAGTAATTCTAACCCTGTCCCAAACACTAATTTTAACCACAGAACTAACTTTAACCCCAATCCCTAAAATTAATATCATGGCTTTTGTAATTACGATGCATAGTAAGCGATCCAAGCGCTCCTGTAGTATTTAGAGGTACCGTTTAGGAAAGGGTTAAAAATAATTTCCATAGTTTTGATTAGCAGTTTCTCTCCTTCCCGCTTTCCCTCCTTTCAGCGTTGTCCAACTAAACTAACTAAATCCAGTTATAGACAGTTGAACATAATTTACATAATCGCTCATAATTAAAAAAAGTCAATGAAGAAACGCAGAAAAAACCACTGGACTAACACAATATACGACCATTGTCTCTTCCATGGATGTGACTCTTGTAATCTACGTACATTTCTTCATTGGTTCCACAAACCGATGGTTTAAAAAAAATAACTAACCTCACATCACTACCAAAGCCTTCCTGGACGAATATTTCAATATCTTTTGTTGATTTGAGCGACTTGATGGAGTGTTTCGGTGTAATTAACTGAGTCGGTCTTAAAATTGCAATAAACAACATTGGTTTTTAACTTAATTAATTAATTTCGATCACCACCTCAATGATAGGCTGTACAATATTTTGGTTTGCTAGGCGGTGGCTGTTTTATTGTGGCTTGGGAAGTCCCGTGTTTGAGAACATTTTATAGAAAAATTTAATAGATTTGTCATAGAGATCCCGTAAATGATGAATGATTGTGTTACTGAATAATTAAGACGATCGATTCATATCTCTAATTCTATTTACGCGGTCTAACTGACGAGAATATCAACGTTTAAAATAATAATACTCCATCGATACCTTTAAGAGACCGTTTTGCTAAGTCACATTACCCCCTAGATTTGATTTAATCTTGTGGCGTACGTTTTTTTTATAACTGTAAATTTTTGGTAAGCTACATACTTTTATAAGTATGAGAAGGATAAGACATGTACATATGAGATATCGAATGCTTAACCGTCAACGCTCCCATGCGTAAAAAAAGCAGACAATTGCCCGTGTGATAACACTTCTTTCTCATTCACACCCTATCCAATATAGATGGCGTATACCCAATTAATAGACATGTTTACGCTGCCGGAAATTACAGGTGGCCCTCTCTTAGTCATGGTATTTAAATGAGTGTTTTTTCTGTGTACAATGGTGGTGTACAATGGTAATGTTTTTTTGGTTGGAAGCAGCATATGCTAGACTGCGCGTCGGTGTTCTTTTTTAGTTGTGAAGTTTTGTGAGAGCGCAGCAGTAGGCCTACTTCGTGAAATAAAGGTTTTGATTGTGCATCTTTTAGCTGTTGTGTTGGGAAAATATATTTTTTGTTGCCAATATATTTTTAGCAAACTTTTGGAGGTTTTTGAGTTTAGGTTGCAGATCCGAGCTTCAATTTTAAAATGTAAAAAATCTAAGAGATTCTGTGACAGGATTTTGAGTGACAGCCGTTTTTGTGAGGTCATTTTGCATTAGAGAGATAAAATGACTGATTGATTGAACGACATCTTATAGGTTGAATTCAAGATAAAAGCAACTGTCAGGTTATCTCAGGAATGCAAATATAAATTCATTGCTTAGGCTAAACATTAGTGAATACTTACAATTATAAAAAAACTAGTTACGCACCTATCACAAACCTAACAGCACGTTGCGGTGATCTTCAACTATTTAAAATAAAACACATTGTTTAACACAACTTATGAACACGGAAAAAATGTTTTGAAATCGATCAATATTTCAAAATATTATTGTAATAATAGTTATGTATTTGCATATGCTATGTTCAATAGTAAATCGCTGGTACTAAATCATAAAAATTACTGATATTTTGTGAACGGAATTAATTACAAAATTTAGGTAAATATTCGAGAATACATTTGCAAATATTGTTTTATTTTACCAGTGGTATTCGGCCAATTAATATCTTCTTTCAATTAAAATTGTATAAAATTAATAGTGACTACTTTAAAAACGCAATTTATCATTTCCCAGTTTTCTGTAACTCATTCAATTTGGCCGTGTAAGCTGCCTTTCCCATTTTCATTCCATCATCGTTGATCTTTCCAGTGTACGAAAGACTTTTCATTTTCCCCATCCACGCTTTTATCGCGGGGAATTCTTTCAAATCGTAGTCCAGAAAATCCAAGAACAACACGTCACAATATGTAAAAAAGTCTGAAATATATATATAAATATACCGTTTTATCAACTACAGTATATGTTGCTATAACGCTATTTAACTGCCCGATCAATTAGTCTGTTGGGGTGTTGCGACGCCTTACACCAGAATGGTTTCAGATTCGAAACTGGTAGATAATTAGTCGGTAGTGTTCTTGAGCAAGTCACTTAACGCACATTGCTTGAACTCAGTGGAATGAATGGCCTACTAAATTTAAGAAACGGCTAAATCATATAGCCTACAGCACACTGCATAATAGCTCCGGTAACTCGACGGTGAGAGTGGGGAAATATGTCGATTGTCCGTGTGCGAACGCCTGGAAGTTAAAAAACAGGAAGTTATAAAGTATATTTTCACAGGTTTTATGCACCAATATCTGTAAGTGTATTGCTAAGAAATTCAAACAGTAATTGTTAAAACACCTTTGACTGGTGAAAATTTTTAGTCCTTCGATTTTTTTATTTTACAGTATCACTATACCTGCTATGGTGAGATTGTCGGTCGCAACATACTTGTATTTCTTCAGCATATTTTCCAAGTAGGTTAAGCATTCTTTTACCTGAGTATCTTTTCCGTAAGCAGGTGCTTCTCCTCTTCTAAACACTCCACCAAGGTTCTAGTACAAAACTTTGTAAACAATTTAAGATACTGTGATTTTAAAATATAGTAATATTAGGTAATATAAGTTTGTATATCGGCGTTTAATATAGTTTTTAAGTAGGCCCAGGGTTCAGATTATATCACTATACTAACATTGTCCTTTTTGTTATAGTAATTTTGAATCGTGTGCTTACAAGGTAACCGAAAAGGGTATCCTGCATCCATTCCTCAGCATAAAGCATCATGTCCACTTTTGCCCTTTCATCAGCGTCACTTGGGTACAGCAAGTCGTTGCGGCTCTTCCCATACTTGTTGCACAAGTAGCTTGCAATTGCCCGACTGCGCAAAGAAAAAAACCTATAGTATATAGTCCGTACGGTTGGTCTAGCCGTTAAGTGCGTCGCCTTTCAATCGAAAGGTTGCAGGTACGAAACTGGTCGCTACTAAGGCGGTTGTGTCTTTGGGCAAGGCACTTTATGGACATTGCCTGAACCCAGCGGATTAATGGGTTCTACCAAATTGAAGGAACATGTCTATCATATATAACACACTGCAATAGCTCCGGTAACCCGACGGTGGGCGCGAGGTAATCTGACGTTTGCCCGTGTGTTAACCCCCTTGGTTTTCCCATTCACGAGGATAAACATAAATATCCTATCCTATAAACTATAAACACCAAGGTCGTTAACATCTTTCGCATTCAGTCCAAACTTAACGGTAGATTCATTAACGAATGTCCGTAGCTGGATTGCACACACAGCCACTTACGACAAACGTTACCATATATAGAATTGGTCTGGAATTGCTATCAATTTAGAATAAAATCGTTTAGCATTGGCAGCAAATTATATTCGTCTGTGAATATAAACATGTAGAACACATTACTCGAGCAAGTTGAAACATTATATAATTTGCCGATTTGAATTTTTACCCAGGAGGTTTTCGTTGTCTGAAAGATAATTATACACTTCCTCATACCTTTCGCACACAGTAATGCTACCGTCAACCAATGCTGGTACTTTGGACCTTGGATGGATTTTCTTGTACTCTGGATTATGTTGTTCTCCAGCAAACAGATCGACATCTTTAATCTCAAATTCCAAGCCAAGTTCATTTAAAACCATGAGCACAGCCCGACTCGGGGGACTTATACGGTTGTGGTAAAGTTGAATTACCATTTTATATAACTATCTTTTTAAATTAAAAACCTGTAAAAACAATATTTTTAGGAAAGTCTTTAAAAAAACACGGCGACATAGATAAGCGACAGATAAAATGAATTTGAAGCACTGTAATCATCAATAGATCAACTAAAAACTCCATTGTTTAATTCGTAAAAGAATCAAATGATAAATATGAATATCTTACTTTATTGTAAAATGTTAAAGCTAGACTTTATTTAGTTTTGGGGAGTGCTACAAATATTTCGATCGATTAAGGATTTTGTCGTATTCTAACTTAAAATTATAACTTGTTTTTTTGATATGTATGTATGCATATATATCAAGGGCAAAACGGTTATGTATTAATAAACAAGCTCATATTGCTTTGGTCCACTTTTATACTATTTTCTCAAGAGCTACACGGTTTTATTTTGTCGTTTTCTTGTATAATCAAGTACATTGTCCTATAGCTTTGAGTGAAACCGGTGTAATTAGGTTGTACTAAGAGTTTTTTGTTTTTATTTTACCTTTCAAAAATTTTAATTTGTAAATACGTAATGCCCTAAAGACTCCGCACAAAACTTATCATAAGCTATATCTCTAGCTTCACTTACGTAAAGTATTAATTCTCCAAATCGCTTATCACGAATTTGCAGCTCGCTTATGAGTAACCTCCTATTTAAAAGATTCATGTTTGCAATCCGGGCTAAATCAATATTAAATATTTGAACTAATGTACCGTCGAATATGCCTCGTCATCGGCTAATCGATACGTATCATACACGTCCTCAAATACCATATACTTGCTTTTCACGTCTATATTGCATTTCACCAAACTACTAAATTATTCGATTATTATACTATAAAGTAAAGGGGTTAAATATTGACTATAATCTATATTTCACTTACTACTGATACGCTCAGACCTCTCCAATATTTTGTTTGCCTAAATCTATATTAAGCAACCCAGCGACATTCGAGTGAAATGTACTACTCTCGTGTGAAAGGTACACAATGAAGTACACTTCAGCTTACACAGCACGTGCGGTAGGCTCATATAGTCCAGCACGATCTGCTGTAGCCTATACTGAAAGTAAAGCATTTGGTTTACCTTATAAAGATGTTGCGCCGGCCCAAAAAGTATTTGATATTTTTATTAAAAATTTAAAAATAAGGTCGAACTGTTCGTAAAAAAGATCTCATCAAGAAATTGTACATTTTCTGGACATTCTATTTGAATAATGAACAATGTTAAAGTCCCAATTCTGCATGTACAGTGAATATTTGTTTCATCTTAAGAACGATAAATACAATTGTATATTAACAGCTCGCATAGGGACACGATTGGCTAATTGGATATCAAATAATTGAATAATTATAAACAGCACATTCAAAATTGGAAATCTGTTTAGTATTTTATGGTTATGCATACAATTTATTTACAGAGTATAACTAAATGATAAAGTGCGATCACATATAAAAATATAAAATATTTGAATAAAAATTGTCTTGGTATAGCTATAGTGTTGTACGCTACCGTTCCCCTCTAAATAATACATCAAATTTTCGGATAACTGTGTGGTGTTTAGATGGAGTATTTAACACAATTCAGATTAAAATCACATATAGTCCATTTTAGATATGTTATAAAATTGTCAACCTCTTAAGTCAGAAAAAATTCATTTAAGGGTATTTCCCCAGGTATTTTTTTCTTCTAATTGGTAGAGTGGTTAACTCACTAATAAGTTTCCAACAAATACCCAAACAATACCGTTTTGATTTTTAGCGTCCCAAGGGTATTCACCTGGATTTACTACCAAAAAATTTGATCCAGACCATGTTGTATAACAAATGACAAAGTTTAATTGCGCTTTCATTACCCCTTTTGGTAGATGTCAGTGCCACAAACCATATGCCTGTTAAGCGTATGACGAAAAAACACTATATGTAAAATACAAAATATAAAAACAAACAAAATAATGCGTTTGTCCCATATACCTATCTTTAACCATTTTTTTTAGGAAATTCCCATTTATTAAATCCACGGAAACTAGTACTTAGTCACATTTACGCTTTATAGAAGTGAAATTTCCGAAACACCCAAGAATAAAAGCTTGGCAACCGTTTTGCAAGTGTTCGGAACCGCTAGTTCTATAACAGCCGATATTTCGAATCTGTTATGGATCATTTACTTATATTATAAGGAAAAGTTGTGGTGAATAAGTAAACTGAGAAAGTGACATACGGACACTACATACCGCAAGTTACCACGAGAAGTCCGTTAAAATATAAAAGTCATAACTTACTATAATACACTATATTGCCATGTATGTAAATCAGCTAAACACTTAAACCCAAAACAAATCGATAGTAATTTCAAGGCGAACAAAAAAAGAATCGAATATTCCATACCCACCATGAAACGTTTTCCGGGAAACCCCCCATCACTTAACCCGGGCAGTGTCACATTGTGAATAAATAATGCCAGGAAAACTCCTACCTAGCCGAAGAATATTAGCACATTAACATTTTTGCATTTTAGGCGTTTTACTGAGGTAAAATTAGTATATATCATTAAATACATTAATTTTGTATTGTCATTTTTAGTAAACCAACGTAAATACTTTATTCGGAAACATGGATATTAAGTTTGGATTGGTCACTGGGGAACCCATTAGTTTCTGCTTACAGAAACAAACGTTATACCCTTAATATATAAGTTGGTAACTCGGGAACACATTAGTTTTCCTTTTGCAGAAACAAACGTACACTTTATTTAAGGTATACCAAAAGGTGATAAGGTAGCAAGGGAACCCGATTTTTTTTGGTTCCAAAAAATTATACCGTACACTCAGGAGTTTTAAAATAGTGGTGGATATCACGGTTGACACTTTCTAGTTCCTGTTGTTTTTCGAAATACATTTTAAAAACGCGGTCTTAACCTAGATGATTTGCTTTCTATTTCTATGCATCAACGTAACATAAAGGTGTCAAGTAGCAACTTTTCGGAAGAGAGAGTTTCGGAATTTACATTTTTGACATTGTGACCGTTTTTTAAACCCCGGACTTTAAAGATATGCGATTTAAAGGAGGCAGTTGACTATTCTGTATTTTATTTTGATTATAATGTGTTGCCTTTTGTTTTAGCTTTGGCACTTAACAGTTAAGTTATAATAAATAAGGAATAAAACACTGAGAAATCACGATATATCTTAAAATGAGTTTTATTTTCAAATGAAACATTGTTACGAAAACAACGTTAATAATCCAACAAATATAAATGTTATGCTGAACGCAATAACAAAGTAAACCAAGTTATCTAGATGATTTGAATAGTTAAACATTCAATAAACAATAATTTAAGCAGATGGGAAAGTTTTTCTTATTGCCTTTTCTTCGCGTCATTCACTGTAAATAAAAAAGAATTTAACAAAATAATATTTTTAAATGGCTATAATTTCTAAATGGGAAATCTGGTATTTAAGAGCAGAGAGTAAATATTTTTAGCAGACAATAAATAAATAGTAGTTTATTTACAAATAATCAATCTACCTTCGACGTAGTTTCTTGCTACCCATTTCAGTCCTTCGTCAACAAAGATGACTGGAAGAGAGATTTTCAGCACCATCAACCACTCGGTGAAGTCAAGGGGACAGATTTGGAAGACCATCTTGATATAAATAAACGTTATAACGTTATATAGGATGAACATATAATTTGTGTTGTTTAATTGGTAAATGGTAGTTACCGGGAGTGGATCGACATGAAGAATAACAAAGTGAAGAACAAGTGAGAGAACAATAGCTCCAACCAACCAAACGTTCTTCCATGGTGGCATACGGATGATGGATTGGTTCTCCGAAACACTGGGAAGTTTTTTTTTAAGAAAATGTTTTAGAACTAATTACCCAAACAATTTCTAACGAGTATATTATTGCATTATATTCTAACCTGTTGAGTGCATTGCACAATTCGATCACGACAAGCACAGATAAGGCCATGGTCATTGGGTGGGGATCTTCGAAAATCTTGCAAGAGATTCCTTCAAAGTCTTCTGGTTGGGTTGAGCACGACATGAAATGAGTCTATAAAATAAAATGGATAAATGTGTGTCCTGATGTTAATGTTGGTTAAATGGTTAATAAAGATAACTCACGATTTGCCACCAAGTGAGTTGTGGTCCGTTTGGAGCGTACATGAACCACCAAAGTGAAGCACCAACAGTTCCAAATCCAACATAACCTGTAATTTGTATTGTCAGTAAAAGTACTAATAAGTTGCACTTGATGAAAACTAAAGTTTAAACTCACCTCCTACAACACAATATCGGATCATGAGCCAGCCATTGATCAAAGAGTCCTTGGTAGATCGGGGTGCTTTATCCATAATATCAATATCAGCTGGGTTGAAGCTAAGAGCAGTAGCAGGGAGTCCGTCAGTAACAAGGTTTACCCACAGAAGTTGGACAGGAATCAAAGCTTCGGGAACTCCGAGAGCAGCAGCCAAGAAGATGCTGAATTAAATAACAGGATTGGATGAGAAATGGAAGAAACGAGAGTATGTTGTTGAGTAGTAAAACTTACCAGACGACTTCACCAATGTTTGACGAAATGAGGTATCTTATGAACTGCTTCATATTGTTATAGATGGCTCGGCCTTCTTCTACTGCTGCTACGATGGATGTGAAGTTATCATCGGCCAGAACCATATCGGATGCGCTTTTAGCGACGGCGGTACCACTTCCCATGGCGATTCCAATCTCAGCTTTTTTCAGAGCTGGAGCATCGTTTACGCCATCACCGGTCATGGCGGTAACATCACCATTGGCTTGAAGATATTCAACAATTTTGCTCTTGTGAGCTGGTTCCACTCGTGCGAAAAGTCGAGCTCGGAGACATGCTTTGGCTTGTTCAGCTACACTGAGGTCGTCGAACTCTCGTCCAGTGTAAGCCATTCCTGAATTGGAATTTTTAATTTAAATTGAGTGTTTGAATTGTAAGGGGTCAATTTTTACAAACCGGTAGTGTCCTCAGTTTCGCCGAAAACGCCGATACGTCTGCAGATGGCTTCAGCTGTAGCTTTGTTATCTCCAGTAATAACAATGACACGGATTCCAGCCTTTCTACAATCTTGTACAGCCTGGAATACTTCCAATCGTGGTGGGTCGAGCATACCAACGATTCCAACAAATGTGATGCCAGTCTGTGAAAAGTAGTCGCGTAAGTTGACTATTTTTTTTTGAAAACACAATTGAGTAGAGGTTATATATTAGCTTACCTCGTATTCCAAGAACTTGGTTGAATCTCCGAGATCCATTTGGCTTGGGCTTGGTGGAGTATCAATTGTTCCTAAGGCAAGACATCTCAATGTATCTCGACCAGTTCCATATTCCTTTACCAAACTTTGAATTTCTTGTTTGATTTCAGCAGTCATTGGGACACGTTGTTTTCCGACACGAACGTGAGTGCATCTGTCCAGCACACCTATCCAGAAACAATAATGTTAAACTTTAAAATCAATTTATTTAATCAGATTTAAGCTTTTAAATATGTGGTATTTTACCTTCTGGTGCTCCTTTGACAAACATCTTGGGTCCGATAGATGATGGAGCAGTTGGTCGACAGTAAGCACTCATCGATTTTCGGTCTCGTGAAAATTCGAGGGTGAACTCCTTCTTCATCATGCTCTTGATAACCTTAAAAGGGGGGACGTTGTGATAGTTATATACTCGGTTAATTTAATAAATTACTTACAGTGTTGCAAGCGACCGATCGCTCCGATTTGGTCATTGAGGCAACTTTTGTGTTGAAAACGTTCATCTTTTCACAAAGCACGGTAAGAGCGGTTTCAGTTGCTTCTCCAACTTTCTCGTAAATGCCCTTTGACTAAAAATAGAAATATCACTATATGTTACATCCACTAATGTCGTAATGTAGAGTAAACTTTTACTTACCTCATTATAATCGAGGGACGAATCGTTGCAAAGAGCGCAGATAGTGGACAATTCAATCAGTGCGTCATAATCGCTGCTCTTAATTGTATCACCGTTTTTCATGACTTCACCGATTGGTTCGTAGGTTGATCCGGAGATTTTAAATTCATGGAAAGCTGCTCCGTCCGCCATAACTTTGTCAACAACGAACATCTGTGAAAAAAATTTGATTTCCATCTCCGTACAATAAAGTTAAACATTAGTTTCTATTTCAATTGCAACCTACCCTGCACACAGACATCTGGTTGGTCGTGAGAGTTCCGGTTTTGTCAGAGCAGATAACGGAGGTGCAGCCGAGTGTTTCAACGGATGGAAGACTTCGAACGATCGAGTTCTTTTTCGCCATTCGGCTGGTGCCGAGAGCCAAGCAAGTTGTGATGACGGCTGGCAAACCTTCGGGGATGGCAGCAACAGCCAAAGCCACGGCAATCTATAAGATTATATTTGTTTGAGAGATTTGCGTTTGATCGAATGCTGCTTTAATCAATATAAAGGGGGTACTTGTATAACGTATATTAAACTTACTTTGAAGTAGTAGATTGCTCCTTTCAACCAAGATCCACCGTGAACTGGATCGTTGAAGTGACTGATATTGATTGCCCACACAGCAATGCAGATGACAGTGATAATCTACAAGACCAGGGTTAGGGTTAGGGTCAATTTTAGTTTTTCGTCAAACGAGATATTTACCTTGGAAAGCTGTTGTCCGAATTCATCGAGTTTTTGTTGCAGTGGTGTCTTCTCAGCCTCGGTTTCGGCCATTTGATCTCGGATCTTTCCGATTTCCGTGTTGCTACCAGTTCCGATTACAATGCCGGTCGCTTTTCCAGATGCGATGTTTGTTCCCTGTTTTAAAATGTGTGTTAATTTACTACCAGAACATGATAACGCTATATATATTTTATTTATATGTTCTTTTACTTACGGAGAATAACAGATTCTTCTTATCTTGATTGACAGCTCGAGGGTCAGGAACGGCATCAGTGTGTTTGATCACACTCACGCTTTCACCTAAACATTACAACGTTGTTTACATCGTTTAAGCCAACTACTCCGTGATTTGAATCCAAAATCTTACCAGTGAGAATAGCTTGGTCAACTCGGAGTGTTGTTGAGTGGATTGCAATGAGGCGAATATCAGCTGGAACTTTATCACCAACTAGAAACATCATAATTGGTTATGTATTGTAATGGGATTAAGCACCTTAAGTGGGTCAGCTACTTTACCTGATACTTCGACAATGTCACCAGGAACAATGTTTTTAGCAAGGATTCTCTGAACAGCTGATCTGTCTTGTCGAACAACTTTTCCCATCTCTGGTTCGTATTCCTTCAAAGCTTCGATGGCACTTTCGGCGTTTCGTTCCTAAATTAAAATTTTCAGGTTAGACATAAGATATTCACCTTTATTCCCGTTAATGGGTTTTATTACAAGGTCAATCGACAGATTATCTCTCGAATACGTAACGGAGCGTTCTTACGCGGTCAATTGCTAATACGTCGCTAACATTGTAGGATTACTGGAGTTATACCAGTGTGTTGTATATCATTAAAACCTTTCTTTAGTTTTGGTAGAACCCATTAATCTACTAGCTTCAGGTGATGTCCGCTAAGTTTCTTACCCATGATCACACACTACTATCTAGGAACGAGTTTCGTACAAACAACCCAGTGACTGTTAACCGTCGCACTCACTTACTACGCTATTCGGACTGGAGGCTTTACTTAAAAAAAACACGGCATCGCTAATCACATACCTGCCAGATTCCAATGATAGAATTTGCAATGAGAATGAGCAGAATTACAAACGGTTCAACAAATGCGGTGATTGATTCTTCGCCGTCCTCAAACAAGGCCAAGACCTAAGACATTTGCACAGTTAGGCTAGTTGCTTACATCTTGTGTGCAAAATATATCAAGGATTGTAACTTACGAATGAAATGATAGCAGCAAGAAGTAGAATTCGCACAAGAAGATCTTCGAACTGCTCAACAACCATTTGCCATAGGGATTTCCCTGTAATATCAAAAGTTCGTTAAATTTAATATTTCTTTGTCAATTATTTTGTTATTAAAACAATTCAGCTTACCCTCTTCTGCTGGCAACTCTGCAATAATAAAATAAAGTTAGTTGGCTGATTGATTTTTTAAAGAAAACATGTTGCATATTAACAGAAACAAAGCCTACCGTTAGGTCCATATTTTGCCCGGTTTCTTTTTACTTGTTCATCACTGAGACCTTGAGTCGGAGAAACGCTGAAGTAGCTCAGAACCTCCGCAGATGTTTTGCAGTATGCGTCCTCCATTTTTAAAAAGAAGTTGCGAATAACTAATGCAACTCTAAATAAAAAACATCCGTAAATGTATTGAAAGCATACGATATCTAAAAGTATAATTCTCGCTGTAATGCTTTGATATTCCTTTTACAACTTTAAGCCTTGGAGTTTCTGAAGGAATCTGACTGTATCTTCGTTGATATCACTCTCTTTATATACCAGTTCAAGTGGACACGTGTTAACCTTGTGACCTACTGTGCCGATGAGGTGATGACTGCTGCAAAGGTTGCGAGAGCATGATGCGTGGAGATAACGTCTGTTCTCACTTAAACCTAAGGTTTGATCCCATGCAGGCTATGCATTAGCGCTATATTAAATTGGCGCGAAGTGTTACAAAATGTTTTTTAGATTTCAAATGCGACATATAGCTTGCAATAAAAAATGCGAAAATGCTTGTTAGCCAAACTTTAACAAGATGTAGGTTTTTTTAAATATCGTGGTAAATGTTGCCAGTTTGCTCAATGTGTGGATTTCTCCAGGCAGCTCAATGGTAAGTAGAGAACCAAATTGGTGTTTTATTATAACTTGACCCTGCTTGCTTGACTATTGTGTTCTTGAGCAAAGCCCTAAGCGAACATCGCCAACGGATTATTGGGTTGTCCTAAAACTAAAGGGACGTCTAAAAAATTATCATAAACACATGTCCGGACAGAAGTTGACCCGGGTGGTTGTTCTCCGGGGGGTATTTGTTCGGTCTGATCGTTGTCCTGGGTGGTAGTTATGTAAGGTTTTAAGTTTTCGGCGTTGGTAGTTATTCGGGTGCGACTTGTCCGATCCCCTATGTATTGGTAATTGTGCGTGATAGAAGTCCTATATGGTTGGTAGTTATTTCGGTTATCAGTTGTAAGGGCTGGTAATTTACCGGGTTGGTAGTTGTCTTGTAGGCCGCTGTCCGGTTTGGTAATCGACCGGGCTGATTGTTGTTAGGGTTGGTAGTTTTCCCGGTTGGCATTTGTCACATAGTGGTAATTGTTCGGGTGGTAACTGTCCCGGCGATATTCGATTTGTCCAGACAGTAGGTGATCTAGTACCTCCTTAACATACGGAAGGTTAGATCTTTTTTTAAAAAGCTGCTTTTATAATGTAATTAGCCCCGCGCCAAACACCATAAACAATGGGGTAATTGATAGCGTTGTTTGTGCGTTGAATAGAGTTGTTTATGGGTTGAATAGACAGAGTAATCCATAGCATTTCAATTGTGTGTAGGACCACGTCGCCCGGTACAAAAGATCTCGGAAAAATGATAAAGTCACGTAGGACAAGATGTGATACTTGGTTGCTGAGACATCAAATTCCAATATCACACAAATAATCCTCCAGGTTCCGAATTCCGGTTTCTAGAGATATTGTACTTTGGTGAATACAAAATAGTTAAAGCTACGTTTTTGATTAACTTATTAATAAAGTATAGAAAACAAATGTGTTCCATTTGGATTTAAAAACGAACTCATAATTATTATTCAGGAACCGAAGCACTGGCCAAACTCAATATAGTTTTTTTCTTTTAATGTTTCTAGTATTTGCTTATTAATTAAGTGATTTGTACGATAACGTTAAAAATATTTGCTTCTAAAAATATATAAACGAAAGTGAAAGGTTGCCATGAAAACGACTTTCAAAACATTATATGCTTATTATACTGTCGTCGTTTAATGAAAGAAGAGCCCGGATGGCTTGGTCGTAATTTAATAAGATTGACACCATATAAATCATGTACATATGGTCTCTACAGATAAAAGTTCATACAATATTAAATGTGCTCGAACGCTTCTTAGAGTGCGTTCGAGTTCTTCTGGTTAAAGGCGTGACATAATAAAACGGTTACCTAATACATCCTAAACAGTTTGTAAAAGCAAAGACTATACTATGGAACTTTATACATATTCTACATACAAACCTGACGGGTATAAGAAAGACGAATAGTACAGAAAAACATTTCGACCAAAAAGGCAGTGTATTTCAGTTGAAGAATCTTTACTTCACTATGGGTGGTAATGGTAAAGCATTTTTAAGTATTGCTTTTGGAACTGTATTACTATTTCTGGTGGTTTGCGTGATCAATTTGACTCAAGGTAAGTGCATCTATCAAAATAAGATTTAAACCGTGTTTACAGCATACGATTTCATTTTACTTACCTAGGTGGACTTTCGAAACCGTAAAACCGCAATCTTTTTCTCATTACCGAACTTGTTCAAAGTTTAAATTTGTTGAACTAGCTACTACAGTTACTTTAGCTTAGCCACAAGTTTTGCCAGGCTTTGGGGCAAGTTTCTCCTTTATCGATAAATGCAGTCAAAAGCCTACATAGTTACATTGTGCTGTTTATTTCGTATTGGGAAATCAAGTTTAATTCGAGGTGCATTTTAAAATGTCTTAATAGAATAAAGCGCAATAGATGTAAGTTATCTATTTATTAAGCGTTTCCGGCGTGACGTATATTAGATTGTGTTTAGTTGACTATGGAACGTCATTGCCTCGGCATTTTCGCGTAATCGCTGGAGCAATGACTGTACACAGGCTGCGTATTCATAATAATCAACCGCATTCTGTAGGCGCTCGTTAAATCTCGAACGATTTTCTTTGGCTGATTTTCATCAGACGCTTTCATGCGGAAACGGTTAAAAAGAACGAGTAGCAAAGGTTTTTTTTATTTTTCACAATTTATATTATTCCATTCACCCAAGTATATATATTGAACACTGCTTGACTAACACATATGGACTATACACAACAAGAGACTAATGACTAACACAAACAAACAACAGGGGGATACTCTTTTTTTAAAACTTTATTTAAACTAATTTCATGTAGCCTAATGTGAGCCTGGCTTATGTAAATATTTAAAATATATAGTAATATTAATCTTGAAATTAGCAATAGACCTATTGGATATATTTATTTTATATACATAATTCAGATTATTATTTTTAATATTATTATTACTAGTGAGCATCGACTCCAACTAACAGAATTTCATTAAGTACCTTAGTTTAGCTTTTAGTCTGTTTTGTCAAATTAAAACTTGTATAGCTTATACATGTGACTTAAAAGTGGTTTAACAGAATACTTTTCGGTTGAAGAATACGTGTTGGGTTGAAACACGTTTGAGTTACGCCGTAGAAGGAACCTATATTAAAGGTTATGGCCACTTGTAATAAAGTGTAATATCCATGTTTGGAGAATTTAACCGGTTTATTTTTGTCTGGTGAACACGTTGACTGGTCACGTACAAATGTAACCTGATCTCTAGAATGTTTTTGTCTAAAACGCCGTTGCGTCGCTGCGTGATTTAATACAATACCTAAATGTTACACAACACGCTTGTCATACAATAAACAAAGTGATAGGGTGCTAAGGTGGTGATTACACGTTCGTCTGTCGGGGCAGTCTGCAGCAATTCGGATAAATAGTCGTGTTGTTGACTCCGGACTCTTTAGTTTACTAGATCCTTTGATTCACCATGAGTGGCAACGGTAATGTATATTTTGGTATTGCTTGTGCGTTTGGAGCTGTTTCACTATTACTTATTTTCCAAGTGTTCCATTCGTCTATTGGTAAGTGCATTTATCATTAAATAGTTAAAACGTGGTTTAGTATTCCTTGTCATTTTACTCACATAGATAATTATTTAAAACGGCAAACTTGTTTTCCTACTTTTTATATGGGTCCTGTTTTAAAAAGGAGAAATATTTTTATAAAATGTTTTTTTAAACGTTCTTTGACAGTATCTAAAATAAAGCTTTTACGGCTTTGTGTTCTTGATATGCTCGCGGGTCGTTTTCTGTTAAATATTCCTACCGGTCAGCCTATAAATTTTAGTTTAATTTTTGCTTCTTAGCAACGGCGATAAAGACAATAGTGGAACTAAATTTAAAAAAAATTACATTACCACAAGTCAAATTAAAACAAGTCTAATCTTGCTGGTTCCGAAAATATAAACTGCTTGAGTTTTTACTAGTAGTTTATTATTCTACACTTGAAAACGGTAAAAAAAGTCAAATCACAATAGGACATTCGATGTTATCCCGTACTTAACACAATATGACATTTTAGAAAGTAGCCAGCTTAATTTCCCGCGCAACAAAATATATATGAGTGTAAACCGCGGTTTAGATGTACGTTTTAACGATTTTATCAACAATAGGCGTCAATAAATGATTTCTATCTTGGTTAAATGCACCTATTACGTGTCCACGCAAGTTAAAATGTGAGTAATTGTTTTTCAAACGTATCTTCCGCGTAATTTAGCACTAATTATCTGCGGAACCACACTGCGCGTTCTCTGCACACTCATTTCTCTTTGCCAGGAAAGTCTTTATTTGTTGTAATTTTCGTGAAATCCACTTCCACTGGATCGAGATCAGGGTGAAAAATGAACCATTCAGCCTTCTGGTCTCCATCTCCGTCACCAAGGCCTAATTCTTAACAAATCACCTAGCCTTATAAACATTGAATGTCCGTATTCATATATTCTAAATCTACACCGGCGTAATATACAAAGACTACGTAACAAGGCTACGTGTGTGGTTACACAACAAGCCAACGTTAACTATTCGGCTTGTCTGACAGATTAGTCTGGTGGTTTAGTGTGTCGCCTTTCAAGGGTTGCAGTCTCGAAACGGGTCGCTAGCTAGTCGGTTGTGTCGTTGGGCAGGGCACTTAACGGACATTGCCTGAACCCAGCGGATTAATGGGTTATACCAAATTGAAGGAACTTTTAAATCATATACAACACACTATATAATAGCTCCGGTAACCCGAGGGTGGACGCGACGTAATCTTACGATTGCCCGTGTGTTAACCCCCTTGGTTTTTCACTCACGGGAATAATCATGAATATCCTATGCTATCGTATGCATGTTCTGATTCTTGAAATGCGCATGTAGGCTACCTTTCCAGATGTTCCATTAATGCGTATTATAGTAAATTTGCCATTTATCTGCAGGATGTTTAGATTCCCAAAGGTTCTCTTAAATAAGGAAAATTACATTATATTAAAGGTTTACTCAGACATCAAGCTCTAATGTGCTACACAGCTCTGTCTATGTTATTCCTAAATACATTTGGAAAGAGCGTCATTTAAGTTGCGTGTATACTTGGAAAATCGTATGATGCATAGCTATAATTAAATCTAAATGCTTTTATATTGCAAAAGCGGTATTACGTTTTACCGTAGGTTTAATTTAACATAAAACTTAGGTTTAATTTAATTTAAAATAAAATTATTTTAAAACAGTTTATATTGCAGGCCCATCGATATTATTTCGGCAACGAAGGGCCCTTTCGGACTTATTAACAGAAATTGAATTGACGGACGCACATAAGAATGATTTTGTAAACAAACACAATGAATTAAGGCGTGCAGTGGTGCCGAACGCCACCGACATGAGGCTAATGACATGGGATAATGAACTGGCATCACTGGCTTATACATATACAAGGTAGGGACTTGCATTAAGATACGACCATTGTTGTTTTTAAACTATACAATTAATATAGTTTGCAAGTAATATGGGTAAAAAAATTAACTGCAAACTTACAATTGTGCGAAAAATAAACATTTTCTCTTCTAACTACATTCAAAATCAAGAACATCTTTTTGTGTTTTCCATCAGGAATTGTCAGTTCGTGCACAGTTCTGGGCTTACCACATCTCTGTTCTCACGCGTTGGGGAAAACTTAAGACAAGTGGGCTCGAGCAGCGAGGCAGTAGACACGATTCCAAACTCATCCACCCAACTGTGGTATGACGAGGTAGGAAAATGTTATAACTTTTTATCCACACCTAACAAACAAGGCAATAAGCCGAAATAATTATATATGATCAGCCATACGTGAAATAAATTTGCAGGTTGTCCGTTTTTATCGTAGTCAATTATAGGCCTACTTGCATTATTATTTTATATTCAAGGTATTATAGTAATAATTGCTATATGTGTGTTTACAATTCAACAGCATATGACAAAAAACGTTTAAAATAACCTAATTACGTGTTGTAACGTGCAATTCCAAATAGTTTGAGTCCACGGTTTAGCGAAAACGATTATTAACTTGCCGACAAAAACATCGACCGTCGTTGGCCATCAGTGTCACAATTCAGTAAAATCAGCGTGCTGTTAATTTAGATGCGCGCACTCAATTAACCAGTGCCCTGGTAACCTTTCACCTGGACAAATGTCATAATTCGACTCTACAGTCTATATCCTACTTTATATACCGCCCGGTGGCGTAAAGAGATGAATTGTGACACTCTTGACCAAGTGAAAAGTTACCAGCGCGCTGCTAACTTCCCTTAGACCACGACAGTTACAAATATGTAACCGAGAGGTGTCCCCGAAAAAAATGCACAATTCAGTCGTTGCTTGGGGGGTTTTCCTAGTTTTTATATTTTCGAAAAGCATTTAAAAAGATCTTTCGAAATGTCGCATAAAAACATTTATATTTAAAAATTTTGAGTAATATTGCTCCAAACATTTTCTTCAAAATTGTTGTATCTGGTTTAACTTTTAGGTAAAACATCGCCTTTTGGGTTTTGGGGAGTTAAAATTGTTACACCAGTTGATGCGAGAATACAACCAGCAGTAGCCAGCCTTTGTTTTTGCTTTTTCCAGTCATTTTTGATCTTTTAACGATATATGTATACATATATGTCTATGATTTTTGGTATTTATTATTAATATTTATTAATTTTTTTCGCCTTTGTTTTCTTTGTTATTCTATTATTTTTCGATATTCGGAAGAAATATGGCAACTTCGCGGTTGTTTACCGCAAAATCAGCCTGCCAGCATGATCAAGGCCGACAGCGATTCTGGTGATGAAATACCATACTTGTCAACCATGTGTGACGTCATCACGCTTAGTTAAACTTTGTAATACGTAACTATCTTCTACAAGCTACCAGTAACGAGTAATTTGAGTATGAAGTATTAATTGTGATGTCATTACAAATACTATGACGTCATCAAAAAAATAAAGATGCCAATTTGTAGAAAATTATTTACTGGACAACTTTGTAATAAATTATTTTCCTAAGTCCAAAAGTATTCGCAGCAAAAGGTAAAAGTTCCGTCGTGGTGAAAGGGTTGTGCGCGCTGGTATTTTATATAAGCGTACTTATTTTTGCCGCATGATGGCGTAAAGAGACGAATTGTGACACTTATGGCGAGTGAAAGGTTACCAGCACGCTGCTAAATTGAATGCACGCACTTAAATTAACAGCGCCCTGATTTTACTGAATTATTACATCAATGGCAAACCATATGTCCTCCCTAAATACGCCACTGTTTCTGACAAATTTGGGATTAAATTTTCATTTCGTGAAAACTGGTGCGTGAGCTTTCGCACTATACCAAAACAAATATCTTGGCCTAGAGAACGCCTTGCTAACTCCTAAGCGCTGTGAAGAACTGGGATCAAATTTAGACTACCCATTACCGATTCCATTATTAACTTAATATGTGCAGCAGGTTGCCGTGTTTTTACAACAACTCTGTTGTGGCGTATGATTTCTTGTGTTCGTATATTCGTGATGCTTACAAAATTCAAATTAATAAAACTTTAGGTGGCGTTTTACGACTACAATGCACGTACATGCCAAGCAACCAAAGTATGCGGACATTTCAAGCAAGTGGTCTACGCCGAAAGTTACAGGATTGGATGTGGGATCAGCGTGTGTCAGTGAGTTTATGCATGCATAATATTAAACGGTTTGTACTTCATTCTTTTCTACTTGAAGGTAGATAGAGTTTGAGTGTAAATTAATGTTTATTTTAATAAGTTATAAATCCAATTCGTGTCGGGCTTTGATCTTGGTTATTCATGTTCCATACATTGGTTTAGCTTAGTTTTCTAAAAAAGTAACGTGATGACACCCCCCTTAGGAAAAACTTAATGTTATTATACATTCGCGATATCGGGGATCCCCGCGAAGTAAACTTTTAAAAAACATTTTTTTAAAGTTCAAAAATAGTTATTACTTGTTGGAAAAAATAAATAATCATTGGTACAATTTGTCACATATTGCATAAAATATAACATCACTTCCTTCACTGTACTACATTTTGAACGTTCTTTAACCGATGTTGCTCTAATCTGGTAAAATACTTTATTTAAAATTTAACAAGTATTTACATATGCTTACCAAGACCCGAACTTGCTCGGCCTAAACTTTTAAATGACTTTATTATATCTCAGTGACACACGTAATATTATCCTTATTTTAGAAACCTTCTTGGATCCAACAACAACGGTTTTCTTATCAGTTGCAACTATGGCGTACATGGGGGAGATGTGACGTAAGGACATTAGATTTATCTTCAACATTACCCTTGAACAGAATTATTGGTATTACAATGCAGTCGGACTGCACAGCTTAACGGCTAGCTTTATCCATTGTGTCCTTGGGCAAAGAACTAGAAAACCCAGTAGAATGGTGTATCAGTATACCCGAAGATAGTTCGAAATTCTTAAACTTTTACAACATGTACTGCAATAGTTTTGGAAACCCGACGGTGGGCATAAGATAATCTTAGGATTGCCTGTATTGTAATGTCCATTGTGTTTTTTATTTCACTAGAATAAAACATGGACTTCAGTTGCTAACATAATCACCATGGTTCATAAAATATAAAAATATTTTCAACCTATTCTGTGGGTGGAATGTATATGTCTAGTTATTGGAATTTAATATTTAAACACACTTAATTAACTACAGTGTCCAAGAAGCTGACGGTACGCTTACCAACAAAAGACCATATAGAACAGGGGTGGTTTGTTCCCAGTGTGGGGCAGGGGATACTTGTGTTGACAGATTGTGTACAAACCCTGCAAGGGATGTGTCCAGCAGTAAGTCAACAGTTTTTTTGTCCTTTATACCCATTTGATCTTTAGACTAAACAATGTATTAAAAATTATTTAAACTTGTTTAAACCTTCTCTCATTAATCATTTTTTAATTAGTTTGATATTTTTCATATAAATCATGGAGTCGTACATTGGCAGCTCACAAAGCAATACAGATTGCATAGGAGTGAAAAGCCACTGCATGTGCTTTTTACTTGGATTATGATGCTCACAGTATGTTATTAATATGCTAATCTATATAACTTATGTTTCTGGCTTGTTTGAGTTGATTTATGGGTAAGGTAAAATGTGGAATGTTGCACCGGACTTTACTGCTAAATGCTTTCTTCAATTTTGTGCATTTGTGCACATTTTGTATTGCACATTTTTCTAAGTAGTTCACATTGCGTTTGTGAATATTGATTTAATTTTAGGATAAAGAATTTGTTATGGTTATTCCCGTAATTGAAAAAAACAAGGTGATTAACACACGGGCAATTGTCAGATTTTTTAGTTAGTTTTACTTGCCCACATAAAATTAAAGATTATCAAAGTTTATTTAAATTTATACCTTTTCATTTAAAGGTAGCACTGAAACAACTGCTTCAATACTGACAACAGGTTCAGTTTTTTTTGTTAGAATTTTTAATTTTTTGAGTATTTTTATTTTTATTTCTTCCGGATAGTAATATGTAATCTAGGAATGTAACTATATTTTTCTTATTTAAAGGTGAAACAACTGTATCCCAGATAAGCACAACCGATTCTCCAACAACAGGTTTGCTAAAAAACAATAAATGTTGTTAAAACTTCTTTTGATTTCTATATGATAGTACTATTAAATTTGATTGTACTGATAGTATAATAGCATCAAGTCAGTTGTGGACAAATACTGATATTTATTGTTCTTTGAAACAACAGGTGCTTTAAGGCATGCACTCATGGTCCCAAAGCTTGCATAGGCCAAACTATTGTAACATTTATTTTGAGATTAAAAAATGGTGGGTAGGTTGAAACACGGGCATTTCTGTAATTTATATCAGCCCATACTAGGTTCACTGAGGTCCTGCAACGTGTTTATTATTTGATAACTGAATTCCAATGCTTTGGAAAATCTATACACAACAACAAATAATAGTTGTCAACACAAATAACTCTTTTTTTAACTTTCGACAGTTCACTGCATGGTTAGACATCAAAACAAAAGTTATGTTGTGGTTTAATGTGTAGATCAGTGGTTCTTAAACTTTTTCAGTCGCGCCCCCCTTGAGATTTGTGATTCATGCTCACGCCTCACCTACACAAAAATCAAATTTACAAAAAAAGAGCAATAATTTATTTGCCATTACCCTGCTTAGTGTGAAGGATGCAAGGGATCGCAAACATTTAACAATGGAATTACTATTACATTTATATACCTTGCTTTTACTTTGCATTATTGACGCATAATAAGCATTTCTATCACGACGCAACAATAGCCATTATGCGTTAATATACCACGATTCCTTTATTAATGATTGACGGAGATGCGACACACCTCTTTATAATAAGGTTATATGGTGTTTTAATAAGTAAGATTACTCGTTTCAAATGCTTCGTTTCGTCGATATTCATCCTATCCTACACGCATTAACTCACGACACGTTTATTGTAGTTTTTCATTACTACTTAATAACGGTACTGTTGCTTAATGAATTATCTTTCTGGCTTTAAAGATTAGTTTGAGAGGTTCTGAAACCGCATTCTAAGGCAATTTAACATTGCTAAAGCGCGAAAACGATTTTCTCGTATCCCACGCATTTCGCTAATCGTTTCAAAATCGTTAATTCGAACCCTGCAATATGTCACTGTCATGCTCGCGCCCCCCTTGAGAAGCTTCCACGCCCCCCAAAGGGGGGCGCGCCCCCCAGTTTAAGAACCCCTGGTGTAGATTAATGTGAATTTTCCCATTTTCAACAGATATTTCAAACACCACTAGCAATATACTAACTGCAAGCACACATATATTAACTGCAACAAGCTATGTATCAACTGTTCAGAATAAGGTTAACTCAACCACAACTTCAGGTTTAAATATAATACATTGGTTATATGTTGTGCATTTGGTGCTGCATTGCAAGGCATGCATTTGTTACCGCATAAATTACATGATATGGGCTGCAAGATTTTGACTTTCTTTATGGCTTTTAATTCGTTTTTATTAAAGAAGTAAAAACATTTTATGTTTTATCTACATTTGACTTGTGACAGGCATTAAATAAAAGATGATTTTTTAGGATTTTCTTTGTAGTTAATTTTTGGACCTTTTAATAAAATTATTATTATGATTACAACGATTTTTGGAATTAACTTTGTTTTGTCCAATTTCTGTGGCAGTTCAAATTGAATTGTTTGGTTTAGTTTCTTTATATACCTGGCATCGCGTTCACTGTATCGGTTGCCTAATACTATAAGCAAATTAGCTTTGGTGTTTATTAGGATTTCCTGTACTCATGCATCAGCAACCAAATTTAAATTATATTTTATATATCCAGCCACATTGAACTCCTGCGACATTGCTGTCTGCGGTGGCCCAATAGCAGCTTCATCATGCAACAATGCTACCGGTAACTACACATGCAACTGCCAGCCGAACTACTTATTTCAGCAAGTGAATGAAACATCATCATGCTTTTACAACAGCGCAACTGGAATGGTCCCATCTATACTAAACTCCATTTTGCTGATTTTACTTTGCTTTCTGGCCCCTAAGGTTTGTTTCTAAAAATATCCGATTTATTCCCAATTTGTTTCCCCAGTTTTAGTTTTCCTTTAAACCTTATTCATCAGACAGAATTTTTCACCCTAATTTCCATTTTATGTGTGATATACTTTATACGTGCCAGTTGCACTTATCATTCGGCCTTACAATCATTTGCTTTAAAATAAAATGGTGTGATCTTTGCAAAAAGGACATGTAAAACATGGTTCCAGTGGAATAGAAAATAATAATATGTCCCAGTATTTAAAGCTTTATACTTTTTCAAATAAAGTTTATTTAAAAAAATGTGGTGTAAACCACTATTTTATATGTGGTGTAAAATTGTGATATAGTGATTTTAAATCTATTTTTTTATATGTATAATCAAAATCTAAAAAAAAAATTAAAAGAGTTGTGTAAAACATAACTGAAAAACTAATATTCTGGATAACCTGTCAATCAGTTTACTGTAAATTTTACAGCTGATTTAAAAACATTTTGGCTTCTAGTACTTAGTAGCATAGCGTTTGTATTTCTTTATAAATAAAATATATTTTAAATATAAACCTTGTTTTTTTTTTATATATTAAGAACATGTACAGAGGAGAAGGGTCTATTAAAAATCTCTATTACGAAATTGACTAAACGTATATTAACTAAATTAGCATGTCAATGTATTAAAACATTCAAGGTATTGTAGTGTGTTCTTTTGTTGCATCGTGTTGTGCATGATTCGGACGTTTCTTTAATTTGGTAGAACCCCTTAATTGGCTGGTTTCAGGCAATACCCATTAAGTCTCTTGCACAAGGACACAAGCTATCAGTTTCGACTCTGCAACCCTGCAACCTTCCGGCTAAAAGGCGCCGCTCTAAACCACCAGACCGGTCGGGCTAGCAGCGGACGCTCGAATCACTAACCCTATATGTATATAAAAAATGTATATACCGAAACTAAGAATTGCTCTATAGGCTACTTGTGCGAAAGCGTCTGGTATGTCTTCGACCGATTAGCTCAGTCGGTTAGTGCGTGGGCTTTCAGCAGAAGTTTTGCAGGTGCAATAGCTTCGGTAACCCGGCGATGGGCGCGAGGTGATCTGACGATTGCCCGTGTGATAACCCCTTTGGTTTTCCCATTCACGGGGATAAAGATGAATATCCTCCCCCTAATCAGAATTATGCATTCTACTCGGTAATATGCCTTTAGTCACAGTTCTGTCCTCAACACTTTGCTCTTCGCCTACGGGGAAAACCTTTTCGATTTTGTTTTTAACTTGATAAAAGTTGTTTCAGTCTAATAGTTCGGGCATGACGAAAACTTCCGCTTATTACGTAACAAAAATATCAATCATTATAAAAGTACAATGGGAGGTCTTTTGACAAGCTATAAACATTTGATACAGTAGAACCCCGCTTACCTGACCACCTGTGGGACCGTGATCAAGCGGTCGCGTTAGCGGGGTGGTCGTGTTAGCGAATTTTGATTTGCAGCAAGTTGTCGTCATATGCAGCTTAAACGTCTGCATTTTTACTAATTTTTTACCAAATGCCATTATTTGTATCAGATACTGCAGAATGAATTAGGTTTATCTTGTAGGATTCAGTTCTGTCTGCCACGTTTTTTGTGTGCGCTCAATTATTCTTATTGTTTTGATCATAAATAAAATGTAACCTTGTTATTTTGGTAACAAATACAAATTATTTAGCACATGTGGTCACTTAAGCGGAGTCAAATTTGAAGTTTTGGACCAAAATATGGCGGTCCTGGTCTGGAAACCGGGGTGGTCGCGTTATTGAAACAGAATACAATGCATTACCATAGTAAATTATTTGGGACCGCACTAAAGTGGTCTTGATAGTGAGGTGGTCGTGTTATCGAGATGGTCTCCAAGCGGGGTTCCACTGTATTATATTACCAAAGTGTGTAAAAGTCGTAATATTTACACAATTTTTACATAAAGTAAAATTTTGGCGGCTTAAAGTTTAGTTAGACATCAAAGTACAGATAGTGAGAGCGCCCATTGGCCTTATTTTAGTCGTTTTTCCCTTGGGCAAGTCACTTAGAAGACTTTATATTAACTGATTGGATAAGTTTGTTGTACTAAAACAGTTGCAACGCCCATTTTATGCAATACATAACTGTGAGCATTTAACGTCGACAACATGAGTAGGCTATACCATAAAACCTATCCAGATACTAACGCGTCTTACTTCTGCATAATTGCGCGGTCAATTTCAATGACTTGATGTAAAAAAATATTAGGAAATTAAAATCACATGTATTATCCTAAATCCACATCAAATAAATAAGTTTTTACAAAACTACTTGGTTATATTCTTTATATAGCAAAAAATATTTGTGAATATTTATGCAAAAATACAACTTTAAGCTAATTTCGAGCAATTCCTAGCATTTTTTTGGTAAAAGAAGCATATTTTTAGACAAGCTAAGTCGTAAAATATTATGGCGTACCAAGTTACAAGTGATGGTCATATAATAAACAAAGTTCATTACACACGCAGTTTACTTAATTGATTTTAAATCATAAATTTGCCGGAAATGACGAGTCACAGACTCCAATATAACAAGTAAATAAGTGATTTCACAAGTCAAAATGATTATTTCATTAAGAGATAAAAACATATATATATATATATATACATAACCACTTTGTATGTTTATACAATATATATATATATATAAATATAATCATTCATATATATATAAGTAAGGCGAGTGTTATTAAATTGTGTAGTTTTGTTAAAATTAATGAAAGCGAGTTAGTATCGGTAAATATTTAATAAAAAAAATGTTTTTTAGTTTGTCAGGGCATATCTAGAAACGAAATCTATCTCAAAATAGAACAAATTAAAAAAATAAATATTTAAATGCGTGGATCAATGCAGACTGGTTTGTATTGCACAGGAAAGGAAAGACGCGTAGGTGAACCGGTCATATAGGTCTCTTACGTTCATATCGGTTAAGGAAGTCTGCTAACAGTCAGGCATCCCGACTGCTTATAGGCTGTAGTTATCAACCATTGTAAGTGTAGTTAATTCGCTATGAAAAGTAATCGCAAAGTGCTTTTAAGTTTTGCATGTGCTTTAGGAGCTGTATTACTTTTGCTGATTTCCCAACTGTTGGAATATTCTTATGGTAAGTACATTTATTACGTTAGCTTAATACCGTGCTTTAAAATGTACCATTTCATTTTACACACCTCCAAAATTAAACATAAAATATCATTTTCTTTTTTTTACTAACGTGCTTATCGTCGTAAAAGTTTAGCAAAATATAATTTAGAGTTTCGCCAGATTACTATTACCGGTTACGTGATGTATGCAATATAAGAGCGAAGAAATAATGTTATCCACTTTATATTAATATAACCGCAACCTTTCAGAACACAAGTTGGATTTTAAAGTCATAAATGTACAAACTGTCATTTAATATAGTATATATTTTGGTATGCATTTATTTAACAGTCAAAACTTGATCCAGCGTGTCCGGTATGGCGTATGGCAAAGCGTAAAGGAACTGTCTTTCAATCGGTATATTAACGCCGTAAACACAATGGAAGATAGGATCATTTACTTATATTTGGAAAACTTTGGAGGTCGTATGCTGGCTGTATAGCTATATTTAAATCTATATGCCTTTTTATTGCTCATGCGGTATTACGTAATACAGCATGTGTAATCGAAATTAAACTTCAGTTTATATCACAGGCCCATCGATATTATTTCGACAACGAAGGGCCCTTTCGGTCTTAATGACAGAAATTCCATTGACGGACGCACACAAGAATGATTTTGTAAACAAGCACAATGAATTAAGGCGTGCAGTGGTGCCGAACGCTACCGACATGAGGCTTATGACATGGGATAATGAACTGGCAGCACTGGCTTATACATATACAAAGTAGGAATTTTCATATATGACCATTAGAATTTAAAAATACAAACAATGTTTAAGATCGCAGGTAAAAAGTGCAAAATAGATAATAAACTCAAAATAACAAATCATTTGTGCGAAAACGCTTTTGATCTTAACTGCACCAAGGATCACCTAGGTTATTTATATTTTCCATCAGGAATTGTCAGTTCGTGCACAGTTCTGGGCTTACCACATCTCTGTTCTCACGCGTTGGGGAAAACTTAAGACAAGTGGGCTCGAGCAGCGAGGCAGTAGACACGATTCCAAACTCATCCACCCAACTGTGGTATGA
>CH002950.1:641089-672777 GCA_000149265.1 Ciona savignyi
ATTCTTTTAATGAAGTTTTATTAAAACAAGCTTCTCCGTTGTTGATGTATATGTGCAATTATACCAATAGTTCTGATCGTATTGACTACAACACACATGGCTTCATCAAACCTGCGTTTTGCTTAACGCAAAAACGTACTCTACAAATCCCTGTAAACATAATTTAAAGCGTGGTGTGTCGCAACTACGAAAGTTACTATGTCGAAGTATATAAAAAGAAGTATCTAAAAATTAAAATAAATTTAAGCATTTCATTTTCAAGTTAGATATTGCCGCTTACATATAAGAGTGTAAATTGCAGCAGACCATAAAATTGACAAAAAGGCTGCTTTGTAATTTTTCCATTTATCTTGACGCATTAACAATTACTCAGGTTCTTATAAACAACGAACTTAAAAAATACTAAATTAGATACACACAAACTAAAAATATAACAATATTCTCTGCTATTCATATCATACTATTATATCTTTATCAAACCTCTTGTTTCAGCTGCGTGACTGTTTCGCGGAAATGTATTTCGTTCTTTGTTGACTATATAAAATACTACGTGTATCCTTTCAGCGATGGCAGGCCATTAAACACTCTTAGTTATGATACTTTGCGCCAATGAATTGCATCCGAAACATAAACATACTTATGAGATGTTGTTTAAAAACTCCATTGCTATGTATCCTTTATTAAACGACTACCTACCATGACTAAGACCATCATTGAACCAGAAACTAAACTAGAGAGTGTCAACCACCTGTTTAACCACCACTATTTTTAAACCACATGTTGTATGCCATACATTTATGCTACAGGGTCCCTTATAACCAAAACTTGTATTTTATACACTAAATATGTAGTTTGTTTTCCATGTGTATTTAAAAAAAGAATAAACGTCTTAAATTTACGAACATTTTCACCACAAATGTTTTAAATTAAACCTTCGTTTCAAGCGCTCTGAAGTGAAATGAAGCTAAATTGCCAAAACAGCCCGATTTAGTTTTTCAGAGAAATTTCCCTGGGATTAGTAGATAAGTTTGACAGGCATGGCATGTCGCCCCGACATTTACCAGAAGATATAATTGAATCGTAATAAAACTTAGACATTCGTAAGACAACATGGTTTAAATATGCTGAAATCAAAATGTTATGTGATATATCAAGGGGAATTCCCCTGGGACGTTACAAACTAAAACGGTATTTTTTTCTAAAAAAATTGACTTTTTTGGGCATAGCGCTTGAACGGCTATTACAATTTGAATCAGATTTTTTGAAATGTAAGTGCATTAGTTACTGATTTAACTCTTTAAAGAAATAAAAAAAAATTACCTAGGGAAATACCTTAAAAATAGGATTTTGTTCTCAAATCATGATTGTGACAAGCATGCCATGTCGCCCCGACATCTACCAAAAGTAGTAATGGAATCGCAATCAAAATTTGACATTTGTAAGAGAACATGGTGTAGATGTGCAGAAATCAAAATTTTGGGTAATCAATTTAGGGGAATTCCCCTGAGACGTTAAAATCCAAAAGTTTTTTTTACAATAAATTAGCTTTTTGTGGCATATAGCGCTTGAACGGCTGCTCTAACTTTGATCAGATTTGGTGAAATGTTAGACCATTAGACAGTATGCCAATTAAAAGATAAAAACATTAAGTTAGGGTAATTACGTTAAAAACGAAGTTATGTTCCTGAATTATGATTGTGATAGGCATTCCATATCGCACTAACATCTCCAACAAGGAGTCGACAAATTACAATAAAACTTTAAGAATTGTTACATAACATGGCCAACATATGTAAAAACAGAAACTCATCTACTAAACCTAGGGGAATTCCCTGAAACCATGTAAAACTAAATCGGGCTGTTTTGGAAATTTAGCTTTATTTCATAAAGGTTTAATTTAAAACATTTGAGGTAAAATGTTCATAAATTAACATATTCTTTTTTTAACTACACATTGAAAAGAAGTTTGGTTGGACAACTATGGGACCCATGCGTTTATGATTGCAGAAACAAACTACATACTCAGTGCATAAAATACAAATTGTGGTTAGGGACCCTGTAGCATGAATATATGGCATACAAAATGTGTTTTACAAATGGTGGTGGTTAAACACGTGGTTGACACTCTCTAGGTATATATATGAAGTTCAATAGTATTATTGGTTAAAGTTACTTTATTTATCATACTGTCTATTAACGCACTATATATACAGCGGTATTTAATTGGTATATAATTCTTAATAAATATTTCAGATCCCCTGGAATTCGGACGGTCCGAAAAATAATTTAGAAATATTTTCGAATTTGTCAGTCTTTCAATTTTCTCAGCACTGGAAACAGTCAACAATGGATTTCTTGCAGACACATGCAGTGACATTCGCGACTAATGTCATATGTTATGTTAAAATTGTTAAAGTGTGCAATTAATATGCGCACGGCTGTTCCCCTTTACTCCTGTCAAATTATTTCCTTTGCGAGTAATTTGAATTATCGAAAACGCGTTTTGGAATAAGGACCAAAATAAATCAATCGCCTGTTAGGGAGTGCGGCTCCAAGCATGTGTTTGATTGTATATTAGTTTAGAAAATACAATAAAGAAACCTTCTGAGACGGAGTCAATTTCGAGTCAGAATTAGTGCTAGGTTTACGCCCGCCAATCGGAGGTCAGAATTAGTGCTAGGTCTAAGCACGCCAATGGACCACAGAACACTTGATTCTCCTTCGTCAATACGGTGAGTATTTATATAATAAATCAGTTGCGAAATTTTGTTATTTAGTCCACTAATATTAATTGTTCCTTTTCTAAATAGTTTTTGTAATAATGTTTCCTTTTGTTTCTCCATATTGACGTTATGGTTTCAGAAAAAATTGGTTTGTTATTTTTCGTCTTTTAGTCGGCTATTATTGCGCGGCGAATAGGTTCGTCAGTGATCTCACTGACTGTGGGATGTGCATAAGTATACATGTAACCACCTAGCAAGTCTTGCTGACGTAAGCTTAAGGCGGTTCAAGGTTCTATTAAACAAATTTTCCTTCGAGTTTAGTTTTAAGTCCATATCACATAAAAAACAGATCATGTGATAAACGTTGTTGTACATTTAGTTAAAATATATCGTGTTCGTTAATTTTTGGTTTAACAGTGTTGTTTTCGCTTAGGTTATATCCATTTACTTTTAAATAAAGCTTTAGCGATTGTGTGTTTCATATTACATGTCGATATATTGCCCACAAATAATTGGACATGCAACGTATGCCTCATTTGCCATCACCAACAATATCCCAATAACAAAAAGAGTTTTCAAATAACGGAAACGAACCAGATGATTGGCGCCGGTTTGATTAGAAACAAATTGCCAACATAAGTTTATTTGAGTGTAGGGATTGGTAATCGGATATTTCGAAACGACAAGTTAAATTGCTTAACTAACAGTTATCGCATTTAAATAATGTGTTCATCTTATTTAACGTGTACATAAATGTACATTTTCGGCTAATTATTTCACTGGTTTTGATTCAACACTATTTTTTTTTATATAAAAGTAGATAAATCAAGAGGCCCCAACTATGAACGTTTGTTTAAATGAAAACTTAATTCGGGTCTAGCAAGTATGCACTTTTGTCTTGTTAAGAAATAATTCACAGCCATATATATTTACCCGTACACCATTTTACCATTGTACGGTTAATATAAAAATGCAAGCAAATTTTTAGTTTATATATTTAATAGCAAATCACCGAACAGAAAAAGACGGAAAAACGAACAGTCGTTAAAGCTTGCTTTAAAAAAATTAATAGAACCTAGGCGAAAACAACACTGTTGAACCAAAAATTAACGAACACGTCATAATTTATATTAATGTACAACAACGTTTATCACGTGATCGGTTTTATATGTAATATGGACTTAAAACTAAACTCAAAGGAAAATTTGTTTGAAAGAACTTTGGACTGCCTTAAGCTTACGTCAGAAAGACTTGCTAGGTGGTTACATGTATACTTATGCACAGCCCACTGCAAAATAACGGGTCTAAAATATATTGCCACATTGGCCACCTAAAATGTGGGCATATTGAATATTCATTTGCATTTTCACAGACAGTAAAACTTCAATCAATAAAATTGATGTTCGTTTCAGAAAACTTCCCATCCACATTTTACCGCGAAGTGAGTCTCCGCTTCGAAGAACGTCTTCTCCCTCAACACGGTAAATGGTTAAATACACAGCGAGACGCGTAGGTTTTCATCATACAATTGATACATTAGCAAGATGCAGAGCAAAGTTGTCTTTCTCGTCGTTCTTCTCGTGGTACAGTTGGTGTCATCCGATGCTGAAGTCGGAGACCTACAGATTAAGGCCGTGCCCGGCGAAGCTCCATGGGCCCCATGGAGAAAATGGAACCAACATGCTGGACAAGAAGTTTCCTTGGGTAAATGTTTTGTGTATATTCAGAGTATTGAGAGGTCGTCAAAATAACGCTTTGTGTTTGCAGAGGCGCTTGATTTAGCAGCAATTCAAGCGATCATGGAAATCGAATAAATACTGTTGCGTGTTGACCAGCTCATGTCTTTAAGTGAAGCAATAATAAAATCATTACGAAAAGTTTGCGTGTTGTGCCTCTCTTCCTAGGATACATGTAGTTATTTGCATTTAAGAAATCGGGAATTCTATGTATTTAAAGGTTTGTAGCATTTCGTATAGTATATATATTTTTTAATTTATGTCTAAAATTTTTTGTGTGTTTTAACGTCGTTATTTTTTGCGTTTCAAGTTTACCAACTCTCACGTGTTATTACTTGCTACGTAATTATCACCTTTTACGGCCCTTTGTATTTCATCTGGTTTAAATCATTAACATAGTTTTTTCACCTAATTCCCCACAGTCCCTATATATTATGGAAATTTGAATAGTATAAAATATAACCTACTAAATAACCTACAATAACGTACTCGAGATAACTTGCGTGATGCTAATAACGTACTAAGTAACTTGCATCGCGAACGTAACTTTATATTGAATGAGACGCAGAATACAACTAAACCGAATCAAGAGTTATAGACTTCGAGTTTGAGATTAAGACTTTATAAATCGTGGCTACCATAACATTTGGTGGGCGTTCTGTGGAAAGTAGACATTCCGCTGCGCAGCTCGCGAGAGACCGTTAGGCAGCCTACCGAACCAAGCTTAGCTAATGCCCGGTCAGCAATCAGCTACAAAAAAAACGCGAGCCCACAGGTTAATCTCGATTTTAACAAGACTCGGTTCACATACAATCGCAACGTTTTAAACACAACATATTAAAATAACTGACATCAACTCTGAAATACGGTATATATTTTTTCTTTTACTGATCTCTCATATTTTCTCTAGATTTTTTTACCAAAAAATTGGAATTGAATATCATATATGTATATATTCTAATATATCTATGCGATTAAACTCGACTAAGCGTTTTTTTGTGTTTATGGGGGGGGTAGGAGGAATCCAATATTTCAGTAAAAGAGAGTTTTTAGTCTCATTTGATCCAATACAAAAAAAAAACAATATGTTTATTTATTTTTAAATTCGCCATTATTAAACAATAGAAATTCTAATGTTGTCACGAATTTATTAATAATCTATGTAGCTTTCTTGACAGTCCAACCTTGATTCAACATGCTTTCTCCACCATCAACCTTTAAACATTGCCCAGTGACCATGCGTGCTTTATCCGATGCCAGGAAAACTATCGCATTAGCTATATCTTCAGGCATGCAGACAGATTTCATTGGCAAATTTGAGCTGCATTTTTCATAGTGTTGAAATACTTTTTCTTGGTCGAAGTTGTAATTTTGTTTCACTAAATTTGTTTTTGTCTCTCCAGGGCTGAAATTAAATATAAATAGTCTTAACTGTGCTCCTGTTTAATAAAGGGGCGGACTATACGTAACTTTCTCTCAGAATGAAAGATACATAGGGTATATTGGACCAGAGATAACAAGAGTTTGTTTGTATTGTGTGTTGAACAGACTATAAGGTAAAGCTACTTCAGGCCTTCATTGTTTTTTATAATAAGTTATATACGGCCACCTCCGTTATATTCAAGAGTTTTTACATTTTTAATGATATGTTTTAACGACTATTCGTTAAGTTTTATTTCATGCTTTTTTGTGTGGTTTGAACTATCAATAAATTAACTTAATCGAACCAATTAATTATACATGGTAACAATATAAAAAAACGTTTTACTTACTTTACAGCATTCACTCTTACGCCCTTGAAAGAGTATTCTAAAAGCAAATTAATCAAGAAATGGAACACTGGGAATATATATAAGCTACTTACCCAACGCGACCGTTTTGGTAAAGTGATCAATTGCCGACTTGGTCATGCTGTAAGCAAGCGAGTTTGGAAATAGACCCGTTGAGTTTATGCTTGATACATTGACGATGCAGCCTTGTTAAAGGAGAAAAATAATGCCAAAAAATATTACCTTGAAAAATAGTTGATAAAACAATATCTGCGATTACTCATGCTGTGCCAAAAAAATAAATTGTATATAAAGGAAGTTAGGAAGAATAATCACCATTTGTGAATGGGGTTGTGAGTTTATTGAATTGTGGGAAAACGTGTAAAATTATCTATAAATGTATGTCGTTTTTAACGGTCCATTTGTTTCAAGTATTAAAGTATCTTTTGTGTTTTATTACTTTGGAATTTGCAATAAACTAGGATACAAATTAAAATTTATTTTCTAAATTTATTTAAACCTTATTCTATTTTATTTTGAATTAAAGCACAAAACACTATAGAAAGATGTGGTTTTGGTGTAATAATATTATTCTAAGAAGTCTACTAAAAGGTACATAACAAATACCCTTGGTCGTTTCCAAATATGGTATTGCAGCTTGTGTGAGGAAAAACACATGCCTTGTGTTGATTTCAAAGAGTTCCGAAAACCGGTCTGGTGTCTCCTGCATAATTTAAAATGATTACGTCATTGATTTTTTATTTATTTGGAAATATTAAATTTGGCAGAATTACTTGATCGAGTCTTCTACTTTTTAGAATGCCAGCAATGTTACAAAGAACATTCAATTTTCCAAACTTTTCGGTGGTCTTTTGAATAATTTTCTTTACTTGCTCAAGATCTTTTAATTCAGCCACAATTTCTAAAATCTGAAAAAAAGATTTCGACGTGCCTTAGTCAAAATTTTATAATTTATAATGTATATAATAGAAATGCAATGGTGATAGAAAAGTCGGTTAAAATTGACTATACGAATAAGAGTAGCCTATCTTTAGTGTTCACATCCATCCACATGCTGAATAATGGATAGTAAAGTTTAGGGAATCGAAAAATGCAGTGCCAACACATCACGAACAATCATTAAATTAGCTTGCTCTCGTATAGGTTGATCTATTGCTTTGTGGTAATTATAATAACGCATTTCTGATCCAACAAATACATATCAATGCGATACAAGTCCTACACTTTTTGATTCTGATAAAATAAACAATTGTTACTTGATCTGCGCCTGCCTCCTTGCATTTTAAAGAAGTAACAGATAATGCTTCATCATCACGGTCAGTAAGGGCCAACGTTGCATTTAATTTGGCAAACTCTAAAGCTGTTGCCGCACCGATACCACTCGCTGCACCTAAATACAAATACACACATGGTATTATCGCCTGTCGCCCAGAAGACGTTTGTAATAGGAATGTCAACTTGTTTGTTTGAATCACGTTAACTCCAAAACATAACTTTTATTTATTTAATATAGATTTACACAATGAATTCCTTTAGTATAAATATACAACTCTTTTCTTACCTGTAAGAAGAATGACTTTATCAGTAAATGACATGTTGTTTAATCAAAGTTTTTAAGAAACGACAGTAAGTTACCTATACCTGTTCTGTTTCACAAATAGTTAGTTATCTATATAGTGTTCTACCAAAATGCACATTTGATTAACCAGGCATAGATTACCTTGTTGCTTCAAGCATGTGTATGTGCTTTCTTTGTATGCTTGTTATAAAAACACTTGTATGTTGCAGTCATTACAATCAATCGTGATGAGATTGTATATTAATACAAGCGCTAGGAAATGTGCCCAATTGGGATTTAACCATATTATTGCAATGCAAAAACGAGAAAATAACCAGACTTTCCGAATACAATTGCAACAATCGGTGTGAATGTTGTTTTAAAACATATCTTGCAGGCGACAGATAAAATCCCGGTAATTTCTTAAAAAATGGCGCATACATGTTTTCTTTAACCGCCCTATATAGCCTATAGGTGTTTAAAAACCAGTAAGTATCAACTACAACGATTTGGAAAACATTTTGAATGTACAGTATACAACTGTTACGCCCACCGATATAACTCTACGTTTTAAGAAAAATGCAGGTGCCAAAAAAATTAGCAAGAACGCGCAGTAAACAGATAAATAGTATGTTATTTGCCCCCATTTACTTGGTCTGCGGTCTGTTATTGAATTTTACCTGTCGGTAAAACAGTTTCACATCTTAAATTTAAACGTAAAAGTCTTGTATTTACGTATTGGTATGTCATATTTTCCTTACACCTATTTTTATATATTTGTTTTGGACTAACGTGACTGCACCGGCAGTTTACGATCCAGACAACATCGGAAGACTCTTTCTAATCTTATGTCTAAAACAATATCTAGAAATCGTGTGCTCGTCCGACCGGTTAGTCTGATGGTTTCGTGCGGAGCCTTTTAGCCAAAATGATGCAGGTATATATACAAAACTGGTCGCAAGCTGGTCGGTTGGGTCCCTGGGCACAGCTCTTAACGAAAATGTCTGAACCCAGCAGATTAATGGGTTCTACCAAATTGAAGGAATATCTCAATTATACAATACATGTAACAATAGCTCCGGTAACCCAACGGTGGACGCGAGGTGATCTGACGATTGCCCGTGTGTTAATCTCCTTGGTTTTCCCATTCACGGGGATAAACATGAATATCCTATTGCATTTGTCATCTATATATAACGACTCCCTAAAAGATACTGTCTGTAAAAAAACAATAAGTTTATGCTTTCGAGGCGCATTGTATGCTATTTAGACGTTGTAGACTAGACGACGGGTTAGGACTTAGCCCATTCATCGATGATAAAGCCTTGAATCCGGTACTTTCATTGATGCGGTATCGGAGTTAAAATTATAAATAAAAAACTACGTGCTAATCGCCTTACCATGTTAAATGTTAATAAAAAGTAGCCGCTCCAAAACTAATACCCATGAAATCCATCAATTAGCTTGGTGTGGTGGGTCGCCTTTCAGTCGAAGGTTTGCGGATTCGAAACTAGTCGCTAGCATGTCGGTTGGGTACTTGGACCAAGCACCTAGCGGACATTATCGGAACCCAGTAGAATAAAAGGTTCTATCATTTTAAAGAAAAATTTGATTATACACAACACAATACAATTGCTCCGGTTACCCACGGTGGATGCAAGATGATTGCCCTTGTGTTAACGCTCATTGCGTTTTTCCTTTAACGAGGATCAACATCAATATCCTATATTCTAGTTGTTTCCCATAGGCTTCAGGGATAATAATGAGTAACCTATTACCACGACCAGTACGTATTTCACATTAACCAAATTAAAAGAAATTGGTTAGTTACAAATGGCATTAAAATTTATAATTGTGGTAAAAATTTTCAATTGGACAATTCAAGAAATGTATGCAAGTTTATTGCGTTCAAGTAGAACAACTACTACAATTAAAGAAGAACTACTACATTTTTAAGCGTAAGAACTACTATAATTTCAGAAGGTAATTTGCATAACAAACAGTTCAATTTGTATTAGTAAGGCACGATTAAAAATATATGAAAATTACAGGTTAAAAGTAACAAGTGCATATATATGAATAACATTCATAACTATTAAAGTTAAAAAAATTGATAAATGTTAAAAAACAGTGGCATTTATAACTGCATTTGAATCGAGATAGAAATTTGACTAGTTCCATACAATTTTTTTCATAATGCTAAAAAGGTTTGCATATCTAAATTATGGAATATTGTACATACGAATTTGACATTTGTTCATTCTTATTCAATTAAAAAATTAGCATTTATACAGTTTCCAAGAACTTCAGAAATTAAATTAAGCTGACATTGCCTTAAATGGTCCCGGACAAAACCAAGATTGAACTGATTACCCTTGACAGAGTGGAGTTTGCAGATGACATGGTAAAAAAAATCAGAGGGTGTTCCTGTAATCAATAAAATAATCAACTGCATATTAGAGATAAAAACTTTGTTTTTCCAGTATTAAAAAAGTGGATCTTGATCAAAAAATTACACAATATAAATAATAATTTGTTTAAAATAATGTAATATTTGTTTTTTTGCATTAAGTACTGCATAGGTGGCAACTGGCAAAAGTTCACTAGAAAAATTAATTCTCAATCACCAGTCCATAGCCTGATATTTTGCCAGTTATCAAATTATGGGTCCCGACTATATGTTCCTGAATTATGTTTGTGACTGGCATGCCATATCGCACTGACAAATAAGACAAGCAGTCAACAAATCAGATTAAAACTTTAAGAATTGTTATATAACATGACCCACATATGTAAAAACAGAAACTTATCTACTAAACCCAGTAATTCCCTGAAACCACAAAAAACTAAATCGGGCTGTTTTGGGAATTTAGCTTTATTTCAATACAGCGCTTAAAAGGAAGCTTTAATTTAAAACATTTGTGGTGAAATGTTCATAGATTTAAGACGTTTATTTTGTACCTTTACATGGAAAAAAAGTTTGGTTTAATAACTATGGGACCCATGCGTTTATGCTTGCAGAAACAAACTACATACTCAGTGTATAAAATACAAAATGTGGTTAGGGACCCTGTAGCATGAATATATGGCATACAACAGGTGTTTTACAAATAGTGGTGGTTAAACATGTGGTTGACACTCTCTAGTTTTAAGAAATCTTTAACATTACACATTCTCAATAACCACAATGTTTTTAGATTTTTAGGTAAATGTACCATTCATAAGTTTTGCTTTAAATATGGTGGGCACAATGGAAGATATGGTTAAGGCTCCTTTTGTTTTGTTCTAATTTCAAAGTTATTTACTTCAACATACTGTTATATATTTTCTTCCACGTAAGTTTAACAGCCTAATGTTTAAACAAAAAACAAAAATTTGCCTACTTTTTCGACCCATTGAATAGTCATGACTTTCCTGATCCAACTGCAGTTCAGTCAATCCAGCATTTCTCCCAAATCTTCTTACATCATTGTGATCAAAACTCCCAATACTCTGATTAGAGTCCAAATTGTGAAAAAAATGCTTGATCCGTTCAACTTCACCTGTTTAAATTATACAAAATGATTTATTTAAAAAAAACATTTATTGTTAAAAATAAGTAACTTGTTCATTCACACTAAATACTTATAATAATGATCAAATTTTGTAAGAAACAGTTTGCAAAGTAAGCTCTACAGCTGCCTTTTAAAGAAAAATATGGCCCATTGCGTCATTTTTGCAGTCTAACATACTTGAATGGTTAGATAGGTGTTGTTTTGAATATTCCATGTGAATTAGAAAATGCCTAGGCCCCCACTTACCGTTGGGTTACTGAAGCTATTGAAGTGTGTTGTGTATGATTACAACATTAATTCAATTATGTTAAAAAATCCATTTAATCACTACCTGGAAGCAATGTCCACTGAGTGCCCAAAAACACAACCGAAAAGCTAGCGACCAGTTTTAAATCTGCAACCCTTCAACTAAAAGGCGACAAAAAATACAACAAATTATCCAAAATAAAATTGGTGTAACATATATATTTTACTTGGTATATCATCGCTAGTTGGCATCTGTGCATTGTTTGAATGTAATTCAGATTCAGTTTGAGAATTTATTCCAGTTGGTCTAATCATTGCACTGCTTTTGTAGTTGTCAATCACATTAGCTCTACTCCCTACTGGAAAGTTCGTATGATGCGCCGGATATATCTGGCGTGGCGCACGGACTACTTTTTCGGGTATTGGCGCAGAAAACTCCACAAATCATGCTGGCGTGTCGTGATTACACTTCCTTTCATTTATGTCAGTATTTTTGACACTTAAAGCTTTATATTTTAAGGTTTTAATTAAAAATTACACAACTTTGTTTGTGGTGGCGCAAATTAGTATTACTGGCGTGGCACAAAATTTAGGTTAAAAAATGTTGCCGCAAAAATCCAACGCACAGAAAACGAACTTTTCAATAGGGGCTCTACTTTATTAAAATTTAATAAAATAAAAAGTTACCAAACACAACTGCAGATTAGAATTGAGTGGAGGAATTAATAGATTTATTATTTGTATCACTACTGGTGTTGGTGGGATCCATGATAAAAAAATACAAGTGCATTATTACAGGCTAACAGAGCCAGAGCCATCTCAGTTTGTTTGATGTATAGTATAAAGCGATTTCTTTTAATTCTAAAACAAAACAAAATCTACTAGGAAGAACCAATATGTTGAATGGATTTTTTAGTCTGGTGGTTTAGTGCGGCGCCTTTCAGCCGAAAGGTTGCAGGTACGAAACTGGTTGTTAGCTAATCGTTTGTGTCCTTGGGCAAGGCACTTAACGAACATTGCCTGAACCTAACTGATTAAAGGGTTCTACCAAAATGAAGAAATGTCTCAATTATACAACACACTGCAATAGCTCTGGTAACCTGGCAGCGGCAATGGGAGCGAGGTGATCTATACAATTTCCTGAGTGTTGATCCTCTTGATTTTCCCATTCACAGGGATAAACATGAATATTCTAATCTATCCCACTTTTCTTATTTAAAATATGAAAGAGAAAACCTGTTAACTTTAAAAACTGCTCCAAACAATAATCTTAACCTAGCCCTAATATTTATCAACGCAATGAAAATCTGTAGATAAACATTTAATTTTGTCATCAAAAGCTAGAAATATTTTAGATTTTTTAAACTTCTAACTAGTTCCTCATATGCAAATATAATACCCAGTTATAAGTGCGGATTCTTACTCTTTAACGACGGAAAAAAGCGGAAATTAAATACAAAGCCAATTAAAAATCCCGTTAGGAAAGGGTAATAATTTTTGGTCATAAATTTCTGTGTACTTTTAAGCACATCGTCGTACTTTTAAGCATGAGGATTAGTTTTAATTTATGTAGCTTTCTGTCTTTTAGTTCCAATGCGTATTTAAACTGCAGGGTAAAAGTTATAAACACACGACTGACAAACGGAACTCATGCGGGAAAGAGTTGAGTATTGCGGCATTAACACTTGTGGGCTCCCGCTTTTTTAAAGCTGATTGCTACAAGCGTTGGCTGAGTTTGGTTCGGCCGGCTGCCTTACGGTCAGGGCCGGTTTTAGGCCGATTTGACCGATTAGATCAAATTGGGCCCCGCACCTTGAAGGGGCCCCGCGCTAGCGGGGGTCTTGCTGTATTACGAGGTTTAAAATACTACTGAAACGTAAAAAAAGTGAAATAATATTCTTTCTCATAATATCAATTTGTTATGCATCATTTATATTTCTGTGTCTGCCTGTTACGTCATAATGAATATGGTTGCTAAACAATATACATATATATATATATGTTTGGAAGTAAAACAATACTGGTATATCGTAAATAAGCATCCACATTACCTTTAATTTGTTTTATACCAAGTATTAATTGTCTATTTTTTGTAGTTTGTATGTACTGGTATGTATTTTATGATATATAAACACCCATAAATTTTGCTATGAAGAGTAGGGGCCCCGCCATCACATTTCTAATTGGGCCCCGCGGTTCCTAGCACCGGGCCTGCTTACGGTCTCTGGCGAGCTGCGCAGCGGAAAGTCTACTTTCAATAGAACGCCTACTAATTCTATAGTAATCAAGATTTGGTAAGGCCCGTTGGTCTAACGGTTAAGTGCGTAGCCTTTCAATCGAAAGGTTGCAGGTGCGAAACTGGTCGCTAGCTAGTCGGTTTTGTGTCCTTGGGCAAGGCACTTTACGGACATTGCCTAAACCCAGCGAATTAATGGGTTCTACCAAATTGAAGGAACGTATCTATCATATACAACACACTGCAATATCTCCGGTAACCCGACGATGGGCGCGAGGTGATCTGACGATTGCCCGTGTGTTAACCCCCTTGGTTTTCCCATTCACGGGGATAAAGATGAATATCCTATCCTATCCTATCCTATTTGAAAAGTCTTAATCTTAAATTCGAAGTCTAACTCTTATTCAGTTTAGTCGTATTCTGCGCCTCATTCAATATACGGTGTATTCGTGAAGCAAGTTACTTGGTATGTTATACAGCAGGGGTCGGCAACCTTTTCATAGTCGCAGGCCACAACCAAACTTAACATGATCTCGGCGGGCCATAATAAATTTCTCAACTCCACATCAAACTTATCTACGTTTTGATAACATTTCAAGATTGCAAAATCAATTAGAAAACTAGAGAGTGTCAACCACGTGTTTAACCACCACTATTTGTAAAACACATTTTTGTATGCCATATATTCATACTACAGGATCCCTAACCTCAAATTGTATTTTATACACCGAGTATATGTACCGGTAGTTGGTTTCTGCAAGCATAAACGCATGGGTCCCAGAGTTATCAATCAAACTTATTTTCCATGTTTAAATTAAAAAAGAATAATCGTGTTATTTTAACAAAGATTTTACCACAAAAGTTTTAAACTAGAACTTCTTTTCAAGCGCTGTAGTGAAATTTGTCCGGTCCGTTGGTCTAACCACTAACGGTTAAGTGCGTCGCCATTCAATCGAAAGATTGCAGGTGCGAAACTGGTCTCTAGCTAGTCGGTTGTGTCCTTGGGGAAGGCACTTTACGGACATTGCCTGAACCCAGCGGTTTAATGGGTTCTACCAAATTGAAGAAACGTGTCTATCATATACAACACACTGCAATAGCTCCGGTAACCCGACGATGGGCGCGAGGTGATCTGATGATTGCCCGTGTGTTAACCCCCTTGGTTTTCCCATTCACGGGGATAAAAATGAATATCATCCTATGCATATACAACACACTGCAATAGCTCCGGTAACCCGACGATGGGCGCGAGGTGATCTGACGATTGCCCGTGTTTTAACCCCCTTGGTTTTCCCATTCACGGGGATAAAAATGAATATCCTATCCTATCCTATCCTAAATAAAGCTAAATTCGAAAAACTGACATTCGTTTTTCATGGCTTCGGGGAATCCCCCAAGAGTTTACTACATAACTTTCTGTTTTACATATGTGGGCCATATTATCTAACAATTATTTAAAGTTTAAATCCGATTTGACGACTCCTTGTTGTTGGAGATATTCTTGCGATGTGACATGTCTGTCACAATCATGATTCAGGAACATATCTTCGGTTTTAAGAGAAATACCCTAAGTAAATGTTTTCTTTCTTTTAATTGCCACAGAGTGACTAAAGGACTAACTTTTTACCAATCTTGATCAAATTTAGAGCAGTCGTTTATGCTCTATGCCCCAAAAAGCTATTTTTTAGAAAAAAATACCGTTTCGGTGTTGCAGGTCTCAGGGGAGTTTCCCTACGTTAATCACCCAAAATTTTGGTTTTTGCATATCTAGACAAAGTTGTCTAACAAACGACAAAGTTTCATTGCGATTCCATTACTCCTTCTGGTAGATGTTGGACGCAATGCCATGCTTGTTAAAATCATGATTTGAGAACAAAATCTTATTTTTTAGAGTATTTCCTTGGGTAATATTTTTTATTTTTTCTAATTGTTAAATCAGTGACTAATGCCCTTACATTTTACCAAATCTGATTAAAATTGGAGCAGTTGTTCAAGCGCTGTGCCCAAAAAAGCTAATTTTCTAGAAATAAATACCGTTTTTGGTTTTTAACGTCTCAGGGGAATTCCCCTAAAATTATCACCCAAAATTTTGGTTTTCTGCATATCTAGAACCATGTTGTTTAACAAATAACAAAGTTTTATTGAGATTCCAATAACCATTCTGGTTAGAATGTCGGGGCGACATGGCATGCCTGTCACAATTATCATTTAACAGCAAAAGTTTAATTTTTAAGGTATTTCCCTAGGTAATTTTTTATTTCTTTCAAGTGTTAAATCGGTGACTAGTGCACTAACACTCCACCAAATTTGATTCAAATTAGAGCAGCCGTTCAAGCGCTAAGGCCTAAAAAGCTAATTTTTTTAGAAAAAAATGACCGTTTTGGTTTTTAACGTCCAAGGGGAATTCCCCTAAATTTATTACCCAAAATTTTGGTTTCTGCATATCTAGACCATGTTGTCTAAAAAATCACCAAGTTTCATTGCGATTCCATTATTCCTCCTGGTAGATGTCGGGGCGCCATGCCATGCCTGTCAAGCGTTTGACGAAGAAAAAAAAGAAAAGAAAAAAAGAAAAAAAAACGGACAAAAACAATATGTGTCCCATTTTTTCAAATGGGACCCATAAATATATGTTTACTACCTAGTATTATCTATCGTACAGGACTTTAGTTAGTAAAGAACACGATGCAAACACATGAAATAGCAACAACGATGTCTGTTGTGTCATAATGTTTCATGTCATAATATGTGTGATGACGTCATAATGTCATAATATTACAATTGGATTGCTTCTACTCTCACCAATGCGCATACCAACAAACACACACAGTTATTGCTTTCTCTCAAAGCATTTTCTTTGTCTTCACGCACACATTCTCAATGGACATTTTTTATTATTGCCGCATAGATTGTTAAAATTCATTAAAATCTAAGATTGCAGATGACACAGTGGGCCGTATTCTATAATACTTCAGTTAGATGTCTCAGGCCTGATGATTTTGCTTGGCGGGCCGGATGCGGCCCGCGGGCCGTAGGTTGTCGACCCCTGTATACAGCATAACACAGGTTACCTATTCTGAAGTACGTTATACATACAGCATGACGGCAGTTGTATAGCCTGAGGTACTTAATTGTAAGTTATATTATACTATTCAAATTTCCAGAATATATAGAGCATTTACGAGGTGCGAGAAGTTTACGTGCGAAACGTTTTACATCTGCATGTTTTACTAACTGTGGGGAATTAGGTGGGAAAACTATGTTTAACGGTTTAAACTGTGTAAATACAAAGGCCCGTACAAGGTGATAATCACGTAACGAGTAATAACACGTGAGAGTCGGAAAACTTTAAACTAAAAAATAAACGACGTAAAAACATAAAATAAGTTAAACCAAATATAGATTAATATACTATTTGCTTACCTGCGAGTTAAGTATCCGAATTGATTTTTATCGGAATACGTCACAAATTTAGGTTGTTAAAGGGGCTGGGTTTAAATTGTTGACTACAAGGTATCGAGTTGGTATGTCGTTTTGTAGACAGAATGGCTGCTTTGTAATTTTTGTAATATTCCTCGTCGCATTAACAATTACTCAGGTTTTTTTAAACAACTAATTTAAAAAAATACTAAATTAGATACACACAAACTAAAAATATAACAATATTCTCTGTTTTCTATTAATATATCTCGCGGAAATATATGCGGAAAATGTATTTCGTTCTTTGTTGACTAGTATAGGATATTAATCTTTACCCCCGTGAATGAGAAAACCAAGGGGGTTATCACACAAGCAATCGTCAGATCACCTCGCGACCATCGTCGGGTTACCGGAGCAATTGCAGTGTGTTGTATATGATAGACACGTTCCTTTAATTTGGTAGAACCCATTAATCCGCTGGGTTCAGGCAATGTCTGTAAAGTGCCTTGCCCAAGAACCCAACCGACTAACTAGCGATCAGTTTCGCATCTGTAATCTTTCGATTGAAAGGCGATGCACTTATCCACTAGACCAGTGTTTTCTACGGTGGCCCATAAGGGCAATCCTGAAATTTTATTTTAGTCTACATAACTATTTCATAATCGACAAAAATATTTTCAAATCGACAAAAATATTTTCAAATCGACAAAATGTTTTCAAATCGACAAAACTATTTTGCCGATCCGCAAATCTTTTTTTGCAGCCAATCGACAAAACTCTTTTCCAAATGGACAAAAAAAATTTAAATCGGGAAAACTATTTCGCCGATCCGCAAATATTTTTTGTAGCCAATCGACAAAACTATTTTGCCGATCGGCAAAACTATTTTGTCAATCGGCAAAACTTTTTTAGGAACCGCAAATCTTTAATTCACTGTCGACGAAAGTATTATCAAGTCTATAAATGTATTTTCGAGTCGACAAATGTATTTTTAAGTCGGAAAAGTAATTTTGACTAGGTTAAAGCAACTGCCGTGAAAATCTTTACTTACAAGGTTTGTCCAAGGACACAACCCGGCTGGTTGCTTACAGCGGCGGGTTTCTATCGGCTCCCAACTCCCACACATCGAAAATATTGCCGTCAACCCCCCCACCACAAAACACATACCGATTACTGCAGAGGTGGGTGCGATGCCACGACATGATGCACATGCACATAAGGAACCGATGCTTCGGCCGCTGCCGAATGGTGACGACGCTTATCAAACACCGCCACGGATAACTTACAGAACCTGCAATGCCGAACTACCGACAAATGAATGCTGATGTTACTCTACCGCCACGACCAGAATTAATGAAATTTAATGGAGATCCTCTAGATTATCACGAATTTATACGGAATTTTGAAACTCGAACAACACGTGAAGTCAGAGTCGACTCGATTGATTTACTTGCTACAGAAATGTGAGCCTGAGGTACGGCGTCAGTTGTCGCACTTCAGTAAGGATGCTCTCTGTGGTTACCGCCAGGCCCGTGATCAGTTGTTCCAACTATATGGAAGACTACACATTACCTCCAAGGCTTGCAGTAAACTGCTGACGAAGACGCCGATCGTTGGAGAAAGGGATCCAGCCGGATTTTTGAAACTGGACATATTGCTACAGAGATGTAAGAGTGCCCTTGCTGACGTCGGGGAATACGCGGGCATTAACTCTCTGCACTGCCTATTACCGATTATAAACAAATTACCTGATAGCCTACAGACAAAATGGATCGAGTGGTCTGTCTGCGTTGCTGAGGAGAAGTGCCGGGACGCTGGCTTCCTAGACCTCGTTGCGTTTGTCGCAAGACAATCGAAGATTTATAATTCTCTGTATGGAGAAAGCTTGTACAGTCGTGAGCCAGGACGATACCGGAAAGCAGCCGCCTTCAATTTTCTACACGAGATTACAGAACAATTACCGACTATGTGCGATTTATGCGACAAGAAGCATGCGCTACCGCAGTGCTTTAAATTCAAGAAAATGAACGTACGCGAACGACGCGAGTTGGCATCTGTCAAAGGATTGTGCTTTCGGTGCCTGCAAAGAGGTCACCGTGTGGCAGATTGTCCTTCAGCAGTATGCTGTGGGAAATGTAAAAGCACGTATCACCACTCGCTTTTGCACTACAGATTTACTAAAGTTTCCAAACCCGAAAAAACTGATGATCAAGCGAAAGCAGCGACGTCATGCTCTTCCATACTTTTCGAAAGTCCCCAGTCTAATCATACAGAAGAGTACAAAGCGAAGGGCGTATACATGTACAAGCCCGTTTACATGATGCATGCTCAGACGGATCGGATTAAATACCAAACGGATTTGAAATGACGTCACACAAGTTTCAAATCTAATCGGTTAAGTGTCGCATTTACATGGCGCTATTTTTGTTTATTATTTTTATAATGTAATTGGATTTGACTGCTGATGTTAATGTAGTAGGTTAGCCTAGTGGAATGTTAGCGTATGACTTATGTATTGTCCTGGGTTATATTAGTTTTGCTTTAGTTCTACAACTTTTAATTCAATACTTTTTTGCAATGGTAACCTAACATTAGACACATTAGGCTTGCTAAATTACTTTAACACCTGGCAGAAGTTGTGTTTATAAGTCAAACATCTAAAAATTACAGTTTTACAAGTTTTCAAACTTCGTAAGCCTAAATTCAATCCCAATCCGTTTCAGAAAACCGCTCCTTTTATCGGATTGGAGATTCGACATTTCAAATCCGTTGTGCCTTTTTCTTTTCGTAAAAAACGAGAGAACCGATTGGCGAAATAGATTCGAATCCATTTAAAAGCGCCATGTGAACGTCCGATACAAGAACCGCGAGGTTCGGACTTACGCCTTTCTCGATTCCGGATCTTCGGCCACGTTATGTAACAGTACCCTAACGAGCGCTCTTGGCATTACAGGATCTCCCAAACAGATATCCCTAACCACCCTCGGTGCTGAATCGACGTACGATGGTATCACTAAGCCCGTTTACATGATGCATGCTCAAACGGATTTGAAATGACGTCACACACGTTTCAAATCTAATCCGTTAAATGTCGCATTTACATGATGCTAATTTCGTTTATTGTTTTTAGAATGCAATTGGATCTGACTGCTCATGTTAATGTTGTCGGTTAGCCTAGTGGAAAGTTAGCGTATGAGTTATGTATTGTCCTGGATTATAATAGTTTTCATTTAGTCCTACGACTTTTGATTTAACACTTTTGCGATGGTAACCTAACATTAGACACACTAGGCTTGCTAAACTACTCTAATACCTGGCGGAAGTTGTGTTTATAAGTCAAACATCTAAAAATTAAAGTTTTACAAGTTTGCAAACTTCTTAAGCCTAAATTCAAATCCCAATCCGTTCCAGAAAACCGCTCCTTTTATCGGATTGGAGATATGACATCTCAAATCCGTTGTGCCTTTTTCTTTTCGCGCAAAACGAGAGAACCGATTGGCGAAATAGATTCGAATCCATTTCAAAGCGCCATGTAAATGGCCTTACTACTGACCTAACCGTTTGTTCATTAGACGGTGAAACTGAAGTTGAAATACAGAATGTAGTGTCTATGGACCATATTCCAGTACGACCAAACATTCTTCCACGAAGGAATGTGTTGGATAAAATGAATCACCTGAAAGGTATAGAATTTCCACAAGTTGATGGTGGCATCGTTACTCTTCTCATCGGAATAGATGTACCAGACGCGTTGTGGGTACAGAAAGTCCTCAAAGCAGACTTGGACAACTAGAAATTTTTCGGCTTTTTAAAATTAGATTAGAATTAAAATTAGAGCATCACAGTTTTTCAAAATTAGAGTAGAATTAAAATTAGAGCTACACAGTTTTTCCCAAATTAAATTAGAATTACCGAATTCACAAAAACTTGGAAATTGAAGAAAAAATCTCAACAAATGTTTTTACCTCAATTTCGTTCTAAATCTGCGACAGTCTAAAAAAAACTCATTTTCGACCTCGACTTTCCCTTCTCAAATATCAATAAAACTTCCACCAAAATCAATAATATCAGTAATTGCCACGTTGCTGGTCACCAGTCAACTGAACCCTTTAAAATTGAACCCCCTGTACAACTAAACCACTTACAAGTTACAACTGAACCCGTTACAACTAAAATACTTTCAACTGAACGTCTGAACCCATTTCAACTAAACCCCTTTACAACTAAACCCACAACTAAACCTTTACAACTAAACCCCTTTACAACTAAACTCCTTTTACAACTAAACCTCTTTACAACTGAACCCTTTACAACTTAACCCCTTACAACTGAACACCTTTACAATTTACAACTGAACACCTTTACAACTGAACCCCTTTACAACTGAACCGCTTTACAACTAAACCGCTTTACAACTAAACCCCTACAACTGAACCCCTTACAACTAAACCCCTTTACAACTAAACCCCTTTACAACTAAACCCCTTTACAACTAAACTCCTTTACAACTAAACCGATTTACAACTAAACCGCTTTACAACTAAACCCCTACAACTGAACCCCTTACAACTAAACCCCTTTACAACTAAACCCCTTTACAACTAAACCCCTTTACAACTAAACCGCTTTACAACTAAACCCCTACAATGTTTCATGATTTCTTTGGATTTTCTATGCTGGGTATAGATTTTTTTAATTTAAAAGGGCATTTAAAGGAATATTAATTATATAGTGACTAAATAAATCACTAGCCATATGGTTTAAATCGTGAAGTAAGCAAATTTATCTTTTCTTGGCAGTGCTGCGGTTCTGTGAGTGTCGAAATATTTAAGACCATCTACTGTGTTGCGCGTAATTTGCATGTCATAATCACACGCTATTTTAAATAAAATGTTTGTCAAGAGCACTACATTTTGTATACGTATATAGTGCCAAAAGGGGTAGGCCTACATTCTAAGAAGTAAACATTTAATTCGATTTTTTAGTATCAATCGACAGTTATAAGGGGTTTAGTTATTTAGTTGGAACCCACGCTACCAGCCTCAGCCTGCAGTATATTGTAACTGACTAAAGCCTTCAAGTTACTATGTCACTATGGCTACTATTCATTAACAATAACTACTATGACTATACGATGCAAATAATGCGATGGTGGCTTGGCACTGGATTTTCCTGCATGAGAGATATCTTGTAACACTTGCTCAAAAACGTCGTTGGGCAAAGTAACATTTTTGGAAAAACTGAAAACTAGATTAGAATTAAAATTAGAGCATAACAACATTTTATAAATTAGATTAGAATTAGATTACCCGCATTTTGCTCTAATTAGTCTAATTAGAAAACTAGAATTATCTAGTTGTCCAAGTCTGCCTCAAAGATAAAAAAAAGAGATGAACCTGTTGCATGGAAAACGCCGTTCGGTTGGTCGTTGATGGGCCCCTCCCTATCGCCGTGTTCATCGACCACTATACAGAACAATTTAACGACTACGTATGACGCTTTATTACGTCAGATTAATCGTCTATGGAACACTGACTTTGGCGTTTCGACGGCCGTCCTCGCGTCGCCGACGTCAAGAGAAGATCGTATTGCCCATGAATTAATGAAAAAGTCAGTCTCTGTGGTAAATGACCATTTCCAATTACCACTGCCGAAAAAACCTTGTGCTCGTGAGTTACCTGACAATCGCGCAAAAGTGCGCTGATGGTCTCAAGAGACTTTTACTGAAAAACGACGGACTACACGTGAAATATACTGATGCTGTATAGTCATACATTGAAAAGGGGTATGCGCGGGAAGTACCCGCTACTGAAATTAACGCTTTTAGAAAACGGTGGTTTATTCCCCACCACCCTGTCGTACATCCACGCAAGCCCGGTAAAGTGCGTGTGTTGTTTGATTGCGCGGCGAAACATAATGGCCTTTCGCTAAACGATGTACTGATGCAAGGATCAGATTTAACGAACAGTCTCATATAGGTGTGCTGACTCGCTTTCGTCAGAACCAAATCGCCCTAGTGGCCGACGTGGAAGGAATGTTCCACCAAGTTAAAGTCGATCCAAGGGATACTGATATGCTGAGCTTCCTTTGGTGGAAAGGTGGCAATTTACAAGATAACCCGACTGTGTACCAGATGCTGGTGCATTTGTTAGGTGCCACGTCGTCACCTAGCTGCGCGGCATTCTGTTAAAGGAATGCGCCCGTGTGTACGGAGACAATTACGACGATTTGGCTGCGAATGTGGTCAAGAATAACTTTTACGTCGACGACTGCTTAGTGTCTGTCGAAAACATAGATAAAGTTACCAAGCTTGTAACTGATTTGCGAGAGCTACTTGCTCGTGCAGGATTCCACCTAACGAAATGGTTGTCTAAAATGCGAAAGTACTGAAAACGATTCCTGAAAAGGAGAGAGCGAAGAACGCGTCTTCTCTTAATATCGATGCTTGCTTGGACGAGCGCGTCCTTGGTGTGCAATGGAGAGTCCAATCGGATGAATTTTCATTTACTGTTACACCACAGAAGAAGCCGGTAACCAGAAGAGGAATTTTGTCGGTCGTTAGCTCGATATACGACCCCCTGGGTTTCGCGGCCCCCGTCCTGATTAAAGGGAGGCTGTTGTGGCAGAGACTCTTTAAACGAGGATTAAACTGGGATAAAAGGGTCTCCCAAGAAGAGGAAAATGAGTGGATCACCTGGCTGGAAGATTTACCTGGACTTGAACAAGTTAGAGTCCAACGCTGCTTTAAACCACCGTAATTGGGAAAAGTTATTCTTATTGAACTTCACCACTTTGCAGATGCATCTACCGTGGCTTATGGCGCAGTGTCTTATATGCGTTTTATTGATATTAAAGGAAATATACATTGCTCGTTTCTGATCGGAAAAGCCAGAGTAGCTCCGATGAGCACCATGTCTATTCCACGACTTGAATTAACGGCGGCCGTTCTGGCTGTCCGCCATGACCAATTAGCCAGAAGAGAATTAAAGTTGACGAGCTGCCAATCAACCTTTTGGACAGATTCCACCGCGGTATTACAGACAATATACAATTGTAAGAAACGATTTCCTACGTTTGTTGCCAACCGAATGGCCGAAATCGAGCGCCATGCAGATATTAATCGTTGGAAATTCGTCCCTACTGAACTGAATCCCGCCGATGACGCAACTCGCGGACTTACCACTAAACTACTGACACAATCCGGACGATGGCTAAATGGACCGACTTTCTATGGCAAGTTGAGAGCAAATGGTCTACTATCGCTTCCAAAGGTCCCTGATGAATTTTTACCCTTAAAAAGACAGAACGCCAATGTGAACTTACTGACTACAGATGAAATGGTTACTGAATTTTGTACCGATCGCTTGATTAACCACTTTTCGTCGTGGTATCGATCAAAAAAGGCAACGGCTTGGCTGTCTAGATACAAGATGTTCCTGCTCCAAAAGATTCGCAATGTCTGCCCACCGGCAGGCCATTTGACGGCTTCGCTCAGCGTGAAAGAGCTTGAAAGTGCTGAAATTGAACTAATAAAGTATAAACAGCGCAAACATTTCGGATCAACGATCTCTATTTTGGATTCCAAAAGGCAAATAAAGAAAGACGACTGTATTCGTGTCCTTTTTAAACTGAACCCCTTACTGAGAAATGGAGTGCTGCGCGTCGGCGGTCGTATTGATAAAGCACCGGTCGAGTATGACGCAAAACACCCGATTATTCTACCATGTTATTCTCACGTAACGAACTAGATCATCGACGAATACCACCAGAGTGTGGGGCATTCTGGTTACGGACACACCTTATCTGCGCTACGTGGGAGATTTTGGATACTGAAAATTGGAGTTGCCGTTCGCCGAGTCTTAACGAAATGTCTGCCGTGCAAAAGAAGAAGCGCCGTTCCTGGATGCCAGATTATGGCAGAACTGCCTTCTGGGCGCCTACAGGCTGGCGAACCTGCCTTTAACCATGTCGGAGTTGACTACTTCCTCCGTTCTCTGTGAAGCAAAACCGGGGTGTAATTAAATGGTACGGATGTATATTCACTTGCCTCACCATACGAGCATACATATTGAAATGGCTAACGATCTTTCCGCCGATTCATTTTTAAATGCCCTACGCCGGGATAGGGTAGGATAGGATATTCATCTTTATCCCCGTGAATGGGAAAACCAAGGGGGTTAACACACGGGCAATCGTCAGATCACCTCGCGCCCATCGTCGGGTTACCGGAGCTATTGCAGTGTGATGTATATGATAGACACGTTCCTTCAATTTGGTAGAACCCATTAATCCGCTGGGTTCAGGCAATGTCCGTAAAGTGCCTTGCCCAAGGACACAACCGATTAGCTAACGACCAGTTTCGCACCTGCAACCTTTCGATTGAAAGGCGACGCACTTAACCGTTAGACCAACGGGCCGTATTTATAGGTCGGCGAGGTAAACCACAACAAATATACAGTGATAACGGGACCAATTTTGTTGGTGCAGAGAAGATACTTTGATTATCCTTTGCCGTGTAGAAGCGTGAACAGATTGCTGAGCATGCGTACGGTTCTGGTTAAGCCGCCCAACAGTCTCGTAAAGCGGCCAATTGCTAAATTGTGTCTGATTGTTGATTCCAAAGATTTCTAAACGTTTGATACGTACCCTTTGTATTTCGTTTATATGACACCACTTCCCTTTATTGCGTGTGTACTGACCGCTTAACGCCTTTCTACCGATATATTTCTGTTACTGATTCTGTTTGTGTACTGATTTTCTTTCCTACGTTCTTGCTGACGTATTTCACCCGCATCGCAAACTTGCCGTTATTGTTCGCTGATACTACGTGTTTTTGCCTATTTTACCGTTTTGAAGTATGTGCCTTCCGATATTTCGTTGTTGTTCACTTTACCGATGTTTTGGAAATATATGGGACATATATTTGTGGGGGGTATATAACATCTGTAAATCCGTTTTGGCTCAAAATTAATGTTTTTTGAAACGTCTATGTATATTATTGTGACGTCATTTTTTAGTATTAATTATTATGCTTTATATTTCCGCAACCTCGTGGTTTGCTTTCTTTTTTGTTCTGATTCCTCTACCACCACGTTATACTGAAACAATTTTACCGAATTTGAATAGACCTATACGGAAAAAAAACAGTTGGTAAGCAAATTGATTATTAATATTTGTTGTTTTATTTATGTCAATTTTGTATAATAGAAAACCGCTGATCGCTGAACCCTGAACGCTCATCCAGTAAATAAAGTATCAACCAAGTGAGATATCAAGTGTGCGGGTCAGCGCGTTAACACTGTTTCCCATGTTAAGGACTCGGGTGTTCATTTAAGTATAGGTCGCACCAGAGAGAGGCCTTACAATTAGTATGGTAATAACTTTAGAAAAAACAAACAATATTGTTCAATAAATTCGAAGCCTAGTCACCCGAACGATTGGCTTGGTAATGCGGCGAGCAGGAACCTTAGCCGAAAGGTGACCGATAGAAAACCAGCCGCTGTAAGCAAAAGGTCGGTTGTGTCCTTGGACAAACCTTGTAAAGACTTTACGGCAGTTGCTTGAACCTAGTCAAAATTACTTTTCCGGCTCAAAATACATTTGTCGATTTGAAAATACATTTGTCGACTAAAAAATACTTTTGTCGAAAATGAATTAAAGATTTGCGGTTCCTAAAAAAGTTTTGTCGATTTGGCTACAAACAACATTTGCGGATCGGCGAAATAGTTTTGCCGATTTGAAAACATTTTTGTCGATTTAAAAATATTTTTGTCGATTTGAAAATATTTTTGTCGATTTGAAAATATTTTTGTCGATTTGAAAACATTTTTGTCGATTATGAAATAGTTTTGTAGACTGAAATAAAATTTCAGGATTGCCCTTATGGGCCACCGTAGTTTCCCAACCGGAGTCCGCGGTCTCAAATAACGAGGATTAACGTCAATATCCTATATTTTAGTTGTTCCACATAGTAACTAGAGAGTGTCAACCACGTGTGTTACCACCCCTATTTGTAAAACACATTTTGTATGCTATATATTCATGCGAGCAGCCCCAACCACAACTTGTATTTTAGAAACCGAGAATGTATAGTTTGTTTCTGCAAGCATAAACGCATGGGTCCCTAAGGTAACAATCCGATCTAGTTATCTATGTCAATTACACAATATGTATATATTATTGTCAGGTATGTGCACGCCTGTCCATGTTATCGAACTTAACCGGACTGCCATAGTTTTTGTTTCTGCAAGCATAAACGCATGGGTCCCATAGTTATCAAACCAAACTTCTTTTCCATGTGTGTAAATGAATGGGCTAATCGTGATATTTTACCACAAATGTTTTAAATTAAAGCCTTTTGTTAAGCGCTTCATTGAAATGAAGCTAAATTCCGGAAACAGCCCGATTAAGTTTTTTTATGACTTCGGAGAATCTACTTCGGTTTAGCAGATAAATTTCTATTTCTTACATATCTGGGTAATGTTATCTAAGAAAGTTTTTATGCGATTTGACAAGTCCTTGTTAAAGATGTGGGCGATGTGGCATGCCTGTCACAATCATGATTTAGGGTCAAATCATAATTTTTAGGGGATTTTTCTGGGTAATTCTTTAATTACTTTTAAGAGGTAAAGCAGTAACTAATGCACTATCATTCCACTAAATTTGATTGAAATTGGAGCAGCGGTTCAAGCGTCATGCCAAATAAAGCTACATTTTTGGAAAAAAATATCGTTTTGGTTTTTAACGTCCTATGGGAATTTCCCTGGATTTATCACACAAACTTTTGGTTTCTGAATATCTAGACCATGTTGTCTAACAAATAACAAAGTTTCATTACGATTTCGTTATTATTTCTGGTAGATGTCGGGGCGATATGGCATGTATGTCACAATCATGATTTGGGAACAAAACTTTTTTAGGGTATTTACCTTTTTTAGGTAAGTTTTTATTTTTTCTAATTGTTATATCAGTGAGTAATGCACTTAAGGCCGATGCACACTTAGAGCGATGCGGGCGACGGCGATAAAGTGAAAGCGATGGCGGGCGACAAATCATCGCTCAGGGCATTCACACTTGGAGCGATGAATCGCTTTCATCGCTACACTTTTTCTGGTACCCTGCCAGTTTTGGCGGGTAACATGCGCATGTATTGTTAGCCTTGTAGTATTTTAGCAAATTTTATACCTAGACTTAAACGTAGATGAACCGGATGAAGATGATTTGTTATCATCCCTTTAGCACAAAGAAACCAGTTATACTGATACCTTTATTTGGTAAATGATAAGTGATTTTTATATAGGTTAATCTAATTATTTCTACATAACTTAATTTTTATATATTTAAAAGCTAACAAATGTTCAACTTGTCTTTAGAATCAGGAAGCATTGGGTTAGGTCCATATTTTAAAATCTATCCAATATGGGAGAATTTAACCTGACACAGGAGCTACACTTTATTGATGGAATAAGAACTTTATAATAACCAAGTCAACTTTCCAACAACTTTTGATAATTGGTCCCCATATAGAAAATGAAGATACTAGAATGTGAAATGCAAAGACCAATTGTTGCTATGCCATAAAAGGTCGAACAATATGTGAAAGCTCAGTGGTGTTTATACAACTTCTTAAAAAGCTGCCCTGCTGCTGAAAGACAATATTGCCCACCAAAGACAATATTGCCCATTAAATACTGCAGAACAGAATGCATAATAAACATACGTTATGTATACACAAAATGCACGAAGTTATTACGCTAAAGTATTACAATTGAATTTTATTTGGAGCAAATAGGATGTAGAATTGCGACGATACTGATAATTAAAGTTTAGCCAATTTTTTTGTCAGCACTGCGGGAATCAACCTCTTTTGTTGCACCCGGTACACTACTAGCATAACACCTAAACAAAATAGTTAACCAAATTCCGGTGTGTTAAAAGAAAGTACAGCAGTATTCCACTATGTATGCACAGCATTTAACAAACTTTAAAAATCATTTTTTTTGCGAATACACAGTCGATTTAATTGTAATAAAAGAAACTGATGATTTATTTTTGTAGTTGTGGAGATTACCTTAATCTGGACAACTTTTTTTGGACCTGAAGGGTATTACTATGCATGTATCAATTTAGTTACTATTCTTAGCAATTTCATCATACTATGTTGTGTTGGCTATTAAGCTCAACTTTAAAGCAACAAAATCACAGATTAGTAAATAGTTGTCTTGTCTTCAGCTCTTCTCCATTAAATGTGATAATAGCTGTCCATTTGAAGTTATGGCATCTTTAACTCTTTCACTCCCGGCCAAATGCATTAATTCAAACATGCTGTCCCGCAGTGTTTTTTACAATTTTTAGTCATTTTCAAATTAGCACAGTTTTTCTAAAGTTTATGCTATGATTTAATATTTAGTATGGTTGGAAAGATAATTTATCCCTCTTTTAAACAAGCTGCACATCTAAAATCTACCTCTAATAAAGAATATATTATGTAAACTTTAGTGAACACCACTTTTTATGCAAAGAAAATTCTGCTCGACTTTGAAAAATTTGAGGTGCACTGACAAACGAAATACTCACTTATTATTGAAATGCCCAAATGATATGAAAATTGGAATGTAGATTTTCTAATAGTTTTTGTACTCAGGAAAATTCGAACTGTATTTCTATCTTCAGTAGTTTTTGTACTATTTGTAATTGAAATTTCCCTTTTTTCTGACTATATTATGAAAACTTGAACCAAAACGCATTGAAGTTTTTAGTTTTGTAGAACTAAAATAGTAAAAAGTATAAAAAAGAACAGTGAAGGAAGTGTAAAAAGGGCATACAAAACCAAACAAACGCAAATACTATATCCAATATTCTTCAAAGCAGGGCACACCGAACTAGCTAGTCTCGCCGCCTTTTTCTTTATCGTGCGCTCAGCAGGCCCAGCTGGATTCATGCTTTGGTGAACACGAAGCATAACCGCCTGCTGCGAAAACATCACCAACGCTCTCCTTTTTATCTCAACGGCACGAAATTCACAGAGAATGTAAAGAAAGACTTGCTTGACAAAAAGAGCTTCTCTGCAAGTTAACACGACTCCTATTGGCTGAGTTAGTCACGTGTAAATTCGTGTAAAATCGATAGAAATAAGAGGCGAAGCCTTGAAAAAGAAAGGCTATCACTCCTCGCATTTTTAATATTTCTCCACGATAATCACAGAGAATAAAATATAGGGTTTCCTTGATCGAATGAGCCATAGCTGAGGTCTCTACCATTACGCATTGCGGAGAAATCGTTTTTTAGATTTGTATCCATTTATGGACAGACGGGATACCATGTTTTCCCACCAACTCGCCATATATGGCGAGTTGGGAGGGAAAGAGTTAATTGAATCGAAGCCCACCTTCTGTGAAGTAGTGTGGTGATTGGATCCTACAATCTTCCTTTTTTTTGCACAGGTACCTGAGGTACAATTGGTTTATCATCTATAAACACTGTCATGTTATCATTGCCACATGATTCTAAAATTTTTACCAAGAATTAGAGCAGTGCTAATACCAAGATTCTAATAAAAAATTGATGATGTTCTACAAAACACAGGGATTTTCATAAGTTAATATTCAGATAAATAGGTCTACAGACTACAGGTCATATAAAACCTGAGTACCGGTAGGCAGTATTACCAAAACCGACACAATACTCTTATGACACCTTAAACTTAGACACATATTCAGACATCCTGAACCCAAAACTTGTATTTTAGACAAAGCTGGTATTGTCTCTACTGTCCACAAATATTAAAAAGTCAAGTTAATTTAAAGAAACTGTATTGTTTTATACAGCACAATTCTTCTAGCATTAGTAGCCTAGAGTCAGCATTTAGAATCTGTTGCAGAAATATTTACCGATACCGTTAATAAATATTTTCCGATACCGGTACCTTACTAAATTGTTTGCTATCTCTATATGAATGTAGAACACTTGTTGCTGTTGAAAATGTCATAGCTTACTTTTTTGGACAAAGATGATCAGACAGGAATGACAAAATTTAATAATAAACTCACATTTCTTTGGACTGCATGCAGCAGAGCCACTTTTCAGTGTTGGTGGCACATTTAACTTTCTGGTACCGGGTTCAGAGGGATTCCCATCTTATTTTTGCAGTTATTCACTAATGGAAACATAAATTAAAATTAACAAGAAGGCAATCTAGCCTAAGCACATAAAACCTACTGTATTATTTAAGTGTGACTTACCAGTCTAATCCATTTCAGCGATTTTGATCCAAATATTAGGTTTCAGTTTATCATTTTTATATCCAGAATTTCTGTAACGAACAAAACCGAGTAGCTTTGTATCAATTTAATTAAAATTTCGCTGAAATCCAACTTCTCCGTGCTGGTATATTCCGAAATGTCCCAAGTTTTATTCTGGATTCATT
>CH002950.1:681063-693961 GCA_000149265.1 Ciona savignyi
CGTCAGCAATTAAATTAAGCTGACATTGCCTTAAATGCTTTTGGACAAAACCAAGATTGAACTGATTACCCTTGACAGAGTGGAGTTTGCAGATGACATGGTAAAAGTAATCAGAGAGTTTTCCTGTAATCAATGAAATAATTAACTGCATATTAGAGGTAAAAACTTTGCTTTTCCAGTAATCAAAAAGTGGATCTTGATCAAAAAGTTCAAACGGTAAGTAGTAAAAGAAATAAGTAATTATTTCTTGGAAATTATGTATTATTTGTTTTTTTTCATAATAGTACTGCATAGGTGGCAAAAGTACTATGGAAAATTAATTTTTAATCACTAGTCCATGGCCTGATATTCTGCCAGTTATCAAATTTTAAAAAGTCTCTAACATTACACATTCTCAAGAGTTACAACCGTTTTAGATTTTTAGATAAATGTACTATTCATAAGTTTTGCTTCAATTAGGGTCGGCACAATGAAAGATATGGTTAAGGCTCCTTTTGTTTTCTTCTAATTTTTAAGTTATTCACTTTAACATACTGTATATATTTTTCCCCAGTAAGTTTAACAGCCTAATGTTTAAACAAAAAACAAAATAATAGTCTGCCTACTTTGTCGACCCATTGCACATTCGTGAAGTTCCTTGTCTAACTGCATCTCTGTCAATCCAGCATTTAGTCCAAATCTTGTTACATCATTGTGATTACAGGTCCCAATGTTACGTTTTGAAGCCAAATTAAGAAAAAAATCTTTTATCTGTTTATCCTCACCTGTTAAACATATACAAAAGTGTTTAACCACCAATATTTGTAAAACACATGACGTATGCTATATATTCATGCGAGCAGGGTCCCTAACCACAATTTGTATTTTGTACACTGAGTATGCAGTTTGTTTCTGCAAGCATAAACGATGGGTCCCATAGTTATCCAACCAAACTTCTTTTCCATGTGTATAAATAATAAACGTCTTAAATTTACGAACATTTCACCACAAATGTTTTAAATTAAAGCTGCTTTTTAAGCGCTGTAGTGAAATGCAGGTAAATTCCCAAAAAGGCCCAATTTAGTTTTTCATGGTTTCAGGAAATTCCCCTGGGTTTAGTAGATAAGTTTTTGTTTTTACATACGTGGGTCATGTTATGTAATAATTCTTAAAGTTTTAATCTGATTTGTCGACTCCTTGATGGAGATGTCAGTGCGATAGGGCATGCCTGTCACAATCATAATCAATGAACATATCTTCGTTTTTAGGGGAATTACCCAAGTAAATGTTTTTTTCTTTTACTTGGCACAGAGTATGTACCGGTAATGGTCTAGAATTTTATAAAATCTGATTAAAATTATAGCAGCCGTTCAAGCGCTATGCCCCAAAAAGCTAATTTAGAAAAAACACGTTTTGGTTTTTAACATCTCAGAGGAATTCCCCTGGATTCATTAACCAAAATTTTGGTTTCTGCTTATCTAGACCATGTTGTCTTTTCCATAACTCCTTTTGGTAGATGTCGGGGCGACATGGCATGCCGGTCACAATCATGATTTGAGAACAAAATCCTATTTTTAGGGTATTTCCCTATGTTATTTTTAACGTTTTGGTTTTTACCGTCCCTGGGGAATTCCCCTAGATTTATCACCCAAAATTTTGGTTTCTGCATATTTAGACCATGTTGTCTAACAAATTACCAAGTTTTACTGTGACTCCAATACCCCTTTTGGTAGATGTCGGGTACACAAGTCATGCCGGTCAAACGTTTGATGAAAAAAAAAAGAATAAACGGACAAAAACAATATGTGTCCTATTTTTCCAAATGGGACCCATAATTATTTATTTACAAAAAAAAATCATACTTCAACATTGAAAATAAGTGACTTGTTTATTCACACCAATTACTTGTATAATGATCACATTTCTTACAGTTTGGGAAGAAAGCTCTACAGCTGCCTTTGAAAGAAAAATATGGCCCATTTGGCAGATAAGGTAGGGTATTTATGTTTATCCATGTGAATAAGAAAATGCAAAGGGGCGTTATTACATTCTGAGAAATTACTACTTTGTGATTAAGTAAGGGATCTTTTTCACACAATAATCAATGATTACTCCTGCCCACCGTTGGGTTAATAAAGCTATTGAAGTGTGTTGTGTATGATTAGGACATTTATTCAAGAAAACGCAATTAGACATGCAATATTCAGACAACATTGTGCCCAACTCTTGCTTCCAGAGCTAATTGCAGAGTAATGTAATTTGTTTACTGTCACAGAACTGATAATCCCCCGTGTTTAAGTAATAAGCACCTGCCCAAATATACAAATAACAGCACTTAGGTTTAATCCAAGGCTCAAATTTAATTTATATATTTTTTTATAAATTTACCATCTTTTCTACCAAGAAAGTAAATTCTAAAAAAAAACAATATTGCAATTTGGGAATGAGAGTTGACCAAAATAAGACAAAAAACAGATTTTTTTTCTTTTTTAAATTTATTACCATGGCAAATTACCATTTCGATACAGTTCTCATTTTTGGCAAAATACGTACCTGTTATAATTGAGTTACCTTATCGTTGTACCTTCGTTGGTACGTTAAATCTCCATTTTAAATATAATTAATAATTTGGTAATTTCAAAAATTGTATCAAATAAAACCAGTAACACACAGGTAATTGTAAGATTACACCCACTTTCAGGTTTTCGGATCTACTGCAGTGTGTTAAATATATATATAAAGCTATTTTCCAAATACACAACCATCAAGGTATTGAGTAATCCGACAGGACAACATTATATATTCGGTACCTGTAACATTATTGATATTTTGAGGCTGAACATTGTATGGTGTTGCTGTTAAGTGCTTTTCATCAGGTCCATCATTTAATACTTTGTTTTCACTTGAAATAGAACCTAAACAAACATCAATAGTTATTTATTTTATAAACTTTAATGCAACAGTCCACCCGGATGGTTTAGCGGTTAAGTGCGTCGCCTTTCAATCAAAAGGTTGCAGGTGCGAAACTGGTCTCTAGCTAGTCGGCTGTGTCTTTGGGCAAGGCACTTTACGGACATTGCCTGAACCCAGCGAATCAATGGGTTCTACCAAATTAAGGGAACGTGTCTATTATATACAACACACTGCAATAGCTCCGGTAACCCGACAATGGGCGCGAGGTGATCTGACGATTGCCCGTGTGATAACCCCCTAGGTTTTCCCATTCACGGGGATAAAGAAAAATATCCTATCCTATCACCTGAACAGGTTTCAAACAATATGATACAACTCCATCACAACAAAATGAAAACGTATTTTAATCTATTGGTAAAACTGAGTGCAAGCTTAACCTGTGCTTTATATATTACAAATCAATTTGAACATAGGTTGGTTAATTAAGTTCACTATCCATTCTGAGTTACCAACTACGCACCTTTACTTTACACAGTTTAAAATAGAAAGGAGCATACACATAAGTGTCCGTCAAAAATATTTAAACAAATCAAACACACATAAAAAGTAAAAACAATTAATTCAAGGCAATGACAATTTATACAACATTATTTGTACCTTTGCTTTCATTTATCTGTTTAAGAGGGTGTGTACTTGCACCAACAAAGTGTTTTTTATCGTTCTTACTCATAGTTCCATTGTTTTCACTTGAAATAGATCCTAAAGAGTATCCACTAATAGATAAATATTTCATTAAAACTAAAAAGTTTGTGTTTAATTTGCCAACACTTAATTATGCATTGAAAAGTGGTAATACAGTAGATTCTTAGATTCTAGTCTTTTCAGGCTTTAAATTATTGGTCAGGTACATAGAATAGAATATTAATATTTTATACCTGTTGATTAAAAAACGCAAATTTGTGTTATCACAGTAATCACACAAGACAATTGTCAGATTACCCCATACCCACCATCTGGGTATCTGAGTATTGTGTATGTTTTACACGTTTCTGTTGTTTTAGTTTAAAAAAATAAACCATTAAGTTGAGGTAATCGCTAAAGTGTCTTCTTAGCCATGAACACAACTGACGGAGCCAGTGGCTAGTTATCAGACTGAGCTATTATATTAATAAAACATTAGCCTTAACCTCTAAAGTTTATACTTAAACCAGAGTTCCTGTTAACGAGTAATATACAGAATAAAAACAATAAGATTACCACCAGACTGGATGTTGTTTGGTTTATCAATGAATTGAGTGATGGAATTTATACCTGATGCTACATCACTTAACAGAAGACACAAAATATCAAAATTAAACACAGGAGGTTAAGATTTGTAGTAAAAATACTGTTTATATATGTACATGTGATATTATTTTGATGCTGAAAATTGCCTGTTATTGGTTCTGCATTACATTTTCTATTAGTTTTATCATTTATTACTCTAGAAGTTTCCACTGGATGAAGATCAGAAACAAACAGTGACTTGTTAATTCACACCAATTGCTTGAATAATAATCACATTTCTTACAGTTTGGGAAGAAAGCTCTACAGCTGCCTTTTAAAGAAAAAGATGGCCCATTTTGCCATTTTTGCAGTCTAACATACTTGAATGGTTAGATAGGTGTTGTTTTGAATATTCCATGTGAATTAGAAAATGCCTAGGCCCCCACTTACCGTTGGGTTACTGAAGCTATTGAAGTGTGTTGTGTATGGTTACGACATTAATTCAATTATGTTAAAATCCATTTAATCACTACCTGGAAGCAATGTCCACTGAGTGCCCAAAAACACAACCGAAAAGCTAGCGACCAGATTTAAATCTGCAACCCTTCAACTAAAAGGCGACAAAAAATACAACAAATTATCCAGAATAAAATTGGTGTAAAATATATTTTACTTCGTATATTATCGCTAGTTGGCATCTGTGCATTGTTTGAAGGTAATTCAGATTCAGTTTGGGAATTTATTCCAGGTCTACTCATTGCACTGCTTTTTCAGTTGGGTTAATCCCATTAGCTCTACTTTATTAAAAAGTTACCAAACACAACTGTAGATTAAATTTGAGTGCATAGATTAATAGATGTATCATTTGTACCTAACAGAGCCAGAACCATCTCAGTTTGTTTGATGTATAGTATAAAGCGATTTCCTTTAATTCTGAAACAAAACGAAATCTACTAGAAAGAACCAATATATGTTGAATGCCCCCCCCCCCCAAAAAAAAGGACGTTTAGGACGAGCAAGTGAGTAGTTTCAAACACAATCTTTAGACTGACAGTCTATCGTAAAATCCTGGTAAATATGGTTGTTGGAAACCAGGCCCTGGCTAGTTAGTAACAATAGTGTCCCTGGGCAAGATACTTATTGGAAATTTGACAAATCCAAAGGATTTCATATGTACAGAACTAGCTGCCAGTTTAAATTAGACAGATTTCATACTGGCAATCTGTTGCAACATCTTGTTTTGGAAGAGATAAATGCCATCAGCTAAAAGGATCTTAAAACCATATGTTGGGTAGTCGGTTCTTAGTTGTGTCCCTCGAGCAAGACACAATAACCAAGTGGATTGATGGGCTTAAACAGCAAAACAAAAACATTTAAATTAAATACCAGTACAACATGTGTAATGGTAGGACACAAAATAATGTATTTATTTATTATAATAAATTCAAAATGACAAGTGTCATTTAAACACAAGTAGTTGTTGCCTTGTGCCCAACATACAGTACCGTTTTAAATTTAATTCTTTATTAATCTTCTGGATTTTTTAGTCTGGTGGTTTAGTGCGGCGCCTTTCAGCCGAAAGGTTGCAGTACGAAACTGGTTGTTAGCTAATCGTTTGTGTCCTTGGGCAAGGCACTTAACGAACATTGCCTGAATCCAACTGATTAATGGGTTCTACCAAAATGAAGAAATGTCTCAATTATACAACACACCGCAATAGCTCTGGTAACCCAACAGCGGCAATGGACGCGAGGTGATCTTACAATTTCCTGAGTGTTGATCCTCTTGGTTTTCCCATTCACAGGGATAAACATGAATATCCTATTCTATTCCACTATTCTTATTTAAAATATGAAAGAGAAAACCTGTTAACTTTAAAAACTGCTCCAAACAATAATCTTAACCTAGCCCTAATATTTATCAACGCAATGAAAATCTGTAGATAAACATTTAATTTTGTCATCAAAAGCTAGAAATATTTCAGATTTTTTAAACTTCTAACTAGTTCCTTATATGCAAATATAATACCCAGTTATAAGTGCGGATTCTTACTCTTTAACGACGGAAAAAAAGCGGAAATTAAATACAAAGCCAATTAAAAATCCCGTTAGGAAAGGGTAATAATTTTTGGTAATAAATTTCTGTACTTTTAAGCACATCGTCGTACTTTTAAGCATGAGGATTAGTTTTAATTTCTGTAGCTTTCTGTCTTTTAGTTCCAATGCGTATTTAAACTGCAGGGTGTAGCGTTTTGATAGGTTTGTTCGGGTCTTTTGTTGCTACCTGTACTAACTTGTTACTCTCGCAATCCAGACTCCATCCCGGAAGGTTCTTTTATTGTTGACCAAATGCAGATACAATGAAACACGCATTTATGATTAATTCATTAAATGCGGGCACGACTTAATAAACACTGAACTCGGCTTCTCTGCATGTTTACTGCAGGAGCCTTGGTTCTAAACTGTTAGATATTATTCATGTTTTGAAAACAAAGAGGCATGGCATTATCTGAGAAATAGGAAGTCCAGGAAGTGTTTGACCTTGCGACCGCGTTAAAGCGGTTTAACAACCATGTGAAGGGGAAGTCACATGGAACTAAAGTTAACACGCGGTACATATTGAATATGACAAAAACATTTGCTACACTCCTTGCCTTCCCCGAAAAACTGTTATGAATTTTGTAAACCATTAATCCAATATGAGGTCTAGAAATCATTGTAGGAAATTCGTGGCGAATATACATACGATAATGGCAAACAAGTCCAACTTGTTTCATAGTAGAACATGCGATGAATTCAACTGGAAACGGGGTTTAATTAGGTTGAATTCTTGGAACTTCAGCTTGGGGATATCTTTAAAGTTCGGTCTTTACAATATAGAGCTTTCAAATGTAGTGTTGGTCAATCGTTCCTTGGGCGATATAAATAGTCGGTCTCGTGGCCCAAGCAAAATAATCCAGACATGCCGACATAAGCGTAGCTGGTTGTATATACAGTCCTGTATCCTGTTGGATTACGCGCTCTGTAAGAGCACCAACAGTTGCGCCTCGCAAGAGCATTGATGGAGCTCTTGTAGTTAGAGGACGATATAGTTTCAAAGGCTTATAAAATGTCCCCAGTAAAATAGTTCAGACATACAAACATGGGCTTATCTTGGCGTGTAGACAATCCAGTAGCAATGTGATCAATGGAAGCACCCTTCTTTCGTCTGACCAGCTGTGAAGTTGTAAGTAGACTCTGTAACTGATTCCAGGGTGCTGTTGCGGGGAGATTAGTTCAATTATGCCAATGTGAATGCCTCTTTCCTTCCAGAACACTTAATTTAATCTGAGATAGTCCTGCGTGTTCAAACACGTATTGGAGATTCACCACTGTAGCGTTTTTATAGGTTGGTTTCGGTCTTTTGTTGCTACCTGTACTAATTTGTTACTCTCGCAATCCAGACTCCATCACGGAAGGTTCTTTTATTGTTGACCAAATGCAGATACAACTAGAAAGTGTCAACCATTTTATACACCGAGTATATGTAGTTTGTTTCTGCAAGCATAAACGCATGGGTCCCAGAGTTATCAAACCAAACTTCTTTTCCATGTGTAGTTAAAAACGAATAAACGTCGTAAATTTACGAACATTTTCACCACAAATGTTTTAAACTAAACCTTTTTTTCAAGCGCTGAAGTGAAATGAAGCTAAATTGCCAAAACAGCCCGATTTAGTTTTTCATGGTTTCAGGGAATTCCCCTAGGTTTAGTAGATAAGTTTCTGTTTTTACATATGTGGGTCATGTTATGTAACAATTCTTAAAATTTTAATCTGATTTGTCGACTTCTTGTCTGATTTGTCAGTGCGATATGGCATGCCTGTCACAATCATAATTCAGGAACATATCGTCATTTTTAACGTAATTACCCTATGTAAATGTTTTCTTTCTATTAATTGGCACAAAGTGTCTAATAGTCCAACATTTCGCCAAATCTGATCAAAATTAGAGCAGCCGTTCAAGCGCTATATGTCCCAAAAAGCTAATTTATTGGAAAAAAACTTTTTGATTTTAACGTCTCAGGGGAATTCCCCTTGATTCTTTACCCAAAATTTGGGTTTCTTCGTATCTAGATTATGTTCTCTTACAAATGTCAAATTTTCATTGCGATTTCATTACTCCTTTTGGTAGATGTCGGGGCGACATGGCATGCTTGTCACAATCATGATTTGAGAACAAAATCTTATTTTTAGGGTAGTTCCCTTAGTACTTTTTTTATTTCTTCTAAGTGTTAAATCAGTGATTATTGCACTTACATTTCAGAAAATCTGATTCAAATTGGAGCAGCCGTTCAAGCGCTATGCCCCAAAAAATCTAATTCTTTAGAAAAAAATACTGTTTTGGTTTTTAACGTTCTAGGGGAATTCCCCTGAATTTATCACCCAAAATTTTGGATTTACATATCTATACAATGTTGTCTAAAAAATGCAAAATTTTTATTTCGATTTCACTAATCCTTTTGTTAGATGTCGTGGCGATATGGCATGACTGTCACAATCATGATTTGAGAACAAAATCTTATTTTTTAGGGTATTTCTCTAGGTAATTTTTTTATTTCTTCTAAGTGTTAAATCAGTGACTAATGCACTTACATTTCACCAAATCTGATTCAAATTGGAGCTGTCGTTCCAGCGCTATGCCCAAAATCGCTATTTTTTTAAAAAAATAGCGTTTTGGTTTTTAACGTCCCAGGGGAATTCCCCTGGTTTTATCTCCCAAAATGTTGGTTTCTGTTCATCTAGACCAGGGATGTCCAACCTTTTATTTTAATGGGTCGCATTGTCACTTGAAATAATTCAATGGGCCGCAGAAGCTATTAAATTTTAATAAAAATGGCAGGGTTCGAATCAATGGTTTTGAAAGGATTTGCGTAATGTGTTGGTAAGGAGAAAATAGTTTTCGCGCGTAAGCGCTCAAAAAATGTTTGGTTATGATAAATTGCCTTAAACGACAAAAAATATTTTTATTACATTAAGCAGACAGTACCGTTTATTAGTAGTAAGATAAATTGCAATAAACGTAAATTCAAAAGGGGCTGTGCCGCATCTCGCCAATCATAAATAAAGGAATCGAGGTATATGAACGCATAATGGCTATTGTTGCGTTGTAATAGAAATGCTTATAATACGCCAATAATGCAAAGTAAATAAATAATGTTATGTTGAAGGCAAATGGTGTTATATTAACGTGTTGAGGATTTATTATTAAAAGTGCGCGAAATCAGTACTGGTAATTTAATTTTCGCGATTTTGTTAAATTTTGTAATTCGCCAATTCGAGAACCCTTAATTCCAATCCTGAATGGGTACATAAAGAAACAATTAAAAGCCATTAATTTTACTTTTGAAAATAGGAACAAATAACACACGCATAGAAAGAAACAAAAACTTATTCCTACAAAACAAAGTCAATGGGATAAGTCGTCAGTATGTTTCTTTCTGAAATTTTGATTCTTAATGCGTTCCTAAAAGCTGACTGATACATTTTAATTAGGCTAAGATTTAAAGTTCAAAATACTACTTGGATTTAAAATGACTAGCGGGCCGCACAAAAATCTCAGGTGGGCCGCACTGCGGACAGTCATGCCACAGGTTGATCCCTGATCTAGACCATGTTGTCTAACAAATGGCGAAGTTTCATTGCGATTCCATGCCATGCCTGTCAAGGGTTTGACGAAAAAAAAAAAAAAGAAAAAAAAAACGGACAAAAACAATATGTGTCCCAATTTTTCAAATGGGACCCATAATGAAACACGCATTCATGATTAATTCATTATATGCGGGCACGACTTAATAAACACTAAACTCGGTTTCTCTGCAAGTTTACTGCAGGAGCCACGGTTCTAAAACTGTTAGATATTATTCCTGTTTTCAAACAAAGAGGCGTGGCATTATCTGAGAAATAGGAAGTCCAGGAAGTGTTTGACCTTGCGACCGCGTTAAAGCGGTTTAACAACCATGTGAAGGGGGAAGTCACATGGAACTAAAGTTAACACGCGGTACATATTGAATAATGACAAAAACATTTGCTACAAAAAAAGTTATAAACACACGACTGACAAACGGAACTCATGCGGGAAAGAGTTGAGTATTGCGGTATTAACACCTGTGGGCTCCCGCTTTTTTAAAGCTGATTGCTATAAGCGTTGGCTGAGTTTGGTTCGGCCGGCTGCCTTACGGTCTCTGGCGAGCTGCGCAGCGGAAAGTCTACTTTCCACAGAACGCCTACTAATTCTATAGTAGCCAAGATTTGAAAAGTCTTAATCTTAAATTCGAAGTCTAACTCCTAATTCAGTTTGGTCGTATTCTGCGCCTCATTCAATATATGGTTTATTCGCGAAGAAAGTTACTTGGTATGTTATACAGCATAACGCAGATTACATATTCTAAAGTACGTTATACAGCATGACGCCAGTTGTATAGTCTGAGGTACGTAATTGTAGGTTATATTATACTATTCAAATTTCCAGAATATATAGGGCATTTACGAGGTGCGAGAAGTTTACGTGCGAGACGTTTTACATCTGCACGTTTTACTAACTGTGGGAAATTAGATGAAAAAACTATGTTTAACGGTTTAAACTGCGTGCATACAAACGCCCGTACAAGGTGATAATCACGTAACGAGTAATAACACGTGAGAGTCGGAAAACTTTAAATTGCTACACACCCACGTTTTACTAACTGTGGGGAATTAGGTGGGAAAACTATGTTTAACGGTTTAAACTGCGTGCATACAAAGGCCCGTACAAGGTGATAATCACGTAACGAGTAATAACACGTGAAAGTCGGAAAACTTTAAACTGCTAAACACCCACGTTTTTTACGTGCGAGTTAAGTATCCGAATTGATTTTTATCGGAATACGTCACAAATTTAGGTTGTTAAAGGGGTTGGGTTTAAATTGTTGACTACAAGGTATCGGGTTGGTATGTTGTTTTCTAGACAGACAGAAAATGGTATACTCGTCCACTGGGAAGTAACTAAAGCAGAAGAAAATTTGTTTTATAATTTTTTTTCTATAAAATTTTAATTAAAACAAACTTCTTCGTTGTTAATGTATATGTGCAATTATACCAATAGTTCTGATCGTATTGACTGCAACACCATTGCCTTATCAAACCTGCGTTTTGCTTAACGCAAAAACGTACTCTACAAATCCCAATGTAAACAGAATTTAAAGCGTGGTGTGTCGCAACTACGAAAGTTACTTATGTCGAAGTATATAAAAAGAAGTATATATCTAAAATTTAAAATAAATTTAAACATTTTATTTCGAAGTTCGAATTTGCCGCTTACACAGTTATTAGAGTTTAAATTGTAGCAGACCATAACATTGACAGAATGGCTGCTTTGTAATTTTTGTAATATACCTCGTCGCATTAACAATTACTCAGGTTCTTTTAAATAACTAATTAAAAAATACTAAATTAGATACAAACAAAATAAAAATATAACGATATTCTCTGTTTTCTATTAATATATCTCGCGGAAATATATGCGGAAAATGTATTTCGGTCGTTGTTGACTAGTATAGAATATTTATCTTTACCCCTGTGAATGAGAAAACCAAGGGGGTTATCACACAAGCAATCGTCAGATCACCTCGCGACCATCGTCGGGTTACCGGAGCAATTGCAGTGTGATGTATATGATAGACACGTTCCTTCTATTTGGTAGAACCCATTAATCCGCTGGGTTCAGGCAATGTCCGTAAAATGCCTTGCCCAAGAACACAACCGACTAACTAGCGATCAGTTTCGCACCTGTAACCTTTCGATTGAAAGGCGACACACTTAACCGCTAGACCAGGTTTTCCTACGGTGGCCCATAAGGGCAATCCTGAAATTTTATTTCAGTCTACAAAATTATTTCATAATCGACAAAAATATTTTCAAATCGACAAAATGTTTTCAAATCGACAAAACTATTTTGCCGATCCGCAAATCTTTTTTTGTATAGCCAATCGGCAAAACTCTTTTGCCGATCCGCAAATCTTATTTTTGCATCTGTGGGCTCGCGATTTTTAGAGCTGGTTGCTTAAAGTTGGCTGAGCTTGTTTAGCCGGCTGCCTTACGGTCTCTGGCGAGCTACGCAGCGGAAAGTCTAAAAGTTCACTCTTCACAGAACGCCTACAAATAATTATTGTAGCCACGATTTGTACAGTCTTAATCTCAAACTCGAAGTCTATCACTCTTGATTCACTTTAGTTGTAAAGTTTATTCGCGAAGCGAGTTACTTAGTACGTTATACAGCATAGCGCAAGTTATCTTGTCTGAAGTACGTTATTGTAGGTTATTTAGTAGGTTACATTATCTTATTCAAATTTCCAGAATATATACGGCATTTACAAGGTGCAAGAAGTTTCCGTGCAAGACGTTTCACATCTGCACGTTTTACTAACTGTGGGGAATTAGGTGGGAAAACTATGTTAACGGTTTAAACGGCAAAAATACAAAGGCCCGTACAAGGTGATATTTTTTCGGATGTTCAGTCGAAATAACAATCGAAGTCACGGTTCTGATTGGCTGTCTCATTGTTTTATGCAGAACGACTATATCGTTACTTTTTTGCTAATATCGCTTAATTATGGGTCCCATTTGGAAAAATGGGACACATATTGTTTTTGGCCGTTTTTTTTTTTTTTTTTTTTTTTTTTTTTTTTTTTTCGTCAAACGCTTGACAGGCATGGCTTGTGGGAATT
>CH002950.1:722625-772945 GCA_000149265.1 Ciona savignyi
CTATGAACAAAAACAAAAAGATATAACTAATTTGAAGCCAGTAAATTGCTTTAATTAGTAACTTTTATAAATGTTATGTAGTACTAAAGATAGCCTGTGGGTTTACTTGTACAATTGCGTACTTTGCATCAAAGTTATAGCATAGCATTATGTTAGATACAGAAGATTGACCACCCCTAACATACCCAACATATGGCCAATAGAAAATACTTATTATATAAAATAGAATACTAGCATGGATTTAAAATAAAATTTGTTTCAAATTATCATAGTTTAACATGTTTTCGATTGATCAATTTTATGGACCTTCTGTCATTTAAGTAACTTTTTTAATCGCAATCTAAATCATATGACATAGTAAATCATTCCCTAAACACATGAATTCTTATGTTTAAATCAATAGTTCTATCAGATTATAATACAAATTGCATTTAAATGGAGCTTATTTGCAGCCACTTTTAAAAAACAGTGCTTTGTTCATCTGCACTGCCAATTGGTGTTTTACGATTGAAAAAAACCTGATTGTGATACATGGATATTAGTTAGGCCATCAGTTGGCTAATGCTTTTAGTTATAACGTACTTTGGGCATACTGTAGCATTTCCCTTGAAGTATTGCTGGTCGTTCCGGCACATTTCCTTAGTAATGCTTGGTACAATGCAGTTGTGTTGAAAATGGGCATTAAAGGGCATGCAGGTACCCACTGGACATGCCTGACAGTCGGTGTCCGAAGAATCATTTGCGCTACAAACAAGTTATTTTCTTAAACTTACTTTATAGTGAATGCTTGTGTATTTTGGTTTTCCATCCAAATAGTCACAAATTGTAACATGTTAATAAAGTTAACAATGACTGTATTTTATCACAATGGCGAATTGCCATTTACTTCTCTTAATTATGTTAATGGTAATTTAATTGTTTTTTATTAGATAGCTTTAGCTTGCGCAAATCTTAATTTAGATAAATACCTGCAAAAATTTCTAAGATATTCTCCAGCATTGCACCCACAGCACGGTCTTTTATTTAGTTCTTCTATATATTTAATATACCGCCCACTTTCATTGGGGAGTTTTGTGTGAGAACAAGGATTGTCCAAAGTCACCATTTCAACAGATCCAACACAAAACTGAAATTAAATAACCTGTCTCAGCAAATAAGCTAAAAAACACTATTTTCTAAATAGAAACAAACATTTGTTTTCCCAAGCATAACACTCCTTTGCACTTTTGACTACAAAATTTACTTTGACTACAAAATTTATAAAGCTGTAAGCTTGTTACTACATTTCCGTATTTAACCCTTTAGAAACGAGATTGTTTTTGCGCAGTTTGCGCGTTTTGACCGAGTCCGCTTTGTAGTGCTCTAGCGCCTCTCGTGTTATAGTTAGAGCAAAATGTTCAACACTAGAGTTGTTCGAAATAAAATTTCCAAAATTTCTGAAATTTTTATTTTTTGATGACGTCACTACTTGGGGGTCCACGTCATATTCTTTCTTATACAATGTTATAGTTTTTGATCTGTTGACAATACAGCCTAACTTATTTTTACAAAGTTACTCAGAAACAAATTTCCTACAATTATATTATAATTTTGGTTTGATGACGTCATCAAAATAATATTACGTCACTAATTTCATGTTCCATGGTGGTCGATGCTAATTTTTTTGTTTTGTTTTTTTTATTATAAAAAATGTTAGAATAGAAATTTAGATTACTATTAAGTCCATATTGCTTTATCTTATTACTTTTCCCTTAAAATAAACTATAAATGAAGGGTTTGAACCAAATTGTGGACTATAACCGTAAAGATACTCAAAACCCCCCAAAAAATGTAAAAAAAAATTGGTAAGATCACATTCGGGACATCCCAAGAAGCGAAACTGATTCTACCACCATAGAGACATTAAATAAAACAAACATTTTGAGCGTAGTATTAAAAAAACGTTTTTTTGTGATCATTTTTCCTCAAAATTACACCAAAAAAAATCATAAAATTCAACTAAACTTTACTTCAAAATTTCAAATGCAAAGTTATGTTTATTTTTGCTGTTTTCAAAAGATATATCATATAGCTTTCCAACGAGACCAAACTTTAGCAGTTTCGACAAGAAATATTGGAGATTTTTCATTTTGAATGAGCATATGTCAAAAAGGACAAATTTGTTCTTATCGTTTCTAAAGGGTTAAGGTATATTAGATCGCTTTGAAAGGGATTTGATTTCTTTAGTTAAAGGATAATTCAAATTATTCACCTTAATGATGTTTTGATATTATGTTTTGCAAGTTAACATTTATAAAGTAAACAATTCCTATTTGAATACATTATAAAACTAAGAATTGTTAAACTTTGACCAATCAATTTAATTAAATAATAATGTGCTACAAACTCTCTGCTGTTGCACCCACAGCACAGTCTAAAATTTAGTTTCTTGATGTAGTCCATTTAATATTTCAGGTCATTGGGCAGCTTAATAAAGGGACATGGGTTTTCAGCTGGATGTAAAATAATGTGAAAGGCATCAGCAATAATTTGTCCACATACACCATGATATAGTATGATTATAAATCGTTTTTTTATATATATCTCTTGTGAAGAGAATAAAGATTCCTATTCAGTAAAATATTTATTTAGTTTTTAAAGACAACTTTGGTGATATATGCTTTCATAGAAAGGATCTACAGTTTGGATTTTTAAATTACTAGAAACAGCACTGTTACATTCTATTAAGGTTTAAGTTAACTATAACAATTATAAAAAAAATTGTTGGGCTATATTGGTACCTTCATTTCTACAGGGTAGCCTGGAGCGCTTGAAGAGTTTAAGTTAGGGTTCCAAGCGCTCCTGTAGTAATTAGAGGCACCCAAGTTATATCAGTAACTTATATAAGTGCTACTATATACCAGTAGCTCCAAAATGGACAAGAAAGACAAGATTAACTAGCTGGTAAAAGTGTTTGTACTAAAACAACAAAAAATTAACAAAAATTGTAACAACAAATTATCATACCAAAAAAAAGTTCATTGGCCAAAAGTATGCCCAAATTGTGCGGTGGTTCATTTTTCCAATCCATTAAAAGAATCTTAATCTCAGCAACATTCAATTTCAAGATTTTGTCCAGAAGTAATACTATATTCTGAAATACTCTTAAGTCTTAACTCTGTTAATGCATCTGTATAAACAGCACTTATTAATTTTAACGTATTAAATCATTTCTAATACACGGAACAAAAATTGAAAGTGAAGGAAAGATAGCCTTATCATCATCAATGTTCCCTTCGCTCCCGAAATGAGCAGATTTTGAGTTTTTCTTCAAAATCTGCTCAAAAACCCCAAGGGGAATTCCCGCTATCGGGAAATTATATAAAAAAAAGTTATCTATTTTTTAGCATTTTTTACGTTGTCACCAATGTTCCTTGATTGGAAAAGAATATTTATTTTAATAATCATACAGATTTTAATATAATTTAGAAAAACAAAATTTTAATTAAAATGACCTAGTTTATCTCAATCTTCCATGATGGGGCGAATATGAATAACGATAAATAGCAGCTAAAGACAAAAATGAATCGCACTCGAAGTAGTGATCAGTTTGTTTTAACGCCCCATAATTTTAGAAATAAAATAAACAAATAAGTTTAAATTTTTAGAGGTGTTAACTAATATGCATTAGATTGCAGTGACAAATTTAGGATAAATCACAGAAAATTTACTACCTGCCCAAGAAAACAAGCTCAACGACCATTCTTCTGCATTTTAAACATTTTTGATCGATACTATTAGTTTTTCAATATTATATACATAAAGAACAATTTACTTTAAATTTGAAAGTAATTAAAAAATATTTTTATTAAAATATCCAAGTTAAATCGAAAAAGCTTGAAATAATGTAAAAACGTTCGATTTGTCCATACCTTATTCCAAAAATATGAATATCAAGTTTGAATTGGAAACTCGTGAACCATTAGTTTCTGCTTGCGGAAACAAACGTATTACAATTTGTATTAGATATAGCAAGAGTGATTTGGTAATCAGAGAACCCGATCGCTTCTTCATGCCGAAAGCGGGCACCTAAAAGGGGTACCTCTAAATACTACTGGACCGTTTGGATCACTTAGATTGCCATGGAAAGTATTTTAACCCTGTCCCAAACACTAGTCTTAACCCCAGAACTAACTTTAACCCCAACCCCAACATTAATATCATGGCTTTTGTAATTACGAAGTATAGTAAGTGATGCAAGCGATTCAAGCGCTTCATGCGATCCAAGCGGCACTGTAGTATTTAGAGGTACCTCTTAAAAGTGGTTTTAAAAATAGGCTAGTGGTTGTTAACACTTGGTTGACACTGTCTAGTTTATTTCTTGTTCCCTAATCCGTCCCTTATTTATACCCAACGAGTTGTTTTTTAGTTTGGCAAATATCAAGAACATACAGTTGTAAAATACTTTATACTGTAGCGAATCGTATAGTTTTAATTCTCCTTCTCTCACGTTTAAACACACTTTTATACACAATGCGCCGCAGCGACAAAAGCGCCCGCGCGTCAAATTAGGGGCAATCAACGAAGGAACATAGAAACAAAGGAATGCAAGAACGTTACACTCTCCCCACCTAAAAAAAACAAAATAACGGTAAAACAACAATATTTAAAACTAGTCGCAAATATAATCGGTTAGGTACCGAGGTGGGCGACGTGTTCTATAAAATGTACGTGAAGGATAATTGTTCTCTAATTCACGGTTATCAAAATCAGAGGACGATGTACGAAAAACATTGTTCTCCGGGGTGGAGGATGGACCATCATCAATCGCCGGACTGCCGTATCTATCCAACCAGGACCTAGGCAGAGTTTCAGCCTCGTACTTTCGCAAATTGTCCACATGTACCACTTTGGTATTAGACGAGGGGCTGGATTGAACCTCGTATAAACATTGCGATACAACCCGCATCACAAGGTATGGACCAGTCCATCCTTTGCCAAACTTAAATTTCACTCTAGGTGGGTAGAAATACCACACCCAATCACCAACGCTGAAGGCACGCGATTTTACATGTTTATCATAGTTTCGTTTTTGTCGGCGAGCAGTTTTCTTTAAAGTGTTTCTTGCTATTTCGAAGGATAGCGTGCTGGATCTGCGTAATTCCTCTACAAATGTTATGTAGCACAGATGACGTGTTCGGCGTGGTAATCCCACCATCACATCTAGTGGTAAGTCAACTTCCCTGCCCAGCATAAGTTTATTGGGTGTGAATCCCGTACTATCGTGGACTGACGATCTGTAGGCCATACAGAGGTAGGGTAAATGAGTGTCCCAGTCGTTTCTCTCTTCATTAACGAACATTGACAGCATTTGGGCAATTGTTCTATTAAATCGTTCGACTTGTCCGTCTGATTGAGGTCTATACGGCGATGTTCGAGTCTTGTTGATGTCGTACAGTTCGCACAGATTCTTGAACAGATGCGACTCGAAGTCCCTCCCTTGGTCGGAGTGAAGCTGGCGAGGCGAGCCAAATCGAGCAAACAAACCACTCGCCAAAACCTGTGCAGTGGTCGTTGCTTTCTGATCTGGAAGTGCATAGCATTCGATCCATTTTGTAAAATAATCTGCTGCGACTAGTATGTATTTGTTGCCAGATTCGGTAGTTTGTAGTGGACCTAAAAAATCAATAGCTACCCGTTCCATTGGTGCCCCGACTAGCATTTTATTAAGCACGCTGTGGTGTCGGCCATGTGGAAGTTTTCGTTGGGAGCATTGCTTACACCAACGACACCAGTTCTTTACATCAACGGTCATTCCGTACCAATAAAACCGTCTTTTGAGTCTCTCCGTAGTTCTCGTCGTGCCAAGGTGACCAGCTGTTCTTGTTGAGTGAAGGTGATCAAAGAGTTGTTTTCTTAGACTGTGGGGTGCTACCACTCTTAGCACCTCATCATCGTCACGCTTCCCCTTGCGATAGAGTAACCCTTCCCGAAGGACCAGCAGGTCCCACTGGCTGATATAAGCTTTTCCTTCGTTACTTTCGTAGTGCAACATCGTCACCAGATGGGAGAGCACCACATTGTTTCCAAAAAATCAACCGCCGAATTAAGTCGTCTTCCATTTGCCATTGCATTAACTGCTCGGGTCCCCACACATCCATCCAGGAGTTATCCGTATCCACTAAAACTGGTGAAATGAGAACATCATTATTTGGGGAAGGGTCAATTACCTCCTCAATTTGACATTCTTTGCAGCATTCAGGGCAGGTCGCAATCTCGCATTTCCTTCTCGACAACCCGTCGGCGTTTCCGTGTTTGACCCCTGGTCTGTGCAAGATTTCAAAATCGTACTCTGAGAGTATAGAAATCCACCTTGCCAACATTCCTTCTGGGGATTTAAAATTCATAAGCCATTTTATTGGTGCGTGGTCGGTACGTAATACAAAATGTTTTCCAGTTAGGTAATGTCTAAATTGGTGGATAAAAGTTACTACCGCTAAAATTTCCCCGTTTGGTGGTGCAATAATGTTTCTGCGATCGGTTTAGTGTTTTGCTGGAATAAGCGATCACACGTTCTTCTCCGTCTTGTATTTGAGATAGACACCGCCTACCCCCCGGTCAAGCTGGCGTCGGTATCGAGCATGAAGCAATCTTCTGTATTAGGGTAACTCAGCACAGGAGCTGATATCATTAATGTCTTTAGCGTTTCAAATGAAACAGTACACTTTTCAGACCAATGAAATCGAGCATTTTTCTTGGTAAGTTCATTTAACGGTGAAGCAATCGTTGAGAAGTTGGGCACAAACCTTCTGTAATAGGAGACAAATCCCAGGAATACTTGAAGTTCCTTAACACTGCAGGGGATAGGCCACAATTGGACAGCTTTAAGTTTCTTTGGAACACAGGAAACGCCCTTGCTGGAGATCACATGACCTAAATAGACGGTTTCCGTCTGAAACAATTTGCATTTCTTGGCCTTTAACCGCAGGCCCGCTTGTTGTATGCACTGAAACACAAGTCTTAGGTTATTTATGTGGTCAGATGGGCTATGACCGTATACCACAACATCATCTAAATACACCAGGCAGCATTTGCGTAAGCATGGACGCAGAATTTGTTCCATTAGTCTCTCAAATGTTGCTGGGGCATTACATAATCCGAATGGAAGAACCCGAAACTGATAAAGCCCATAACCAGGTATTGAGAACGCGGTTTTCTCCTTCGCTTCATCATCCAACTTAACCTGCCAATACCCACTCTCGAGGTCCAAGGTACTAAACCATTTGGCACCACCGAGTAAATCAATGGTAACCCGGCGAGGCGCTATCGATAAGAGTTTTTAAGTTGGTAGGTATTGGCCTATCCACCCTTGTCGTTTGGATGTTTGAAATATCCGCGTAATCGCCAATCTCATTTATCGTTCGTATAAAACCCACGCTGGTGCCTGATCTTAGCTCAATCAGCTCACCGGACAAGTTCGCAACGAGGACTCCCGACTGTTTAGCAGAGCCATCAACTATCCCGGATGACAGTCTTAAATTATAATCTCCCATTACAAAACTGGTGGACGGTTCGAAGTATCCAATACTTGAATCGAGGTTTCCATCCCAATGTGTTGGAATGATCATTTCTGACCGACCCGGAACGGAAATATCCCCCAATAGTAAAACTTTCCGAAACGGAGCGCTTTGGTTTTTGTTCAGCGTGCATAGCGTGTTTCTAAATGAGATTGTACCTTCTTTCAAATTAAATTGGGATGAATAAAGGCTTAGGAAATCGATTCCCAAAATACACGTGGTATGGCCCAACTCGGCTATACTGCAAACCGGTGGTTAAATATCGTGTCATATATTACAAACTCAACCATTACAGAACCAACCGTATAAAGTGGGAAACCATTTGCCACCTTCAGCGAAACAGGACAAGGGTCCAAATCTTTATTTGTAAACAATTCGTAAAACAACGATCGATCCAAAACACAAACGCTTGCTCCAGAATCTACAAGGCAATTAACCATTAACGATTTAATTCTTAACGGTATAAACCATGGGGTATTTGGTAACATCCTAGTAGAGTCATTATTTGATCGAGGTTGGGGATTCGCGGCACTGGCTGGATCATCTAAGGACGACCCAGCCGTTTGGCGTTTTTTGAAGGATCTAGCAATCCAAAATCCCCTCTTATAGGACATTCCTTTCGCCAATGTCCTTGCTTACCACAATTATAACAAATGTCTCGTACAAAACCACGAGTGTTTGGTGCATTATAAGATGGATATACACATTCCTTTAGGTCGAACACCAATCCACGCATTTCCGTGGCTAAGGAATGGCAAGCACCGAGGTCCGAAGGAATTTGGGTATTCAAAGAAACGTTCCTTACCGGAAACAATGATCCATCTTCACGGTCAAACGATCGAGCACTCCGGTGCTCCCTGTAGGCGCCGACCTCCATGGCAACGTTGATTGCCTCCTTCAGAGATCGAACATTCCTCGTACCCACGGTAACTCTGTCCAATTCATCAGGCAGACATCGAACAAATGCGTCCACCAGCAATTCCTCCTGCGTACTTTTTGGCAATTGCGGGTAACCTCTCACCACCAATTGTTGTAAACGCGTACCGAGGTCAGCAAGCTTCTCTCCCAGTTGAATTCGTGCGGTGTGCAACAATGTTCGTGACTTTTGGCAGCTATATACGTGGGCAAATTTTTGTTCCAGTGCCTCACACAGCGGATTGTAAGAAAATTGTTGGTCCTCGGGCAAGTGGGCTTGCACAAACAGTGCCTCTCCCGAAAGCGAGACAGCTAATCTTCTACCCTTTTCTTTTGTAGACCACCGGTAATACACGGCCATGTTCTCGAACCTTCTCGAATATTCTTCCCAATTCATTTCCCCAGAAAACGTTTCAAGTGGCACCGACCGACTAGAAAATGAGCCAATTACCTTCTCTAATGTCACCGCCAATCCAACATCAGTAACGTTTCTCAGGTCAATAGGTTCCGGTTTGCAAGCAGAATTTGACTTTGCTTCCTCGGCAGATGATTCTCCGTAAACTTTCTTGTCATCCATTGTCTCAATAAACTGTAGGTTTCAAATCCTGGTCACAGCACCACTGTGAATCGTATAGTTTTAATTCTCTTTCTCTCACGTTTAAACACACTTTTATACACAATGCGCCGCAGCGACAAAAGGGCCCGCGCGTCAAATTAGGGGCAATCAACGAAGGAACATAGAAACAAAGGAATGCAAGAACGTTACAATACAATAAACAAACAAATTCTTAGAATATAGTTGTTAGGCTATTTAAAGACAATAACAAACTTTTCACTTTTGATGTTACTTCCACAAGCTATTTGGCATTTTTTTACAAATCCTGTTTTACCTCTTTTAAGTTTGCTGGGTCGGTTTTGTAAAAAAAGGCGTCTGTAGATTTGTGTGGTGAAAAGATATTGAATGATGTACCGCCTCGCGATAAATGGCGATGAAACCATTAGCGGATACATCAAGCAAGAAATTAGAGTATCAAGCACGTGCATTCTTATATAGGCTATGTTATAAAACTTGCAATCCGATTTTAAAAGCTCATGTCTAAATACTCGTTAGATACAGGCCCGGTGCTAGGAAGAGCGGGGCCCAATTAGAAATGTGATGGCGGGGCCCCTACTCTTCATAGCAAAATTGATGGATGTTTATATATCATAAAATACATACCAGTACATATAAACTACAAAAACATACATTTAATACTTGCTATAAAACAAATTAAAGGTAATGTGGTTGCCTATTTACGATATGCCGGTATTGTTTTACTTCCAAACATATATATATATATATATATATATATTAATTGTTTAGCAACCATATTCATTATGACGTAACAGGCAGACACAGAAATATAAATTTGACTTATTTACGATGCATAACAAATTGATTTTATGAGAAAGAATATTATTTCACTTTTTATTTTACGTATCAGTACTATTTTAAACCTCGTAATACAGAAAGACCCCCGCTAGCGCGGGGCCCCTTCAAGGTGCGGGGCCCAATTTGATCTAATCGGTCAAATCGGCCTAAAACCGGCCCTGGTTAGATACTCTTTCCAACAAAAATCGTCATAATTACCGTATTTTTAGAGGTATTTTGTTCCTTTGTTATATTTTAAAAAGTATTTGTTAAGGACGAATATTACACCACACCTGTTTTAAATTAAAGCATTTTGTTAGTTAGGGAATAAAAGCTAAATTCCTAAAAAATCGATTAAGTTTTTTATGGTTTAAAGGAAGTACCCTGGTTTTAGGATAGGATATTCATGTCTATCCCCCTTGTGAATGAGAAAACCAAGGGGATAACACACGGGCAATCGTCAGATCACCTCGCGCCCACTGTCGGGTTACCGGAGCTATTGTGTTGTGTATGATTCACACTTTCATTCAAATTAGTAGAACCCATTAATCCACTGGGTTTAGGCAATGTCGATTAAGTGCCTTGCCACAACCGATTGGCTAACAACCAGTTTCGAACCTTAAACTTTTCGGTTGAAAGGCGTCGCACTAAACCACCAGACTAACCGGTGGACGATTAGTCATCAAAAAAAGTGGTTTCTGCCTATACAGACCATGTTAGGACAAAGAGAGTCCCTGAGGTAACAAACCGATCTTGTTATCCATGTTTTTTAACCAATATAGGCCTATGTTATTGTCAGGTAATTTGCACGCCAGGTCCATGTTTTTCTAACATTCCAGAAAGTTTCCACCCGACTTCCATAGTTAAGTTTCTGCAAGAATAAACACTTGGTTCCGACAGTCGTTAAACACAACAAAAATCAATTTATGTTTTAGTATAATTTTCCACCACATGGGATAAACATGAAAAACGCTACAGATTACCTTGCACACACCGTGGGGTTGCCTATTATAGTGTGCTGTGAAACATCGTGTTTTTTAGTTAATTTTAGTTATTCACTGTATTAAGCCATTGCTTACTAAGTGCCTTGTCCAACAACACAATTTACTAGTCAGTTACCAGTTTCAAATCGTCATATTTTGGTTGAAAGCCGACGACCTTACCCGCTATGTTATTTCACAGGACTACCGTGTAGTGTTTTAACTATGTTAGATTCCGTTAAAAACTCAATAGGCAATGCGGTAACATAAAAACTACAAAACTAGGATTATATATACACACACATTTTATTTTGTTTACTGTACAAATACAGGGGTAAAAACATACTAGTGCATTATTTCGGATTGTATAATCAAAAAAACACAAACTCGTGCTTTATATCGGATTGTATGAAAGTACAGAAATACAAACATGTGTACACAAATTGAGAATAAAAAATTCACACTTATTACAACCATAAGATGTATCAAAATGTGGCTGTTGATGAAATAAAACTTACACAAAATATCACTATACAATTGGTATAATTGGTATGAATGTTGTGTAAGTTAGGTTGGAACTATCCAAATTAAACTTTTCATATTTAAAATTAAATATGTACAAAATTAAAATATGTACAAAATTAAAAATCACACACACACATCATTTCTAAAAATTAGGTTAATAAAAGTATGAAATCTATGAAGGTATGAGTAAATAATGGATAATGAGTAAGAGAATTATTATTGCCTACCAGCCCGACATGGCACACATAGAAGGCTATATTTTTTTACACTTTATACAAGGGGTGTAAATCTTAGGTATAACACCATAGATTAAATACAAAGACACCATCAGATTTTCTCTAGAAACATTATTTCTTCTACCAAGTCAGTTATACTGGTGGTAGGAAATGATGCAAGCATTCAAAGAGGACAACATGGAAAACAACTTCCAGTCATTTTCTCGTATACGATACTTATTAAACTAAAACCCATAACATTTTTGCATGGTAAGTTGGCTGAAAATTTTCCCAGTCATCAAACAAACCTATGCAACTGTTACTATATTGGGTATTTTAAAAGTTTTTTTAGTATCTGTATTAATTCTTGCCAATATATTAACAGGCCTTGTATTTTTAGGTAAAACAGTGGAAACTTGGTTACCATATGTATTTACCTTGGTTTACAGGTCAAGTTAATGCCATCCAAAGAATGGAAGTATTGGCTCATTTATACACCAGATTTTCGGACTGTCTGTGACCGAAAATCATGTAAAAATTGAAATATAAGGTGTGTAAAATTGACAGTATTGACAACAATTTTAACACCACTTAAAAGTTTGCTTTTAAAAGAGCATTTTTAAATCATGGTGATCTTTACTTAGGCTGCAACGGTATCGATAATCGCGCGTCATCTAACGATAATCGTAAGTAAACATGGGGAATTTCCAAAATATAAACTTAATATCATTTCTGGATTGCAATGCGTTTCGTGAGACTTAAACTATCGTTTGTTTCTAAATAAGGCTTGCAAGTAAATGTAATTATTGCAATAAACTTACAAACTGATGTGTAGAACCTTACCACGCTTTATAGTTTATACTGAATTAAGGTCGGACATGTATTTAAGTCAGTAACGAAAAGTTCGCTAGTCGCCGATAAGCGTAGTTTCGCAAATATTACTGTTGAAAAGTTTTTCTTGTAACTTTAATTACTTAAAACGCCATTCGCACGTTGATTGCTTGATTGTTAACATAATATAATAAGGTAGTGCAACTTTTTATTGAGATCATTATTACCATCACAATAAGAAGTGTTGCTGCGACATACCAATGCGTTTGTGATAATCCCGCTATAAGGGCTGTTTTTAACGATCACTAAAGACTCATTTTAGGAAAGTGTTCCAATGTTTTCATCATAAAATAATGCGTATGAGGTACGATGATCGCAAGACACATTTATAAGTTAATGGTAGCTGAGTGGTATCGTGATTATCGCAATTATCGATATATTGTTGCAGCCAATATATTTTACCCCCTGTGGAGTGTTATTAATTACAGTATAAGCTTTTTTAACCTTACCGTAAAGATACTTTTTATCAATAATAATCTCTAACAATGGGAGACATTTAAAGCATATAATACCAAATTCCATTTATAAATATAGACTTTTCGAGCAAAGTTGTGTGTGTGCTAATGTATGTGTGTGATTTTTTAACCATAAACAAAACAATGGTATACCAACAATGGGGCACAACATACAATAGACTCTGTTTCATTTAACATGTTAACTCCTTCTTAAATTTAGTGATGGTTTTGAATATAACTTTTCAAACCATCAGCAAATAAATTAAGCTCTATTCCTCTTAAATGGCCCAAAACGAAATCAAGAGTGAACTCTCTACCAATGGTAGAGTGAAGTTTGCAGATAACACAAAAGAAGTATGCAGAAGCTGTTCCTGTAAATATTAACTTTACAATTCAATGTGAACCACTGTCTGTAAAATATTGAAACAAATGCTGCATTTGAATTTTAAACTGATTTACTTTTGAAACAATACAAGCACTTAATGTATGATTTGATAGGATACGATAGGATACTCATTTTTATCCCCGTGAATTAGGAAAACCAAGGGGGTTATCACATGGGCAATCGTCAGATCACCTCGCGCCCATCGTCGGGTTACCGGAGATATTGCAGTGTGTTGTATATGATAGAAACGTTCCTTTAATTTAGTAGAACCCATTAATCCGCTAGGTTCAGGCAATCTCCGTAAAGTGCCTTGCCACAACCGACTATCTATAGCGACCAGTTTCGCACCTGCAACCTTACGATTGAAAGGCGACGCACTTAACCGCTAGACCAACGGGCCAGACTGATTCTTGTCCATTAGTAAAATTGACAGTCATTTAAAATGAAAACAAAATAAAAGTCTGCCCACTTTGTCGACCCATTGCATTGTCATGACTTTCCTGATCCAACTGCAGTTCGGTCAATCCAGCATTTCGCCCAAATCTTCTTACATCATTGTGATCAAAACTCCCAATACTATGATTGGTGTCCACGTTGTTGAAAAAGTTCTTGAGATTCAAAATGTCACTTGTTTCACCTAAAATGCAAAGTTTTTTTTTGATACAATAATTTTTAACTGTGGTAGTTGATGAAAGTTGCTTAAACCAAGTGGTTTAACAGGTTAAGCTAAAACCATAGCAATCTTTCTACTATTTTTAATACACTGCTTTAGCTCCAGTACAAGCATAACATGTTCAAAATGTATCCCTTTAACAAGAAAATGCAATATTGTGTAGGTTTAACTGATTTAGTTTAACCAATTAATCCACTGGATTCAGGTAATAATAGCTATTTCAAGGACACAAACAACGTTCTAGTGGGCGGTTTTGATTAAACTACCTGTCAATTAAAAGAACGATTCTCTAATTGTCTAAGCTATAAATCACAATAAACTTACCCGTGTCAGTATTTTGATTTGACTGCAGAATGGAAACTTCATCTAGTATTGGTTGTGTGGCATTTTTTTCAGCAGGTTCCGGACTTTGATTTACACACGTACAATCGATCACAATTGCAGTATGTTCTGGCTCACACAAATTTTAAGAATTAACTTAAGTTGTTGTCGAAAACAGTATGGTAAGGATAGAATATAATGATTCCCCATGAATGGAAAAATAGAAGGGCAATCTTACAAGGGCAATTATACGAATACCACATAATTCAATAAAAAGGCGTTTTGGTAGAATTTCCAAAAAAATTTAGTAGAACTCCTCATTCTACGGGGTTCAGTATAGGCAATGTCCGTTAAGTGCCATATCCAAGGACACAACCGACTGTTAGTTACCGACCAGTTTCGAAATCTTTTTGACTGAAAGGGATGCACTAACCCACCAACCTTATCAGTCGGACATTTGTATGCATGGATTATGCAGTTATATATACAGTAATTTGTCAAATGACTTACACAATCAACAAATTATTGAAGAAACAACTTATACAACAGAATGCTTCTACAATGTGAGTAAATGTTTTACCCCCGTATATTCATTTAACACCAGAGGTGACCTAAAATTTCCCACCCAGCATTTGTTTAAGTTTTAGTAACACCAAAGATTAATAGTTACTGTATATAACATTTTTTTTTCTGTATTTGTTGGCTTTTAATGAAAAAAAGACAATATGGTTTGACCACCTCAACCCTCGTTAGTTACTATTAAAAAAGAGGATAAAGGTAACAATTACAGGACTCTAACTAATGTCTTCAGATTTTACCTTTCGAGTTACCACCATCGGTGTTAGAGTGTGGTTTTGATTTAACAACCTGTCAATTAAAAACGGTTCTCTAAGCTATGAATTAGGATGAACTTACCTGTGACAGCATTGTGATTTGACTGCAGAACTTCAGTAATTAGTGGATGCGCAGCATTTTTTTCAGCAGGTGGTGGACTTTCACTCACATATACACATTCGTTCACAATTGCAGTATGTTCTGGTTCACACCAATTTTAAGAATTAACTTAGCTAAAGTTGTTGTTAAAATCAGTATGGTTAAAAAAATTTTTCCCAATAATGGGAAAATGAAGGGAATTCTTACAAGCGCAATTATCAAAATACTACATAATTCGATAAAAAGGAGTTCTTACACCGGTCACCGTCACATTACTGCAACTACAATCAGGTTACTAGAGCTAGTGTGTTGCATATAATTAAGACACTTTTGCAGTTTAGTACAACCAATTAATCTTTTCTGTTGAGGTAATGTTAGCTAGGTTTTTCGGCCGAGGTCACAACCAACTAGCTAGCAACCAGTTTCAACCATACAACTGTTTAACTGATAAGCGTATAACCACACCACGATATTCAATCGGACAATGAAATGTCAATATAGCGTTATTTATGGACATAGGATATCCCCATGAACAGAAAAACGCAAAGGGCATTAACACATGATTACCTCACACCCACCATCGGGTTACTAGAGCTATTGCAGTTTGTTATGCATGATTCAGACATTTCATTAATTTAGTAGAACCCCTTATTCTACTGGGTTAAGTTTAAGCAATGTCTGTTAAGTGCCTTACCCAAGGACACAACCGACTAGCTAGTTTTAAAATCCTTTTAGCTAAAAGGTGATGCACTAACCCACCAAGCTAATCAATCGGACATTTGTATGCATGGATTATACAGGTATATATATACAGTCATTTGTCTAAAAGGTGATGCACTAACCCACCAAGCTAATCAGTCGGACATTTGTATGCATGGATTATACAGTTATATATATATACAGTCATTTGTCAAGTATCCTAACTAAAATCCCAACAAGTATCCTAACTAAATTACCAAAAAAAACATTTGATGTTGAAAACCCAATCATTATATTATCAAGATTTACCTGATGATGAAACCTGTGATATAGTGACACCATGTTTTTTTGGGACATCAAACGATTCATTGTTGAATGTTCTTCCACCTGTTGCAGCATCAGCTGAGAACAATGGGACAAACATGTTATCTGGAATTATTCCAAAACAGACAAGTAGCCAAATGGTTACATGATTTAAAATCATCTAAAAAATAGTTGGTAGTATGATCAGCCTTAAGCAAGGCACTTGTTTAAGCCTGGTAGTTTATTTGGTTAAACTAAAGAGAGTTAAAAATCATAAATGTGGAGGTTATGGAAAAACTTCACTGGGGATTTTTTCTGATAAATATATCCTTATGATAGCTAGTAGCCTACTTTACAAAGATAAATCAAAATTTATTTATTTTTGCTCAAATTTATTAATCCATCGATTCAAACAGATTTTTTTATCCTTTACAGTATAAACACAAAATTTCTATCAAAGAGTGGAGGTTAATATAAATTAATATTTTAGCTTTTACTTTATTTAGAGACACGTAACACCAAAAATAAAAATGTCAAACTATGCCTGTTCTTAGTATTCACCCAGAATTACCATCTCTTAAGGATATTGGACTAGTTATGTCACAAATGTCATGTTCACTTTGGACATGAATGGACCCAGAATTAAATTATTTCTGAGACAGCATCTAAAGATTTTAAAAATTGTTATTGCAATACAGAAAAATTACTACATAATTTATTTACAAGTTGAATCCATCTTTTATTTTTCTATAGTTCATTAAAAAAATAATGTTTTATTTTTCTACTTTAACGTCAACCCTCGTTAGTTCCTATTAAACTAACAAAAAAGGATAAAGGTAACAATGACAGGAATTTAACTAATGTCTTAAGATTTTACCTATTGAATTACCACCATCTGAGTTTTGCAACAATGTTTCTAAAGTGGGATCATCATCATTGGATTCAATCTCAGATGGTAAATGAGTTGGAGAATCACCTGGTAATTTAAAAGTTTTTGCAATAGGAAGTCTTGTTTATTCCCCAGGACTGGAATAAAGAAGGATGGTACAACACTAGAAATAAACAAAGAAGTACAGCTATTATAATGTTTTAAACATTTTATACTTTTCAAGAATAATGCCTAAAACATGTTAAAAGGCTTAACCTTTATTAATGGAAATAATAGTGATAGCTTTAACAATAGATAGTATTAACCGACACAGTATTTCATAACTTGTATACAAATGAGTATATGCACAAATGGTACATTTAGTCATATGCCAGTGCGGCATTCCTTAAATACATAACAACCAATGTGAAACACAGAAAAGCTATTATAACATTACCAAGAAATAAAAATTTACCTTTGTCTTTATCAACTAACGGTTTTGCTGACTTCTTCCATTTTTTCTGTCAAATTAACAATAAAAATATTAAATTTTGTTTTATAATGTTGTTTGCTCTTTGAGAATATATAATTTAATGTAATACTAAAATCTGTATTGTATGGACATACTTCATAGTGATAGCAGAAAGTTAATGTATGTTTATGTATGACACAGAAAAAAGAAGTTTATCTTTATTAGGTAAAACATAGAAAGTGTAACATACATTTTGATATTATTTTATTTACCCAGTTGGGTTGTCACAGCTGTTACAGTAAGTTATATGTGTAATAAATTACTTTGTTTTAAATTCAATTAAAAAATCCTGTGGCCTGGGATTAAGCAATATCTGTTAAGTGTCTTTTTTATTTACTCTTTTCAATACGAAATTTTATGCAGCAAAAATTAATAACTAAAACTTTTTTTTATGTGTAAAGTGAGCTAATCAATCAGTTCTGGTTATAAAGCAAGAAATATCAAACATTTTTCCTAATTAAAGATTCACTAATATGTTATTAAAAACCTTAATTTTTTTAATTAATATTTTGGACCTCAAAAATTGAATATGACGCATATTTTATTTTTTCTGTGTAATATTGTTCTTGTCCTTGATAAGCTTTGAAGCCCAATATCTTAGGTTTAAAAAGATTTAATACTTCCAAATGTTATATATTATATACTACATCATGAACATGAAGCAGCCATGTACATACGGTCACCCGAAACCAACTTAAATAGACAGAGAATTTAAATACCAACAAAAAAGATTGCGGCAAAACATACCGTCGTCAACCCATTAATGGGAAATATCAAGAAAGTGAACCCAACTGTGTGCAATAACACGCCATTTTGTATAAAGGGAACCAGTAAACAATCTGCTATAACACCCAATTTAACAAAGGGAAGTGGTGGTATGGTGGTTGTAGATACATATTAGATACAAAGTGGCAAATTTAGGGTAAATCATTAGATGGGAATTCCCAGCAGACCATAATATGCAAAAAAAAACAGGTTTCGGTTTGTAATCTTTAATATCTGATATTACAACTGGAAAGAAGTATTTATTATAGATAAGTAAGTAGTTTAAGTTGCAGATATGTAAAATGAATTTGGAAAATACAGGACTTAAAATAACCAAGTTTACTTGGGAATCCAAAAAATAAATATCATAGATTATGGTGAAAATTTGTTTAGAAATAGTGATGGTTAAAAATTCCTTGACACGTTCTAGTTATTTATTAAACAATTCAATTATAGCATAAACCCAAAAATTATTTTCTATATTTATACTTACATATATCCATATGAAGCAGATTCCAAGGACGAGTAAAAATAAAATAGGCGAAGTCAAAAATGTAAAAACTCGAAAGAAAATGAATTCACCATCTGAAATAAGTAAAAAAAAAACATAAAACACACACTTAACAAATTATAATGTGCCATAATCAAGGTAATGAAACAATTAGGAGTATAAAAAAGTGGAAATTTTTTTGTGGTTAAAAAAAGGATTACTCCTTTAGAATATATGTGTTTGATTCAAAAATAGATCAATACATATATATATAACTTAATATTTAAATACTTTGAGATCTAAATTTCAAATATTTCAAATTCCATATTTTGCTTTATTTCCCTAACCCGCAAATCGTACACAAATATTAGTTACTTACCATGTGGAGCTAGTTCAGCATGTGTAGTTGGTTCCAATGTTTTGGCTTCAGTTGTAACTTGAATGCTCTGTGGGGTCTGAGTTGTCTTTTTTCTGAAATAACGTTACAACAAAGATACTTCTTGTTTGAATAACTGATCTAATCGGAATCTTGGCAAAAAGGGAGTTGTTAAAACTAACAAACAAAAAAAGTTGTATCACTGGTTAACTAATTTGCAGACAGATCAAGAAATGTTAAAAGATTATTATTATAAGATATGGTGATACAATGTGATACAATATGATATCCTGAAATAATGTAAATTTTATCTTTAACAGTAAAATAATTCTTTATATTAAACATTAACTTACTCTAAAAGATTACAAAATACTTATACAGAAGATTCAGTTTAACCCAAAGTTTAGCTCAATGAAATGCATTTTCCTTTTTTTGATATGTACATAAATATATCCCATCATTCTAGTTCAGGTGAAAACTTTGCTGCACGAAAAAAATTAGCCATCCTATGACACACCCTACTGCACGTATATTTCCATTAAAAAACCCACATGTATAGCAGAAGTTTAACTTAGTATAGGATACCTATGTGGTAAATGTTGACACTTTAGTTATTGCAAAGTACTCTTATGCCGATATTAGAAAAAATCATAAATTTTAATAATAACTTGATTTTATTTTCATTGTATTTAAAAGTATCGATTTTTACATTTTGTTATGAATCTTTGAATATTAAAGATTTTAAAGTTAATTTCCTACCTCTTTTTTCTGCATGGCTCTGTAGCAGACACTACGTTGGACTCAAACCCTCTAACACATTTTTGACATACAGTGTCTTTTTCAGGAGTTCCCATTTCAACCCGACCGAAGCCTATTTTACAGGGTGTGTGAGACTCGCATTCTGTTGAGGAAACCTCAAAATATCCATCTCTGCATATGCACCTTAGAAACACCAAGTAATAAATAAATACTAGTCCGAAAGGTAGCCTATTCTGAAGACACTATGAACAAAAACAAAAAAGCTATATTTAACAAAAACAAAAAGCTATAATCAATTTGAAACAAGTGTGTTGCTGTAACTTTCAAGAATGTTACGTAGTACCAAAGGCAGTCTGTAGGTTGATTTACTTGCACAATTGCTCACTTGTCAACAAAGTCATAACATAACATAGCATTATGTAAGATACAGACTATACAGACTACAGAATAGGATACTAGCATGGATTGAAAATAAAATTAGGTTCAAATGATGATGTTTAACAAATGTTTTCGATTGATCAATTTTATGGACCTACTGTCGTTTAAGTATTTTTTATTTGAAATCTAAATCAGGAGGATAGGATATTCATGTTTATCCCCGTGAATGGGAAAACCTAGGGGGTTAACACACGGGCAATCGTCAGATCACCTCGCGCCCACCGTCGGGTTTGCGGAGCTATTGCAGTATGTTGTATATGATACATTCGTTTCTTCAATTTAGAAGAACCCATTAATCCGCTGGGTTCAGGCAATGTCTGTTAAGTGGCTTGCCCAAGGACACAATCGACTAGCTATTGACCAGTTTCGAGTCTACAACCCTTCAGCTGAAAGGTGTCGCACTAAACCACCAGACTAAGCGGTCGGACAATTAAATCACATTGTAAATTATGCTCAAAACACACAAATTCTTATGTTTAAATCAATAGTTCCATTAGATTATAATACAAATTGCATTTACATAGAGATTATTTGCAGCCATTTTCGAAAAAAATTGCTTTGTTCATCTGATATTTATGATTTAAAAAATGATTGCGATACATAGCTATTAGTTAGGCCAGCAGTAGGCTAATGCTCTTAGTTATAACTTACTTTGGGCATACTGCAGCATTTCCCTCGAAGTATTGCTGGTCTTTCCGGCACATATTCTTAGTAATGTTTGGTACAATGCAGTTGTGTTGAAAATGGGCATTGAAGGGCATGCAGGTACCTTCTGGGCATGCCTGACAGTCGGTGTCCGAAGAATCCTTTGCGCTACAAACAAGTTATTTTCTTAAACTTAAAATTTTTATGGTAAATGTTTTTGTGTTTGGATTTCAATCAAAATAGTCACAAATTGTAACATGTTGGTTAATTTAACAGTAACTAAATTTAACACAATTGCGAATTGCCATTTTCTTCTCTTAATAATATTAATGGTAATTTAGTTGTTTTTTTTTACAGGAGAGTTTCAGCTTGTGCCAATATCTAATTAGATAAATACCTGCAAAAGTTTCTACAATATTCGCCTGCATTGCACCCACAGCACGGTATTTCATCTAATTCGGCTATATAATTCATATACCGCCCACTTTCATTGGGGAGTAGTGTGTGAGAACAAGGATTGTCCAAAATCACCATGTCATCAGAAGCAAAACAAAACTGAAATTAAATAACCTGTCTCAGCGGGTAAAAAACTCTTTTTCAAATAGAAACAAACAATTGCTTTCCAAGCATAACACTCTTTTGCCCTTTCAACTACAAAATTTAATTTGAATACTAAATTTATAAAGCTGTAAACTTGTTTCTCATTTCCTTATTTCAAACATATTAAATCACTTTAAAAACTTTGAAAGGAATTTGATTTTTTTTGGTTAGAGATTAAATCGAAATTATTCACCATAATGATGTTTTGAAATTATGTATTGCAAGTTAACATCAATACTGTGAACAATTTATGTTGAAATATATAATCAGTAAAGTAAGAATTGTTGTAATTTGACCAATAAAACTAATTTAATGTATCACAAATTCACTTACGTTAGGCCTTTTTAGAAGCATAACAAAACCTAAAATCATAAGATATCTTTCATATTGTCTTGCCATCGAAACACTCTTGACAGACGTGGTTTCAACATTCAATTCAGCAGTCTGTTTATGTGTCTTATTTTCTAAGGAGTTCCGCTAAATAAACTGGAAATTTCTCTAAATTGTAATCAGATTAGTAAGTTCGATGTTTTGGTTATGTAGAATAGAAGACTACATACACCCACTGATAAAAAAAAGAATATGGAGAAGAAAAAAATTTACTTATGTATAACTTTACAAAATATTAACAAACTATTTAATATTTGTAGTTATTGTGTTGGTTCTGTATTTAGCAGGTTATAAACCTTTTGTGTGCAGTGGTGCTCTTGGGTAAATTGATAGAATGGATATTTATGTTTTGTGCAAAAGAACAAAAATCTTGTTAGATTACATCTCGACCACCATGAAGATACTACATCTTTTGCACTGTACTATGTATAATGGGTACATATTTTTAATATTAGTAGAACCATTCATTCACTGGGTCCAGGTAATACCCCAAGTGCGTTGCCCAAGAACAACCTACTATCAAATGAGCAATTTTATTGGTATTTCCTTTTAACTGAAAAGGTGATGCGCTAAACAATTAGGGTTTAAATAATATTTAATGTGTTTTTGATGTGTTTTTTCATAGTTTTGTGCTCCTATCCTTGTACAATTTTAAGGATTAGTACTAATTCTCAGTATGACCATTTTTATAGATAAAAAATAATGGGAAATGAGTCCCATAACCAGATATAACACAATTATAAAATATACACAGACTTTTAAAATAGCAAACAACCAACTAGATTGTTGTGATAAACAAAAACTAAGCAGCAAAGTTTTACAGAACATGGTCAATTTGGGTAAATGGTTAGTTTCAAGGGCTGGTTAAGAAAAAATGTTGGATACATGTGGGGTGCATTTACTCATAAAATAATTATAAAACACTTGAGCTGTACTCCAGGCAAACTTCGTAAAAAACACATATCTATGGCCTCAAGATCCGAAACTGTTCTTTCGCTGGAGGGGAATAACCGATTTTAAAACTATTTATTAATAAAATAATATAAAACTAAAAGCTGTAAAGCATTCCGTCAGATAACTATATAAAATCTGTTTAATTTTAAATTTAAAGATTCAACCATTATCGTTTAGATGCGACTGCGACCAACTCTAGTGCTAATTTAAAAAGCGGAACTGCAGCGTTACTAAACAATGAAGTTGTTTTACGCGCGATTGGAGCGTTAGGCTTGTAGGCCTACAATGATTATAAACTTTTTATAAATATAAACTTTTTATAATCATTGGCTTGTAGCAACCATTGTTACGTGCGTACAAACGATGGCGCAACCTTTGTAAAATAAAACTTGGTATTAGAAAAATATTATCTTTACCTTTTATCTGTTATCCCTAAAAATATAACTGTACGTATGCACGATATGTATGTATCAAATCGATTACACATTTTCTTGTAGAACGGATAGCGTTTATTTTATAAATCTAAATCGCAGAGCTTCGTAGATTTAGGAAAATCGTGTATTAGATGCTACGCAAGATTATTAGGTTATTATAAGTTCATTAAACAAATAAAAAAAAATTTACTGGTTTGGGTTTGGAGTTTTTCCGGTTCGGGGTAAACAAGTTTTTTCCATATAATTACAAATTAAACAATAATGGTCGTTTATTTTTTTAATGGATAACGATGTTTTAAATAAAACAACTATGCACTAAAAACAACAAAAAAACTTCTCTCTAATGATCAAAAGTCGGCTAATACAAGTTTAGCCAAACTTCGTAATACGGTCCAATTGTTCCGGTTTTTAGCGAATCACAGTCCAGTGCGTGTTATTTATCCGCCAATGAGAGAGCGTCACGAGACTTATGATCACAAGACTTAAGATCACGTGAACTTCACGTCATTCGAGAAATTCTATGCTACTAGTTTACTCGAAGAGTCAAACCCGCATTGAACCCGCATTGAACCCGCTTACGTTACAGATACACATATTTGTTAACTTATTGTCAAAATTATTGCAGAGTTATTGGCGATTTTGTTTAACCATACACGTCTGCGCCAATCTATTACGTAATCTATCTGTAATTAGCGCGAATTGGTCTTGTTATTAAGTAGCCTACATGCTATTAAGAACATTTTCTTAATAACTTACTTAGGCTAAGTTAACTTTGGTTGATTCCTAGTTAGCAAGTACTTTATTGGGTTTAACAATATTTGACAAATGTTTTTTAATAACTTACAATATGCGGTGGATAAATACTGTCTTTAAAATAAAAACTGCAATAGTCCCAGAAGTTACCAGTGCAACTGAGACGAGTAGATGTCAGCCACGAGTTAAACACCAATATTTATAAAATTCATTGCGATTGTTTGCGTTGTCAATAACTTACTTTATAGGCTAAGTTGGCTTTGATTGATTCCTAGTTAGCAAACACTATATTAGATTAAACAATATTTCACATCGAGCGTAAAACGACAAATAAATATATTTTCATATAGGTTTTGGAAATTGGTGCTAGTTTAAATACGACCAAATGTATTACACTATATTTAATACACATTAGCTAACACGTCTAAAGAGTTTGTCGTTGTGTTTTTGTAGGGGTAAAAATGGACTTGGTAGCCCAAATACGGGTTTTGTTTCCTAACCAAGACAAGATTGGTTTTGAATGACATGATAAGACTTAACAAAGAACTTTAAATTTTAAAGGACGCGAAGCAAACAAAACGGCATATTAAAATAGAAGTCCAAACGTGTTTGTTTTGGGAAATCTGTCTAGACTTTCAGCACCTATAGAGGTTCAGCATTGACCGATGTTATGCAGAGTCATTCAAGCGATAACTGCTGTGTTGCAATACTTTGAGCTCAGGTTTTACACATTCAACGTTCCAAATGCAGTTGCTTACTGTGTATCTCAGTATAAACTCACTCGAAGACTGTACAGTAAAATTAAGAATCCAATGTTTGTAACCAAAACGCTTTTACCCAAAGTAAACGATACATGTCTTTATTGTAAATTGTAATTTGGGCTGTATCACAATACGAATGTGGAGATTTGGCTTAGGCTATGGGGAAATGCGTAAGTTAATAACAGGTGTATGTTCCGACCCTTTGTTATGGGTAATTTAACAACACACGTAGAGTTATCGTGCAAATAATTAATACAACGGTTCCAAAACACAAAACTAATACTATCATGTCTCCTATTTAATGCGTTAATAGATCAGTTTTGTAAATATACCGGTCTAATGTTTATCCTTATTTAGGTTTTAATGTGCTCGAGCTACTTACTCAGATCACAAATTCTTGATTACTGAGGACTCATTACCTTGCCAAGCACAGTTGCTGCTTACAGGTCCTCAAAAGATCCGAATGATAACGAAATGCTTACCTTAACCTGACTAAACTCTCGTTTCTAGAAAGTTCTCGGTCCTTTCCAAGACCGTCGATTTCGAATAAAAAAGGCAGCCCAGGGGGATACAAATTAAGGGAATTCCCCATTTAACAAAGAGATACGTACTGATTGTAACGCCTGTGTTATTCGATCAAAACTTGAAACACTCAGGCGAAGTGTTATATCGTTCCCTAAATAACTTTTCTGATCAAATTTCAGTATAAGCATAAACTATATATCTATAGAGTATGCCCATATATAGGTTATCTCCCGTTGATTGGTTAACACATCGAAACGTATTGCAGATTGATGAAATTAGGCTATCCGTTGGTGTACCGGAACTACTGCAGTGTGATGTATTCAATTATAGCGATCATACGTCGTTAGTTTAACTGATTTATCCAATGTATTAAGGTTAACGCCTGCAATGAGGTTACAAAAACCAGTTGGTTAGATCATAGCTGTAGCACTATAGTTTATTAAATGATATTTTATTTAAAAAAAAGTTTTGCGTAGTGCAGGCCGACGGTGCCAAATTGACAGTGAGAAAGTTTCCAAACACAGATAGCTTTACAAAGAATAAAAAAATGTTTTAAAAAAGTTGGCACTGCATTTATTATATGAACGGTAAACATAAAATGTAAGTGTAAATTCCAAAAAAAGTGTATTTATAAATACAGATACTTAAAAAATGTGAAATACAATAAGCCATTATTACTTGAATGTTAATTCCCAGATCAACGTTTTGCTGCTTGGTTAACAGCTATATTAAAAAAAATAATGAAATATATATTTACACTATGTACACCACGTGGGAATGGAAGAAAGGAAGTCAAATATAAAGGGCGGTCACACCACACTTGCATAAGGTTTCACAAACCAAAGAAGGAAAGATTGGGTCTGAGGATTTAGCACCGTGCAGTTGCTAATCAGCACCCATTTTATCGGCAAAGGCCGAATTTGCCGCTATGGCACAAACATGTAAGTCAGTTCAATGCAAACCAAAGCCAGTATTTTCTTGGAAAAGTAGTTGTTTGGTCCAGGTCAATTCGTAGGAAATGTCACGAAAGAATAAAGTTTGAATCCTTTTTTCATTTTGGTAATGCTTTTTTTTATATTATTTTTGGTAATTTTTATTTTTTTTTTAAATTGTCAGTTAGTCGAATAAATAGCAGAACTTGTCTCCATATAGTTTTGGAAATGGCAACAAATTGAATTCAGTTCAGCCGATCTTAATTTTTCCACTACATATTGTTCGTTGAAGTTAGATGCTTTTTTTTGGCTAACTTTTTCAATTAAACGAATTCGGAATTCCGATGGGTTGTCTGCAATATAAAAGTTGGGCAATCAATATGTATAGGGTTTGATGAATAGGATAGGATAGGATAGGATATTCATGTTTATCCCCGTGAATGGGAAAACCTAGGGGGTTATCACACGGGCAATCGTCAGATCACCGCGCGCCCATCGTCGGGTTACCGGAGCTATTGCAGTGTGTTGTATATGATAGACACGTTCCTTCAATTTGGTAGAACCCATTAATCCGCTGGGTTCAGGCAATGTCCGTAAAGTGCCTTGCCCAAGGACACAACCGTCTAGCTAGCGACCAGTTTCGCACCTGCAACCTTTCGATTGAAAGGCGACGCACTTAACCGCTAGACCATCGGGCCGGTTAAGCACGTCTCTTGAATAAATTGATGATTACAAATGCTGGAAATACCATTTTATTATTAATTAATTAGTTTTCATAATAGGTTACATACGTTTTGCCAATTCGTCGATATCTGCTGTAGATAGGTTACAGCTTCTTCCTAACTTCTGTAACTGCTCATTTGTCATTTTCGCATTTTCAGTCTTGAAAAACGCTACACATTCTAAAAGAAGTGCAAAACATGACACAATGATTTTACACTAGGAATACACAATGTGAAACAAGACTAGTACACATGATGTTTTACCCACTCTCTAGTATGAATGACTTTTATTTTGTTTTTGGCCTATGCTACCCAATTGTCCAACTGAACAGTTTGTTGTGTTATTGGCGAAGAATCGAAATTGGCTATTACTCTGTGTTAATTGGCAAAGCACTTAGCAGACATCACATAAACCCAGAGGATTAATGTAAGTACTAAAACTAAATGGTCTTAATCTTATACGGCACACTACAATAGCTCATGTTTGCCCTTATAATTGCCATTGTGATAACTTGCGTTTTTTTCCAATCACACAGATAAAACATGAAAAAGGGTGTATAGTTAATGGAAATCATTTCTTCAAATTCTTACTTCTAGAATGCGTGAGATTAGATTGTAAGTTGGATGGCTGGGCACATTCAGCAACCGTCGTAAGTTGGATGGCTGGGCACATTCAGCAACGAATGGAATGTCAATATAGTGTTATTTATGGACATAGGATATCTCCATGAACGGGAAAACACAAAGGGCATTAAAACATGATTACCTCGCACCCACCATCGGGTTACTAAATCTATTGCAGTTTGTTATGCATGATTCAGACATTTCATTAATTTAGTAGAACCCCTTATTCTACTGGGTTAAGTTTAAGCAATGTCTGTTAAGTGCCTTACCCAAGGACACAACCGACTAGCTAGCCGCTAGTTTTAAAATCCTTTTAGCTAAAAGGTGATGCACTAACCCACCAAGCTAATCAGTCGGACATTTGTATTCATGGATTATACAGTTATATATATACATTCATTTGTCAAGTATCCTAACTAAAATCCCAACAAGTATCCTAACTAAATTACCCAAAAAAACATTTAATGTTGAAAACCCAATCATTATATTATCAAGATTTACCTGATGATGAAACCTGTGTAATAAAAATGTCAAACTATGCCTGTTCTTAGTATTCACCCAGAATTACCATCTCTTAAGGATATTGGACTAGTTATGTCACAAATGTCATGTTCACTTTGGACATGAATGGACCCAGAATTAAATGTTATTTCTGAGACAGCATCTAAAGATTTTAAAAATTGTTATTGCAATACAGAAAAATTACTACATAATTTATTTACAAGTTGAATCCATCTTTTATTTTTCTATAGTTCATTTAAAAAATAATGTTTTATTTTTCCACTTTAACGTCAACCCTCGTTAGTTCCTATTAAACTAACAAAAAAAGGATAAAGGTAACAATGACAGGAATTTAACTAATGTCTTAAGATTTTACCTATTGAATTACCACCATCTGAGTTTTGCAACAATGTTTCTAAAGTAGGATCCTCATCATTGGATTTAATCTCACATGGTAAATGAGTTGGAGGATTACCTGATAATTCAAAAATTATTTGCAATAGGATGGTCTTGTTTATTCCCAGGACTGGAATAAAGAAGGATGATACAACACTAGAAATCTCCTAAGGATTACTAACATAGGGTTGTTGCAGCTATTAAAATGTTTTAAACATTTTATACTTTTCAAGAATAACGCCTAAAACATGTAAAAAGGCTTAACCTTTATTAATGGAAATAATAGCTTTAACAATAGATAGTATTAACTGACACAGGATTCCATACCCTGTATACAAATGAAGCAAACATGCACTAATAGTACATTTAACCATATGCCAGTGTGGCATTCCTTAAATACATAAGAACCCTTTTAAAACACAAAAGCTATTATAACATAACCTAGAAATAAAAAAAATTACCTTTGTCTTTATCAACTAACGGTTCTGCTTCATTTATTATATTGATAGAATCCCCTCTTGAACATTTAAACCTGATAAACATAATCTGAATAATATTTTATACTACCCGTAATTGTATTGTATATATCATTCAAATGTTACCAAGTGATACACAGGAATACTAACTATGGTTATGTTCAAAATTAAACAGCTGCAACACATTTTATCATTAATCATCTATTTAAATGAACAACATAAATTAATGGGTTAAACCAGGGGTCTCAAACATGCGGCCCGCCGACCAATAATTTATGGCCCTCAAGCAACCTGACACATGTATACTAAATTGTCCTACAAATATTATACCTTTATGTTAATAGTACATGCCGAGTTGAAAAACACTGCATAGCCATAGGGCCATAGGACTAATGCAGCTAAAGCTATATCAAGCCTATAAAGTGCGTGTATTCTATACATACCCTGGCTATCTCAGCACAGTGCCTGGTTGTGTCTATTTATAGCACAGACTCGGACTTTGTCACAAACTTATTACGTAATAAGCTTCTGTTTCATAATAATCTTTAGGCAAGAAGCTGCTACTCACGCAGTTTCTGTTTATATTAGTATTAGCGCAGTCTTGCATGTTAGAAAATACCACTGTTTAAGCTTGTGCTTCAAGCCAAATTTTAATTTTTTGTAAGGCCGTGTAACATTGCAAATGTCGTTGTCAAAGCCAAAGAAAAGAAAAGTTGAGAAAGAGAACAGAAATTTTCAAGAAAAGTGGCAAAATAAGTATTTTGTAACAGAAGCGAGAGACAAAGTACAATGCTTGATTTGCCTAGAAACTGTGGCAGTACGAAAGGAGTATAACATTAAGAGGCATTACGAGACGAAACACAAAAATCAATATGATGTTTTTAGTGGGAAAATGCGAGAGGAAAAAATTACACAACCAAAGTCTTTTCAAACTTGAACGAAACAAGTAAAAATGCTGTACGGGCCAGTTTTGCTCTGAGTGAAAAGATTGCACAATCCTCACGACCAATTACTGAAGGTACTTTTATAAAGGAGTGTCTTCTAACAGCTAGTGATATTCTTTGTCCTGAGAAAAAGAAACTTTTTGAGAGTATTAGCTTGTCAGCAAATACTGTTGCCAGTCGAATCACAGAGTTAGCAAGTAATTCATATCAGCAACTTACTGCTGCTGCTAAAAATTTTGAAACATTTTCACTTGCCCTTGATGAAAGCACAGGTGTTACAGACGTTTCTTACTGTGCTGTATTTATTCGAGGTGTTGACAAAGATTTTAATATTACTGAGGAATTGTTGGACTTGCTACCACTGAAAGGAACTTGTACTGGACAAAACGTGTTTAATGAACTGGAAATGTGCATTGAACGTGCAGGGTTAGATTGGTCAAAGCTTGTGGCAGTAGCTACAGATGGGGCCCCTGCAATGTGTTCTGAAAGGGTGGGCTTAGTTGGCCTTCTAAATAACAAAGTAAAAAAACTTGGAGAATATATCTCTGCTGTACATTGTATTATTCATCAGGAGGCACTTTGTGGAAAAAAGATCCAGATGAAAAATGTTATGGATGTAGTTGTGAAGACTGTGAACTTCATACGTGCAAGGGCTCTGAATCACAGGCAGTTTACCTCTTTTTTGTCTAGCATGGAGAGTGAATATGGAGAGTTGCTTTATCATACAGAAGTGAGGTGGCTGAGTCGTGGAAATGTTCTGAAGAGGTTCTTTGCTTTGAGAGAAGAAATTGGGTTATTCATGGCAATGAAAGAAAATGATATTCCTGAACTCAGCAATCCCACTTTCATATCGAACCTTGCATTTCTTACTGATTTGGCAGACCACTTAAATACGCTGAACCGCAGTCTGCAGGGTCCAAAACAAGTTATCACTATCATGTATGACTGTGTTAAAGCTTTCAAGTGCAAGCTTTTATTGTGGAGAAAGCAGCTTGGAAATGGAAACTTTGCACACTTCAAGACTTTGCAGTCACTGGGCAGGGTTGATGCTGAATGTCTGACTGAGTATGTGAAAATAATTGGAAATTTACATACAGAATTTGAGCGCCGATTTCAAGACTTTCTGGCTTTGGAAAAACAATTTGTGCTTTTTGCTACTCCCCTAGTAGTGGATGTTGAAAGTGTGAGGGAGGACCTTCAGATGGAGTTAATGGAGCTTCAGTGTGACACCCTGCTAAAGCAGAAATATGCGGAGGTTGGGATTCCGGAATTCTACAAGTTCCTACCATTCGACAAGTTTCCCAAATTGTGTGCCTTTGCTCTGCGAATTCTGGCAATGTTTGGCAGTACATATGTATGTGAACAGTTCTTCTCCACCATGAAGGTAAACAAGTCTGCCATCAGATCAAGGCTGACTGATGAACACTTGCAGTCTGTATTAAGACTTGCTACTATCAAAGACGCAAGCCTGAAGCCAGATATAGGCTCATTAGTAAATTCTAAGCGTATCCAGAAGTCTTCCGTCTGACTCTCAAAGTTCAAAGAAACCTCATAAAGACTTTCATTATAAATTGCCTATCAACTTAAAATTAAAATAAACTTAAAAAAGGGAATTTAATTAAAAGTTATGATTAATATGATTTATTTTTTTAAATTTTACTCTTCTAAAGAGGACCGAATTTTGTGTGGCCCCTGGATCGCCTATTTATCACATATTGGCCCCTTTCTTGCCTTGAGTTTGAGACCCCTGGGTTAAACTTAAAGAGTTTTTTAATCAAATAAATATACCACACAATCATAACTCAAAGTGTAAGCATGTATTTCCTTCCTTAATTATTACACTTAAGTTAAAATAAAACTGCCATGTTTAGTATAGTTTTGCTCCCTCTTTACATAATATTACTACCAATATTACATTAACAAGCAAAATAAATATTTGAAAATATCGATTAAAGTAAATAACCATTTTATTAAGCACTATTAAACTATTTATCTAGAGAGGATTAATTTAATTTGAAACTTACTCTTCAATTGGTGCGGGAACTTGCAATGGTGGTTTGACTGAAGACTTCCTTTTTCTCTGTCAAATTAACAACAAAAAATATTTAATTTTGTTTAATAATGTTGTCTGCTCTTTAAAAATATGTATTTCAAAGTACAGTAATACTAAAATCTGTGTTGTATGGACATACTTCATAGGGATAGAAGAATGTTAATGTATGTTTATGTATGACACAGAAAGAAGAAGTTTAACCTTATTAAGTAAAACATAGAAGGTGTAGCAATTATAAGTGCAAATCGCCACCAAGTTGAAACAAAATTGAAAGTTTTTGGCTATTGCAAGTTATTCATTGTATGGTTGCACTTACTATCGCTCACATGCATGTTAGCATATGGCGTCAAGTTAGCAAATGATCTGATTTTAACACTTAAAGAAAAAATACGCTATAGATGGCGTATAACCAATTAACCCTTTAACTGCCCGAAAATTACATAAGTAGAAAAGTATACGGCCGATTTTGATCAGTGAGATGGTGCTGGAGAGCTTAATAATTTCAGCGTTTACCAATATAAATTTATATATGGGTTTGCATTAGAATTTTTTTAGTTATTTGAGTTTTAAAAAATGTATACATATATGTGCGGTTTTAGTTGTTTTAACTAGTTCTAATTTTAATTTTAGTCCCCGATTAGTTTATAACTATTGTCGTCATGGTGCGCTTGTTTGGTTTGAAAACAAGCCATTCGTTTTGCGCTTGTACATTTTGGAGTAGGCTATTTTTTGAGCTTATGGAGGCTAAAAACAGGTATTCTGTTGAAGAAGCTGCCCTTTTGTTAGCTGATAATGATTCTGGAAGCAGTTGTGCTTCATTTTCGAGTAGTTCTAGCCATGAAGAACCCTTTTGAAGCTGTTTTGCAGCAGATTTGTTTTCCTATGGCTATGTGTTTGTGTTTTATTAGGCGAGTGTAAAAAAAAAAATTTTTTTAATTTGCGTATTACGACGCCATCAGTCAAGTTTTGACGTCATCACAAAAAAAATAGTACAAAAATGTTCCAAAGATAATCATAAATAACTTTGCTACATACTGTTTTGTTTGTAAATGAGAAAAAAAGATAGTTTTTGTTGATCCAAATACTAACACATGACGTCATTGCACAATGCATGACGTCATCAAAATTTTAATGATATTAAAAAAAAGAAAATTTATTACTGAACAACTTTTCTGTTGATCATATAAAGCTTACATCAATAGTTTTTTTAACAGAAGCTTCTAACCTAAGTTGACTTAGCCAAAAAATGACCTAAAAAACAACCAGCAGTTAAAGGGTTAAGAGTTCTATGTGCGGAAGGATGTGAAAAGTGGTCCCTTAATCTTTGTTGTTAAATGACTGTTTTGCTGAGTAACAATGGTGGTGATTTCCAATGTATGTTTGGTTAAAAACAGCATGTTCTAGGCTGCGCGGGGGTATTTATGTTTAGCTGTAAAGTTTTGTAATAGTGGAGCAGTGCTTTGTGAAATAAAGGTGTTGATTGTGCATCTGCTAGCAGTTTTCTTGGGAAAAAGTTGCCGATGTACCAAGGGGTATGGGTTCAAAATTTTAAGTAACATTTTAGAGGGTTTTTAGTTTAGACTGCAGATCCAAGCTTTAATTCTTGATTATAAAAAAATCCAAGACTTCCTATGTCAGGATTGTGGGCCTTTCCGCACTGGCCAGGAGAGAAAAAGCTTTAACATATCGTTTATTTATTAAAGTTTAGTTTTCAAGAATATGTAACGTATTATTTTATCACACTTTGTGCCATATCACTTTAAGTCAGCCTAAAAAAGAAAGTAGTTTTGTTTTCAGTGATATTTCAGTGATCAACAAAGGGTACCTTTAAAAAACTTTTCACGCGAATTTTGTTTTTGCACCCTTATGCATTTTAGAAACTCGGCGCCTATACTCACAGGTGTCGTTAAACATATTTTGATTATATTAAGGCATACAAAAAAACATAGGGCCTTTTAAGATTTTCAATGCGACTTATGTGCGAGTCAACTCTAAATTTAACTTTTTTAACACAAAACTAATAGTGCGACCTATAGGCGAGTATATAAGCTAGATTATGGTGAAATTTTTTTTAAAATGTGATGCTTAAAAATTCCTTGAAACATACTAGATTTATTAAGCAATGCATTCATAGCATACAGCCAAAAAAAATTTTCTTATGTTCATACTTACATTTTTGCAGTAGATTACAAAGCCAAGTAAAACAGACACAGCCGAAAATATTAAAACTTGAAAGGAAATGCTTGCACAATCTGAAAACAGTAATAGAATTAGAAATAGCGTTTCTATAGTTAAAAAAACATAAAACACACACACCTATTAAGATATAATGTGCTGCAATCATGTTAATAAAACAATAGGGAGTACAAAAAAGGACAATTTGTCATTTTAGTTGGCATTGTTTAAACCCAGCGATTACTTCTTTAGATTCTATATGTTTAATTTGAAAACAGAACAATATATATAACTTAATATTTAAATACTTTAAGATCTAAATTTCAAAGATTCAAATACTATATTTTGCATCTTTTTCCCAACCCACAATCGTACACAAATATTAATTATTACAAGGTGGAGCTAGTTTAGCATGTGTTGTTGGTTCCAATGTTTTGGCTTCAGTTGTAACTTGAATGCTCTTTGGAGTTTGAGTTGTTGTCTTTTTTCTGAAATAACATTACATCGAAGCTACTTCTTGTCTGAATAACTGATCTAATCGGAATCTTGGCAAAAAGGGAGTTGTTAATACTAGCAAACAAAAGAAAGTTTTATCACTGGTTTACTGTAGGTTAATTTGCAGACAGATCACAAAGGTTAAACAGGTATTATTATAAGATATAGAGATACAATATGAGCTCTTTAAATAGTGTAAATTGTATCTTGGTTATAAAAAAATGTTTGTATTAAAAGATAACAAATATTGATACAGAAGATTCACTATAACCCAAGGTTGGGCTCAATGAAATATGTTGGTTACTTGTGTGGAAAGCTCCTATACATATCCGGAAAGTCATCTGATGGATGCCATTGAAATTACGCTCCTTTCATTTTCCTCTTTCACAGTTATATATATGAATATTCCATAACAGTTCAGATGAAAATGTACAGCAGAAGTTTAATTAGGTGTAGGATACCTATGTGGTTAATGTTGACATTTAGTTATTGCAAAATAATTTTAAGCCGATTTTAGAAAAAACTAATTTTGATTTTAACTAGGTTTTGTTTTCGTTTTATTTTAAAAATTTTTACCTTTTGTCATGAATATTTGTATACTAAAGATTTTAAAGTTCATTTTCTACCTCTTTTTTCTGCATGGCTCTGTAGCAGACACTACGTTGGACTCAAACCCTCTTCCACATTTTTGACACACAGTGTCTTTTTCAGGAGTTCCTATTTCAACCCGACCGAAGCCTATTTTACAAGGTGTGTGAGACTCGCATTCTGTTGAGGAAACCTCAAAATATCCATCTCTGCATATGCACCTGAGAAACATTAAGTAATATATAATACTGATCCGAAATGTAGCCTATTCTGAAGACACTATGAACAAAAACAAAAAGCTATTACCAATTTTAAACAAGTGTGTTGCTGTAACTCTCAAGAATGTAACGTAGTACCAAAGGCAGTCTGTAGGTTAATTTACTTGTATAATTGCTCACTTGCCAATAAAGTTATAACATGACATAACAATATGTTAGATGCACTATACCAGGGGTGGGCAACATACGGCCCGCGGGCCGGGTCCGGCCCGTGAAGGGATTGTGACCGGCCCCCAGACTGTATCAAACAATAAGGTCCACTGTCTGTATCCAATCACACACTGTGGTCCGACATATCATTTGTAAAAGTTCCCTATCGCTCTACTCTTAACGCACTGTTAATACGAGCCGGTAAAATAAACAATTGCCTTAGTGAACAAACAATTGTGTTAGCACACTTTTTAAACAAACAATATAAGGTCAAAACAGAGAGCGTTGTAAACATCACCCACTACATGGTACTGTAAAACAACGTGACTGCTTGGGTTAGTTTTTCTTTAGCTGTTATCAGTTATATTTAAATTCTAATTATAAATGGATTTCAGAATTATTAAGGATTATAAACCTATGAAACGTAAATTAGAAAGAGAGTGTCAAGCATTTAACAAAGATTGGATACCAAAATTTTTTTTACAAAGGTTGGCAACAAAGCAGTATGTTTACTGTATGGTCTGAGTGTTGCGGTGTTAAAAGAGTACAACATTAGTCGTCATTATTTGACGAAACATGGAAACTATAGCAATAATTTAGTAAATAAATATGTGGTTAAGTTATTGAATATTATTCATTTAATAATCCGGCCCACCAAAGACTTCATTTTCCCACATGTCCGACTAGAAAAGTTGCCCACCCCTGCACTATACAGACTATTTGACAAACAGCAGAAAAGTACTCTTTACCAACAACGTGTGGTCAATAGAAAAATTCATTATACAGAATAGGATACCGTACTAGCTTGGATTTAAAATAAAAGTAGGTTCAAATGATTTTGTTTAACAAATGTTTTCGAATGATCAATTTCATGGACCTTCTGTCATTTAAGTATTTTTTATTTGAAATCTAAATCAGGAGGATAAGATATTCATGTTTATCCCCGTGAAAGGGAAAAACAATGGGGTTAACACACAGGCAATCGTCAGATCACCCCGCGCCCACCGTGTAGTTTGTGGAGCTATTGCAGTATGTTGTATATGATACATTCGTTCCTTCAATTCAGTAGAACCCATTAATTCGCTGGGTTCAGGCAATGTCTGTTAAGTGGCACAATCGACTAGCTAGTGACCAGTTTCAAGTCTACAACCCTTCAGCTGAAAGGTGTCGCACTAAACCAACAGACTAAGCGGTCGGACAATTAAATTATATTGTAAATTATGCTCAAAACACACAAATTCTTATGTTTAAATCAATAGTTCTATCGAGCATTATAATATCAAATTGGCATTTAAAATGAGAGTATTATTTGCAGCCACTTTCGAAAAAAATTGCTTTGTTCATCTGATATTTATGATTTGAAAATACCGTGATTGCGATGACATAGCTATTAGTTAGGCCAGAAGTTGGCTAATGCTCTTAGTTATAACGTACTTTGGGCACACTGTAGCATTTCCCTCGAAGTATTGCTGGTCTTTCCGGCACATTTCCTTAGTAATGCTTGGTACAATGCAGTTGTGATTAAAATGGGCATTGAAGGGCATGCAGGTACCCAACTGGCATGCCTGACAGTCGGTGTCCGAAGAATCATTTGCGCTACAAACAAGTTATTTTCTTAAACTTATTTTTATAGTGAATGCTTGTGTGTTTTGGTTTTCCATCAAAATAGTTACAAATTGTAACATGTTAATAAAGTTAACAGTGACTGTATTTTATCACAATGGCGAATTGCCATTTTCTTCTCTTAATTATGTTAATGGTAATTTAATTGTTTTTTATTAGATAGCTTTAGCTTGCGCAAATCTTAATTTAGATAAATACCTGCAAAAATTTCTAAGATATTCTCCAGCATTGCACCCACAGCACGGTCTTTTATTTAGTTCTTCTATATATTTAATATACCGCTCACTTTTATTGGGGAGTAGTGTGTGAGAACAAGGATTGTCCCAAATCACCATGTCATCAGAAGCAAAACAAAACTGAAATTAAATAACCTGTCTTAGCAAATAAGCTAAAAAAACTCTTTTTCAAATAGAAACAAACATTTGTTTTCCAAACATAACACTCTTTTGCACTTTAACTACAAAATTTACTTTGACTACTAAATTTACAAAGCTGTAAGCTTGTTTCTACATTTTCTTATTTCAAACATATTAAATCACTTAAAAAACTTTGTAAGGAATTTGATTTTTTTGGTTAGAAATTAAATCAAAATTATTCACCATAATGATGTTTTAAAATTATGTATTTGAAATATATAATCAGTAAAACAAGAATTATTGTAATTTGACCAATAAAACTAATTTAATGTATTACAAATTCACTTACGTTAGGCCTTTTTAGAAGCATAACAAAACCCAAAATCATAAGATATCTTTTATATTGTCTTGCCATCGAAACACTCTTGACAGACGTGGTTTCAACATTCAATTCAGCAGTCTGTTTATGTGTCTTATTTTCTAAGGAGTTCCGCTAAATAAACTGGAAATTTCTCTAAAGTGTAATCAGATTAGTAATGTTTTGGTTATGTAGAATAGAAGACTACATAAACCCACTGATAAAAAAAAGAATATGAAGAAGAAAAAAATTTATTTATGTATAACTTTACAAAATATTAACAAACTATTTAATATTCGTAGTTATTGTGTTGGTTCTGTATTTAGCAGGTTATAAACCTTTTGTGTGCAGTGGTGCTCTTGGGTAAGTTGATAGAATGGATATTTATGTTTTGTGCAAAAGAACAAAAATCTTGTTAGATTACATCTCGACTACCATGAAGATACTACATCTTTTGCACTGTACTATGTATAATGGGTACATATTTTTAATATTAGTAGAACCATTCATTCACTGGGTCCAGGTAATACCCCAAGTGCTTTGCCCAAGAACAACCTACTATCAAATGAGCAATTTTATTGGTATTTCCTTTTAACTGAAAAGGTGATGCGCTAAACAATTAGGGTTTAAATAATATTTAATGTGTTTTTTTATGTGTTTTTTTCATAGTTTTGTGCTCCTATCCTTGTACAATTTTAAGGATTAGTACTAATTCTCAGTATGACCATTTTTATAGATAAAAATAATGGAAAATGAGTCCCATAACCAGATATAACACAATTATAAAATATACACAGACCTTTAAAATAGCAAACAACCAACTAGATTGTTGTGATAAACAAAAACTAAGCAGCAAAGTTTTACAGAACATGGTCAATTTGGGTAAATGGTTAGTTTCAAGGACTGGTTAAGAAAAAAGGTTGGATACATGTGGGATGCATTTACTCATAAAATAATTATAAAACACTTGAGCTGTACTCCTGGCAAACTGCGTAAAAAACACATATCTATGGCCTCAAGATCCGAAACTGTTCTTTCGCTGGAGGGGAATAACCGATTTTAAAACTATTTATTAATAAAATAATATAAAACTAAAAGCTGTAAAGCATTCCGTCAGATAACTATATAAAATCTGTTTAATTTTAAATTTAAAGATTCGACCATTATCGTTTAGATGCGACTGCGACCAACTCTAGTGCTAATTTAAAAAGCGGAACTGCAGCGTTACTGAACAATGAAGTTGTTTTACGCGCGATTGGAGCGTTAGGCTTGTACAATGATTATAAACTTTTTATAATCATTGGCTTGTAGCAACCATTGTTACGTATCGTACAAACGATGGCGCAACCTTTGTAAAATAAAACTTGGTATTAGAAAAATATTATCTTAACCTTTTATCTGTTATCCCTAAAAATATAACTGTACGTGTGCACGATATGTATGTATCAAATCGATTACACATTTTCTTGTAGAACGGATAGCGTTTATTTTATAAATCTAAATCGCAGAGCTTCGTAGATTTATGAAAATCGTGTATTAGATGCTACGCAAGATTATTAGGTTATTATAAGTTCATTAAACAAATAAAAAAAAATTACTGGTTTGGGTTTGGAGTTTTTCCGGTTCGGGGTAAACAAGTTTTTCCATATAATTAGAAATTAAACAATAATGGTCGTTTATTTTTTTTAATGGATAACGATGTTTTAAATAAAACAACTATGCACTAAAAACAACAAAAAACGTCTCTTTAATGATCAGAAGTCGGCTAATACAAGTTTAGCCAAACTTCGTAATACGGTCCAATTGTTCCGGTTTTTAGCGAATCACAGTCCAGTGCGTGTTATTTATCCGCCAATGAGAGGGCGTCACGAGACTTAAGATCACAAGACTTAAGATCACGTGGTTTTTACGTCATTCGAGAAATTGTATACTAGTGTAACGTTCGTCGCATTCTTTTTGTTTATTACTTGATTGCCTTAATTTGACGCACAGGCGCCTTTGCCGCTGCGGCGCACTGTATAAAAGATTGTGTTTAATGCAAGAGGGGAGAATAAAAACTGCCACTATACGATTAGGATGCGACCGTAGTGGTTAGTACTTTACGTTGTGGCTGTGACAAACCAGGTTTTGATGCTTATATTTTATTAAGACCATGGAAGAGACGTTGGAGAAGGTGCTGGAGTCAATTTTCAGCCGATATGTGCCACTAGAAACATTTTCTGGGGAGAACAGATGGGACGAATTTTCAAAACGATTTGAAAGCTTGGCAGTGTGTTACAGCTGGTCTGCAAAAGAAAAGGGTAGACGATTAGCCGCCTCGCTTTCTGAAGAGGCGTTGTTCGTGCAGGCCCATCTGCCCAAGGATCAACAATATTGCTACGTGTCGCTATGTGAGGCACTGAATCAAAAATTTGGCCACGTGTATAGTTGTCAAAAATCCACCACACTGTTGCACACAGCACAGTTACAACCGGGAGAGAAGCTTGTCGACCTTGGTTCGCGTTTGCAACAATTGGTGGTAAGAGGTTACCCGAAGTTGCCAAAAAGTAGCCAAGAGGAATTGCTGGTAGGCACATTCATTAGATGTCTGCCTGATGAGCTGGACCGAGTTATTGTTGGAATGAGAAAGGTTCGTTCCTTAAAAGAGGCGCTCCACGTGTCTATGGAGGTGAGCGACCACAAAGAATTACGTCATGTTCGGCTAGTTTACCACGATGTTTCCTTGACAACAAGAAACTATGAAACGACTTTAGAAGAGGCGCACGATGTAGTGAAAGAGGACGATAAAGATGTCGAGTTCAATGTCGAGTCGCCGATAAATCATGTAACCGAGAAAGTGACTGCGGTTCAGCCAAGATTGGGAGAGGTGCATGAAAGTATGGAGCATGCTGACAATGCGGTACAAGTTGAGATGAAGGAATCATTAAAGGGTCGTGCAACCGGGGCAATTGTGTAAGTGTCCGTGGTAGCGGTAATCTTGTTTGTATCGGTGCCGAGGAGATTTCGGATGCTGTTATGTCGGGTGCGAGTGACAGCAAGGACATGACAGTTTTGTGCTGGACGTCATCGAGGAGAGACAAGACGAAAAAGACAAGGGATGAAGAAAACTTGTGCCGGACGTGGACAAAAGAAAGCCGGTCGAAGTAAAGGGCTCCACACACATATAGCGTTTCGCGTCAAAACCTCGCGTCTGCCGTAAAACTTCTTGCGTCGGGTCATGCACACACTCGCGCCAGACAAACGCAAGTCGAGAGAAGTGGCTCAATAGCGTCAAACGTCAGAGTTAAAAATATTTTAACTTTTGCGCAAGACGCAATAGGTAGGAAAATGAAAGAGACACTGTTTTAAGTTGATTATTTCAATTAAAATCACAGGTAGACCAGAGAATAAGTAAATAAGGATTATTTAAGTATAGCATTATAACAATTATTTGTTTAGTTGGTTTTAAATATCATTTATACTAAGTTTTAGCCCAATTTTTGTATGACATAGATCCAAAAATGTCAAAAACAGATTTTAATGAGTTACTGATTAATTTGGTACAAGCAAGTCCTCATCTGTATGATTCAAAGAATCAGTATTATAAGGATACAATGAGAAAAGAAAATACCTGGACTTACATTAGTGACCAAATAGGAGAACCAGGTACGGTACCGGTAGTTTATTGTTTAATATGGGTTTATTTTATGTGTGAATTGAAACACAATGTTTGTTGAATTTCGTGTTGAACATTTATTAGCAGAGGCATGTATGATGATATGGAGAAGTTTAAGGAATGGATTTCCAAGAGAGAAAAAAAAGTGGATAAATGAAAGTTGAGTGGTTCTGGTGCGGCCACATGTTCAACATGGGAACATGATGAAAATATGCAATTTTTGCAAGATCACCTTTGTCACCGATTGTAAGTACAGTGCTTCCTCGATTATCCGTCCCTCGTTTATCCGGCATTCGATTATCCGTCCATTGGACCCAATGAAGTGTTACTTTACAATTTTGCTCAAGACTTGTTAATTGTCATTGTAACCTCACAAAGCTTTTATTTAACAAGACAAATTCAGAACTATTTCAATGAGAGAGGTGGAATAACTTTTGTGGGGCAATAAAATCGCTCTACTGTAAGTTTTGTTGCATTTGAATCTGCTTCTTGCTGCGTTGCTTTGGTTTAATTAAAGGAATTCAATTATGCGTTTTTTTACTTATCCGTTCAGGTTTTGAAGGAACGCTGTCCCGACTAGACCGGATAATCGAGGAAGTACCTGTACCTGTATCGGTTTGTATTGTTTATAAAATGTAACATGTTTCCATTAAATAATACAGTTAGCACACATTGCTTGAACCAAGTACAGGTACCAGTAGTTTAATAGGTTTAACAAGTATACTGGTGAAGTAATAACTAACAGGCACACATGACACAACACAGGGATAGTTCTGGTAAACTAAACACCCCAACAGAACTATCTATCCATGACGTCAACAATAGATTGCCCTTCGCCTGCTGAATCGCTGCAGTCTGCACAACAGCACAAAAAAAGAAAGCTGGATTTTAAAGTTGATTTGCAGGTGGTTATTTTCATATTGTACATAACTTGTTTGTGTGTAAACAACTTTGTTTACCATTGTACATCGGTTTATTTTGCTCTTGCAATGTCTAATTAAAAATATTCAGATTTATGTGGACCACTACCAGTTATTTTTTTATTAATCGTTATTTGATGCTAGATATCCACAGCTCCAATAACCACTCACTTTATTACTAGGAAGACCTCATACATATTCTGGAGAGAAATTCCGAATATATGAAAAAGTGCAGCTCAGGCCAACATTGTGCAGGATGATATGTATGATAGTTTTGGAAAATTTACTGTTGCTAAACTATATAGTTTCAATGGAAACAGCCGATGAAGCTATGGCTGCAATTGTGCAGATATTGTTAACTCTGTAACTTTCATATTGAACATACCAGTCATTGTAAATGCAAATTTGTTATTTGGTATCAATGAATTGTAAAGCATGCAGCTAGTTGTAAATAATATTTTTATTTATATTTCAGTGTTATTATATTTCTTCAGTCATATACACTGCCTTTCCAAGCCAACTGTAATAGTTAATTTTTCATTTCATAGCACTGTATTGCTCTTTCTTTGTTTGATATTTTGCAATAAAAATAAATGTCAAGTAAGTTGTTTGCTATATGAAAATGATGTAAAAAATATAAAAAGAACATAAGTAAAAAAAAGAGTGGTTATATGTCTAGAAACATGTGACAATAAAGTGAAGAGATTGGACATTATATTTTGCTTAATTCGTTTTTTACTGGTGAAAACAATCGTTGAAATGGCCAGTAAACAAAACCACGTGGCAATGTTTTGACGCAATACGTCATCATGAACGCGAGTGTGTGTGCATGGTCTCGCGTCTCTCTAAAACGCAACGCCTGACGAGAAGGATGACGAGACGCGAGAAACGCGAAGGATTGCGCAAAACGCTATATGTGTGTGGAGCGCTTAAGACGTGGGTACTCCGAGACCGGTGGAAGTTTGGTACCGGACGTGATCGAGAAGAGCGTTTGTGTGTTTGATCTAAAGGACTTTGCTGTTGCCCCAGTAAAAAGAACCTCGTGGTTATTGATGAACCGGGTCTTCGACCCTGGAGGTTTATCAGCGCATTGAAACTATTTTTGAATTGAGGGTGTGATTTAATTTTTTTCCTGTATCGGTAATTTAAATTTTGGATATTTTGTGTTTTTTTAGGGGGGGAGAGTGTAACGTTCGTCGCATTCTTTTTGTTTATTACTTGATTGCCTTAATTTGACGCGCAGGCGCATTAATTTTGCCGCTGCGGCGCACTGTATAAAAGATTGTGTTTAATGCAAGAGGGGAGAATAAAAACTGCCACTATACGATTCGCTACACTAGTTTACTGGAAGAGTCAAACCCGCATTGAACCCGCTTACGTTACAGATACACATACTTGTTAACTTATTGTCGAAATTATTGCAGAGTTATTGGCGATTTTGTTTAACTATACACGTCTGCGCCAATCTATTACGTAATCTATCTGTGATTAGCGCGAATTGTTTTGTTATTATGTAGCCTACATGCTATTAAGAACATTTCTTAATAACTTACTTAGGCTAAGTTAACTTTGGTTGATTCCTAGTTAGCAAGTACTATATTGGGTTTAACAATATTTGACAAATGTTTTTTTAATAACTTACAATATGCGGTGGATAAATACTGTCTTTAAAATAAAAACTGCAATAGTCCCAGAAGTTACCAGTGCAACTGAGACGAGTAGATGTCAGCCACGAGTTAAACACCAATATTTATAAAATTCATTGCGATTGTTTTGTGGTGTCAATAACTTACTTTATAGGCTAAGTTGGCTTTGATTGATTCCTAGTTAGCAAACACTATATTAGATTTAACAATACTTCACATCGAGCGTAAAACGACAAATAAATATCTTTTCTTATAGGTTTTGGGAATTGGTGCTAGTTTAAATACGACCAAATGTATTACACTATATTTAATACACATTAGCTAATACGTCTAAAGAGTTTGTCGTTGTGTTTTTGTAGGGGTAAAAATGGACTCGGTAGCCCAAATACGGGTTTTGTTTCCTAACCAAGACAAGATTGGTTTTGAATGACATGATAAGACTTAACAAAGAACTTTAAATTTTAAAGGACGCGCAGCAAACAAAAACGGCATATTCAAATAGAAGTCCAACCGTGTTTGTTTTGGGAAATCTGTCTAGACTTTCAGCGCCTATAGAGGTTCAGCATTGATCGATGTTATGCAGAGTCATTCAAGCGATAACTTCTGTGTTGCAATACTTTGAGCTCAGGTTTTACATATTCAACGTTCCAAATGCAGTTGCTTACTCTATATCTCAGTATAGATTCACTCGAAGACTGTACAGTGAAATTAAGAATCCAATGTTTGTAACCAAAACGCTTTTACCCAAAGTAAACGATACATGTCCTTATTGTAAATTGCAATTTGGTATGTATCACAATACGAATATGGAGATTTGGCTAATACTAAATATGGGCCATTAGGAAATGCGTAAGTTAATAACAGGTGTATGTTCCGACCCTTTGTTATGGGTAATTTAACAACACGCGTAAATTTATCGTGCAAATAACTAACACAACGGTTCCAAAACACGAAACTAATACTATCAGGTCTCCTGGACTATTTAATGGGTTAATGGTTAATAGATCAGTTTTGTAAATTATGGTATTTCATCGATATTTGCGCTTATAGATAAAAAAACAACCTAATATACCGGGCTAATGTTTATCCTTATTTAGGTTTTAATGTTCTTAAGCTACCTACTCAGAACACATTACCTTGCCAAGCTTAGTTGATGCTTACAGGTCCTCAAAAGATCCGAATGATAACGAAATGCTTACCTTAACCTGGCTTGACTAAACTCTCGTTTCTAGAAAGTTCTCCTTTCTAAGACCGTCGATTTCGAATAAAAAAGGCAGCCTTGGGGGGATACAACTTAAGGGAATTCCCCATTTAACAAAGAGATACGTACTGATTGTAACGCCTGTGTTATTCGATCAAAACTTGAAACACTCAGGCGAAGTGTTTTATCGTTCCCTAAATAAATTTTCTGATAAAATTTCAGTATAAGCATAAACTATATATCTATAGAGTATGCCCATATATAGGTTATCTCCCGTTAATTGGTTAACACATCGAAACGTATTGCAGATTGATGAAATGAGGCTATCCGTTGGTGTACCGGAACTGCTGCAGTGTGATGTATTCAATTATAGCGATCATACGTCGTTAGTTTAACTGATTTATCCAATGGATTAAGGTTAACGCCTGCAATTAGGTTACAAAAACCAGTTGGTTAGATGATAGCTGTAGCACTATAGTTTATTAAATGATATTTTATTTAAAAAAAGTTTTGCGTAGTGCAGGCCGACGGTGCCAAAATTGACAGTGAGAAAGTTTTCAAACAGATAGCTTTACAAAGAATAAAAAAATGTTTTAAAAAAGTTGGCACTGCATTTATTATATGAACGGTAAACATACAATGTAATCGTAAATTCCAAAAAAGTGTAATTATATATACAGATACTTAAAAAATGTGAAATACAATAAGCCATTATTACTTGAATGTTAATTCCCAGATCAACGTTTTGCTGCTTGGTTAACAGCTATATTAAAAAAAATAATGAAATATATATTTACACTATGTACACCACGTGGGAATGGAAGAAAGGAAGTCAAATATGAAGGGCGGTCACACCACGCTTGCATAAGGTTTCACAAACCAAAGAAGGATTGATTGGGTCTGAGGATTTAGCACCGTGCAGTTGCTAATCAGCACCCATTTTATCGGCAAAGGCCGAATTTGCCGCTATGGCACAAACATGTAAGTCAGTTCAATGCAAACCAAAGCCAGTATTTTCTTGGAAAAGTAGTTGTTTGGTCCAGGTCAATTCGTAGGAAATGTCACGAAAGAATAAAGTTTGAATCCTTTTTTCATTTTGGTAATGCTTTTTTTTATATTATTTTTGGTAATTTTTATTTTTTTTTTAAATTGTCAGTTAGTCGAATAAATAGCAGAACTTGTCTCCATATAGTTTTGGAAATGGCAACAAATTGAATTCAGTTCAGCCGATCTCAATTTTTCCACTACATATTGTTCGTTGAAGTTAGATGCTTTTTTTTGGCTAACTTTTTCAATTAAACGAATTCGGAATTCCGATGGGTTGTCTGCAATATAAAAGTTGGGCAATCAATATGTATAGGGTTTGATGAATAGGATAGGATAGGATAGGATATTCATGTTTATCCCCGTGAATGGGAAAACCTAGGGGGTTATCACACGGGCAATCGTCAGATCACCGCGCGCCCATCGTCGGGTTACCGGAGCTATTGCAGTGTGTTGTATATGATAGACACGTTCCTTCAATTTGGTAGAACCCATTAATCCGCTGGGTTCAGGCAATGTCCGTAAAGTGCCTTGCCCAAGGACACAACCGTCTAGCTAGCGACCAGTTTCGCACCTGCAACCTTTCGATTGAAAGGCGACGCACTTAACCGCTAGACCATCGGGCCGGTTAAGCACGTCTCTTGAATAAATTGATGATTACAAATGCTGGAAATACCATTTTATTATTAATTAATTAGTTTTCATAATAGGTTACATACGTTTTGCCAATTCGTCGATATCTGCTGTAGATAGGTTACAGCTTCTTCCTAACTTCTGTAACTGCTCATTTGTCATTTTCGCATTTTCAGTCTTGAAAAACGCTACACATTCTAAAAGAAGTGCAAAACATGACACAATGATTTTACACTAGGAATACACAATGTGAAACAAGACTAGTACACATGATGTTTTACCCACTCTCTAGTATGAATGACTTTTATTTTGTTTTTGGCCTATGCTACCCAATTGTCCAACTGAACAGTTTGTTGTGTTATTGGCGAAGAATCGAAATTGGCTATTACTCTGTGTTAATTGGCAAAGCACTTAGCAGACATCACATAAACCCAGAGGATTAATGTAAGTACTAAAACTAAATGGTCTTAATCTTATACGGCACACTACAATAGCTCATGTTTGCCCTTATAATTGCCATTGTGATAACTTGCGTTTTTTTCCAATCACACAGATAAAACATGAAAAAGGGTGTATAGTTAATGGAAATCATTTCTTTAAATACTTACTTTCAAAATGGTTCATATTATCGGGTAAGCTGGGCGACTGGGCACATTCAGCAACCGTCTGTGAATGTACTTCAACAATTGTGCCATCAGTGGGAGTAAAACCAGTAGCCTTAACCAACTGATTAGCAGACCCACCATGTGTATGTGTAATAAATGTTTGTTGTTTGTTTATGAAAATGTCGCCTGAGAAATCGCATGGGTGGTAAAATGTACTATTTTCAGAACATGCACGCTTGCGCTTAGACGGTGAAAATTTTTTGGATTGTTTTTGTTGAATTTTGTCTTCTTGTATATAAACTGCTTCTTCTCTATTGGTTCCCGATTGAGCCTGCATATAAAATTAAATTATGTTTAATATTAATTACTTGAGCAGAGATAAATTTTCAGAAACTGTATCACTCATGAGATAGGAGATAGGTACTTCTGTCTGAACACTTGGTACACCATAGTTCTTAAACAACACTGCATATTTTCAAACCACAAGAAGACAACCAACTACTTTCACACATAATTTATTAAATTTGTGTGCAAGCACAAACTAAGTTATCTTCCCTACCACTATGTATTGGACAATTTTTTCTACAACTAAAGTGAAAAACAAAATAGTAAAAAACCTAATAAATCATGTAATTTAACCCAGAAATCCATAAAATACAACAGTCATACATAATTTTAATTTCTATGTGTAAAAAATATTCGGACATTTAAAATGAACACAAATCGACAAAGATTAAAGAAAACCTGATGTCCCTTTCCCGTTTAAGATCTATTCTGGTAAAAATCACCCCCCTCACAAACCCATATTAAATAAGTCATAGAAGTTTTTATTGTTAACCAACAAAAATATATTATCTTTACCAGAGCATGTATATAGAGTATTGGTAACGCACATTAGTTTCTGCCAGCAGTAACAAACAATATACATAATGTATAAAATATATATGAAATGTGGTTAGGTTAGGTATGAAATGTGGTTAATTTTAAAACCCACAACATTTTGCTTCTAGAAACATATATACAGTCTAAATGTGGTTTTATAAATAGTGTTGGTTGCCATATGGTTGACACTTTACTTTTTATGTGTCTCTTTACCAACATAAAAGTTTATTTGTCTTTAAAGTATGGTTAACATTTATAAAAGTTTTAACTAGTTAACTGCTAATTAGAGCAATATTCATATATTTTAATAACTTAATTAGTAGATAAACTTTTACCTGAGGTGGGTGTGTTGAAAGTAAAGGCTTTTCTCTTTGTGGTGTTAGTAACGGTTCTTTGCTTTTCGAACTATAAAAACAATATTTTTAATTTTTGATCTAATATAACTGTAAAAAATATTGGATAATACTCACTTTGATGAATTTGAACCAGGTTCCTCATCAATGGGCTGTAACAGTAAACGGTATTAGATTTTTTAAATGTGATTATATTTGTATAATAAGACGGGTATGAGAAAAGGTAATTTTATTACTGGTGTCCCATCCCCCTTTTAGTTTTATTCTGGTAAAAATCAACCCCCTCACAAACCCATATCAAATAAGTCATATGAGTTTTTATTGTTGACCAACAAAAATATATTATCTTTGACAGAACATGTATATCGAGTATTGGTAACGCACATTAGTTTCCGCCTGTAGTAACAAACGATATACAAGTTGTATATATTATTATATTATATATAAAGTGTGGTTAGATAACTTTAAAACCCATGAAATCTTGCTTGCAGAAACATATATACAGCCTAAATGTGGTTTTATAAATAGTGGTGGTTAACATATGGTTGACACTTTACTTTTTATGGGTGTCTATACAAAAACAAAGGTTAATTTGTCTTTAAAATAGACATTCATAAAAGTTTTAAGTAGTTAACTCTTAGACCGATATTCATAAATTTTAATAACTTAAATAGTAGATAAACTTTTACCTGAGGTGGGTGTGTTGATACAGTTAGTAACGGTACTTTGCTTCTTGAACTATAAAAATAATATTTTTAAACTTTGATCTAATACAAATATAAAAGATTTGAGTTAATACTCACTTTACAGATGAATCTGAACCAAGTTCACCATCAATAGGCTGCAAAAGTAAAATGTATTAGATTGTTTAAATGTTATTATATTTGTATAAAAAGACGGGTATGAGAACATATAAGCCTCTTTTGTTTATGTTAAAGTGTATGATGGTGATTTCTGTTTACTAAACCATAAATAGAAAAATCAAATTAACTGAAAAACAAGTAGAATAGGGGTTGATTGTTAAAATAATTAGTTCAACTCACTTCTTTATCATATTTTTTGCACGAACGAGCTGAAACGATTAGAAGAACTAATAAAAAGATGCCCAGGATGGATGCCAACACAATCACTGCCACAATCCAAAAAGTATTTGTTGAA
>CH002950.1:773045-791005 GCA_000149265.1 Ciona savignyi
GTTATTCGTTATTATAGAAAACTAATATTTACTTTGTGTTGCGTCATCAGAAGTTGATAAAAGTTGAGTGGACACCATTAGTTGCGTTGTGCTTTTGGTTTCACCCACTGTGGTCCCTTCTTTTGCAAATCTAATTTTGGAGGAAACAGCATCAAATTTATATATATATATATATATTTATATATATTGTATATACAATAATTTATTAAATATATATCTTATAGGTATATATAAAAAACATTTACCCGGTATGACAGTTATGGGCTAAAACAGTTATCTATTAATTTATTTTAACTTTTAAAATAACTATTCTTTATATTACAACAAGAACACTATTTACAGAAAATCAGGCATATTTTTTAATGATTTATAGTCAGTGTCGCTTAATAAATCACTCGATAAAGATGAAAACTTATTGTTGCACTATAATATAGGTCAATATTTGTTCTTCTATCCTAACTTACTCTAATCAATGCAACCTTGAAATTCATTACAGGGTACGCTGAGTACATAAAAAACTCAGAACTAAAGCTCTTTTACCGCTTGAAAAGGAACCAAACATATATTGCTTTGGCTTGGTGTAGTCGAATGTACTTAACTGGCATTGTCCCGCTAAGCTTTTACAAGGGCTTTAAATGTAACATGTTCTTACTTTTCAGGTTTGCATCTGTCAGAGCCACCCTCTGATTCGTAGCCTGCAAGACACGGCCGGCATATCCTGTTGGTGAATGGTGTGCCCTCAGTCCCAATCTCATAATTTTGTGGACACTGTTGGAATGGGACACAGCGTCCCTCAGAACGAAAATAGCCAGACCTACAGTGACAGCTGAAAAAAATATTACAAGTTTAAAAACATTTAAGCATCAAATTAAGAAACATGAAAATATTGTATGGAATTTAAATTAGATAAATAATGTTACTGTAACAGTACAAATCATGTGAAATACCACCAACTAGGGCTGTGATTCAGGCGTTTTTCGACACAGCCACTGATAACCTAAACCGTCGCTATGACACAGGCACTGGTAAGATAAACTGTCCTTGCGATACACACTTATAAGCTAAACCATCTCTGCGACACAGAACCGGAAAAACGAAACCATCGTTGCGTCTTACTTTTCAATCACTACATAACATGTTTAAGTTTAAGATGATTTATAATTTAAATTATAGTTTTACATGTGAAGCTGGTGAAGAAAAATAAACAATGTATTTAAGTCCGAAGTGCTTGAGTTATGACTAAAGCAGATTAAAAGTTAATGTTTTTACGTTCTACTGATAAAGATTATTGTTCATTCATTAGCCTATTTGCTTTATTGATAGATATTATATGTTTGAATAGTCAAATACACAAGTTATGTTGCAGTTTGTGTAATCAAAGGTGATAATAGTTGTTTATGTTTAATCATTAATGAACGCGGCTGGTTACATCATCTATCTGACTGAAAACCAAGTAGCATGTTATAGGCTAATACATAGACAACTTTACTTCTGAGCCATAATATTTCGTTACACTATTTATATAAAGCTTTCTTGGTTGTAAAGTTTCCTTTAGTCAATTAAAAATATTCAAAAATCAAAATTGGACATTATGACGTCATAATTCTTGCGACACTTGCGAAGAGTGTAAAATCTGATTGCCAATACAAGTGAATGAATCACAGCCCTGCCATTAACTAAAGGTAAAATCCTAATTGGGTGGTACACAAAATAAAAATGCTTAACTGTTTGTTGTATCTGCGCATACATATAACTTTAAAAATTCTCCTTTTTTATGTACTAATAAGGAAAAGTACCTTACCTTGGGCCATGTTTGCTATCGCCGCGAATAAATTGTTCGAATTTCGTGTCATCACAATCGAATTCGGTGATATTAGGGAGCGTACATTCCCGGTTGGTGTGCATTTCTTCCTCCATATAGGAATCCCCCTCACACGGCACACAAATTGTGGAGGATGGATTATCTTCATCACACCATGATTCCAGCCTTGTCCCACTTGGACATTGGCAGCAGAACCAGTCCTTTTTTCCGTTCTGATGCACGTTTACCATTTGTCGTTCTCCATTGAACTTGAGTGGTGGAAGATCAGGGCACTCGATCTCAACTCCTTCACCTCGGATCTGAATAAATCATGCGAATAAAACTGCGATTAGGAACGCCATATGCATTATGGACAGATAACAGTTGGAAATAAAATAGATAACGATATGTATTATTTGTCATAGCTAGGGCTGTGCATTGGTTAACCGTTAATAAAATCGGTAAATGGTTAACCGATTAGAGCTCGGCGTAATTACGGACGTCGAAATTACGTTACGTAAGTAAGGATGTGCGAAGTTAACGTGGACGTCAGTTAACTGTCAATGAAGTCAATAAATGGTTAACCGACTGTGTTCGTTTTTCAGCCTACAACAGCGCATGATAACAAAATAATTCGAAAACAAAATAATAAATATGATTTTGTAGGTCTTGGCGTTGCTAACCGCAGCGCCGCTTTTCTAAGGATTCGTCGCGGTGTTTATTGCTTTGATCGGCGGTTTGACCTAGGGTTACGTTGACCTAGATTCAATACAGGACCTCTGACGCACTCCCGCTATGTTCTTTTCTTTGATCGGTTAATCTTTATAAGAATCTAGGTTCTTGCACAGCCCTAGTATACAATGTTATGGCCACGTATATTAATTGAAAAAAGTAAAGTCGAACAACAGGCAAACTTCTAATTGTACAATTTTAGTTCCCATAATAGACTTAATATTTTATCGAATTAAGAGGCCAGTTCGTGCGGGCCACCGATGTTTTGACTAGTGCGACGTACGATAAGAATATAAGATAAACGTGAGATGACGGAAAGTGGCCTTATCTTGTGAAGACACCGGCCTTGCGGCAGTGCAAGATAACAATACACGCTATAAGCAGGTTGTTTTTATAACGCCGTGAGGTCGGCTTGCATCATTACATCGAGTAGGAAAAACTGCCGATTTAATCGGTTAACCGGTTAACCGATTTATTTTTGGATCGGTTAACCGTTAAGATTTTTTATGAATTTGCACAGCCCTAGTCATAGCATATATTGTGTGATGAATTAAGCAACTGGGAACTTTACATTCCTTTAATTAAACTTACAAATGTTTTTTTTCAGTACTTACAAGGTAAAACCCATAGTTACTAAGACTGGAAAAGGTATTTATAAAAACAAATACACCTTCCCGAAGCTTATCATACAATGGGACCCGATACTATTGATTCAAAGAATTGAGATAAGTTTGTCACTCCATCTATATTGTTAAAAGTAATTCATCTCATAGCAACTATTGGTGGTCCAGCACCTAAACTGGCATCTTACAAGAACCAGTATGGTAACAGATTTATTTTAATACAAGTAGATTTAATAGAACAAATGGGTTTAATGGGAAAAATCATTATCTTTGGTTTTGTCTAAAAATTATTTTGTTCTAATTGTAACTTACCAGACAAGTCGCCATTAAAAGTACGAACAACGAGATTTTCATATTTGTGGACATATCTGGACTGAACAGAATCAGTATTTCAGTAGATATTTATATATCTCTATATATGATAATCGTTTTCCAATGTAGCTGCAACAAAAACATTATTTATATAATAAATAGGTCATAGACACCTCATACAGTCATTTTTTCTGAAGTAAAATAATTTCATATTTTAAATACATAAAGGCGCATTATGATTAGAACATCTTTTTTGACAGTTAGTTTTTTTCTTCATTTTTCAAACGCTCTAAAAATTCTGCTTTGTCTTTATCGCTCATGTAATCCAAGTATTGACGGAGTTCCAATTCCGCATGCTGCTTTTTGTGGGTCTGCCGCCCACGATACATAATCACAGCTGAACCTATGAACCAGATCACCATCATAATAGTCGCAACTCGTACCCTATGCACCCACAATGCCGATTCTAGCACCTCGGGATGAATTGTATCTGGAACTTCCTCGATTGTTTTGAACTTGCCAGCACGAACTAACCTTTTCTTCTGTTTATCATTTATTCTAATTTCTCCGGGCATTTTGTGTTTGTATTTCGCGTGGTGATTCGAAAATTGTCTGTGGCAGATTTTAAAAGATGCAGCCGTTTTCGAACTTTGATGTATCATCCATAATCTTGTGCAACATTGACGATGCATCATACACGATATCACATTATTCAAAAACATACTTTTTAATATTAAATCCCTCTTTGGTGCAGGAATTTTACATAATTTATACGGTTCTGATACCTATATCATATTTGATACGTCAGTTTGATTATATGTGGTTGACTATAACTATAAACACTTAACCTATATATATATTAGAACAGTTAATCTTCTCAACTCAAAACATTAAGGGAAAGACATTGTATTTTAAAAGTTAGTACCGGTACTTAAATATAGGGATGACCACTATTATAATGAGTACTGCATTACACTAAAAAGTTATGGCAGAGCTCTATCATTCAATTTTTTTTTTTTTTTATATTGTCTGCATTCTTAGTTTATTTGACCAAATTTAACTTTAACACTGATACATTTAAACTCCAAAATATTAAAATTGTAAATGGCGCAGTGGAAAATCGATATCCATATTCGATGAGTTGACTATAATAATGCAGTTATTTTACTTGCAACTGTTGCTTTCTATTATTGCTGGTATTTTGTACTTTATTGTATTTATTTGTCTATCCTAAAATTAAGTATCAAATATTAATAATAACACATATATGTATCAGGTATTTTTTTATATATTAATCACCGGTAACCTATAGAATGGTGTATTTATTTGGGATTATGTCACACCAATATCCCAACAAAAATATATTTAATTAAAACCATTTTTTACATACCGTACATTTTTTTAATTTCTGCAACTTGATTACTTTAATTACAAACCGTTTTGATATTAAGCACACAAATTAAATTCTTAGTTTAAAATTAAAACAACATTATAGTAATAGTAATATTCTATTTTCAACCATAAAAATGTGGTATTAAACTTCAACATGCACTTGTTTTTGTTTTTTTTTAATTCCTGACAGTTTAAGTTAATGGTGACTGTGTTTATTTAAAGAAATAAAAAAAAAAACAAGAAAATGTATTCACTTGACTTGTCTTGATAAATCACTTACTGCACATTATTAATTTACTGTGTGTTAATACAAAGCTTACTGTCATCCAAAAACTAGTGTTCTGAACTGCGCACTGTTCTCAACTAAAAAGGCTTGCGCAATAACTAAACACCGTAGTTGGCTTCTGGTAGGGAGAAATGACCAAATGAAAGTTGATGATTCATTGTGTACGCTTTGCCATGAACAAAGTTTCAAATTTCAAGGCCGATGAAGGGTGGCAACCATAAACAATATTTACCTTGAAGTGTGCGAAATAACACATGCCTATGTTCATACCTATATTGTCCGACGGATAAACCCAAAACACACTATAAAGGTACTTTCTACTTACTATTATAGTCCTACATATGGTCTAATTCATTTGAGGTATGCTACCACGTATATATGACACCCGTTCGAAATTCGTATATATCGGAATATCAGCCGAATGCAGCACATTTTTTTTTCTTTTTTTACCGAGCTAAGTTTCGAACCCATAATGGGCTCGTCACTAGGACCGTTTTTTTAATAAGAGTCGGTATATGTATCGTTCGCGTTGACCATTTGGCCACACGACCGTACGAATGCAGCACATTTCCCCGTCTATTTCACGCATCACGTACCTGCCGTCTGGCGTCTATGTTAGACATTGACCTGTCTGCTTATCACTGCCCTGTACTCGCCGTCTTCGCAAAACACTAAAAATAGAATAATAAACTGCATGTTGGCTAAATCCACTTTGCCATACTTGGTCATATATCTCGCGTTTTAATCCGCCAGTAACTAATTGGAGTGTGTTAACTTGTTTACTAGTGTGCTATTGCGAAATCTTGCCACATTACATTTAATTTAAATATATAACTAAACTTTAAACCAGTCAATTAAACTTTAAGTATTTCCGATTGAAGAAAATTCCCTTTTGGTAAAATATATTTCGGTGCCGTATTCTAGTCTGGGTATGGAATTTGAACAAAAAGTTGTTTGTGCGCTCTGATTTCACCACAGACTTTGGACTGAAAGCAAATCAAAGTATTGGATGATTATGTTACATAACCAACATAATCATAAAACAAGCGAAGACAAAACACAATTTATATGTACCTGTCGCACAGAAAAATGTCCAAAAATTAGAAATTGCCAAAAGAATCGACCTTAACGCTCAACCAATGAACTACAATGTATCGCGTTGGGTGATGTCAGTTGTGTTCCAAGAGTGACGTATCACCTTAATGAGACTTTCTCCTGAGGTAAACATTTATTCGGGGCCTCCGAGTGGTGTATTCAATCCCTTAAAGAATTTGCTGACAACACATTTATATATAGGTCCCATATAAAGGTATGTTGCGGAGAGTTTTAATTCATACCGGAACGATACGTAAACGATTGATTACTTGCATTTATACAGTCTTTAATTTATGCAAGTGCAAACAAATACGGCAGCCCGGTGCCTTGTTTTTCGCAGTAAATGTCAACCCGAAATCATCAATTAAATTCAGCAAAAGCAACAAATACGAATGGACCATACTTAAAACAATTACAATAGCCTTTATAATCGAAATGTTACTTATTTACTTTATTAAAATCGAAATGTTAATTATTTACTTTTTTAAAAGCGCCGAAATGTTAACAATAAACCAAAGGTACCACACGATTAAATTAATGTTGACGTCAACGCTCAACCTAACGTCAATTGTATCGCACCTTTACTTGTGTCACCTTAATGAGACTCTCCTAAGGTAAACATTTATTCCGGCTGCCCGGGTGGTGTAATCTCTCCCTTACAGAATTTGCTAACAACACATTTATATATAGGTCCTATATAAAGAGAAATGTTGTCGAGAGTTTTAATTAATACCGGAACGATACGTAATTGATAAAAATACGTGCGCGGGACGTTTGCAGTTAAATTCGGACACTTAAAGCCGATGCACACATTATAATTTTTATATCCGCAGGATTTTCTGTACCGTACAAAACCGCGTGGCTTTGTACCAATTTAATTAAATGTTCGGTGAAATTTCTCCATGATGGTATATTCCAAATTGTACAAGTTTTCTTGATTTATTTTTGCTAGCGTCAAATTTTTTAAGATTTTTCGCCAAACCTCGACGAAGAAAGCGATGCGAGAGACGGATTTAAACAAGTTTCTACTCGGGCGATATCGTATTTGAGAAAGGCTAGACAGGACGTGGCGTCATAATAATCGCTCGAATCGCTCAATCACCGTAAGTGTGCATCGGCCTTTCCGAGTGTTTGCAAATATTTTTAGGGTAAGATACGGTTTTGTAATATGACAGTAAAATACTTCACCAAACATATACATACAGCGAATAAAATATTTTTAATATATAGAGCAGCACGCATACGTTGATTGTTTGAGGTATATAAACAATTATCACCACGTTCATTGTTAACCTTTATTATGCCTTTATTCAGTCACATAAATAATACTTAAACATGTATTGTAGTAACCTCGTATATCGCAAAGCATTTTAGTAAATGATTGAAAAAAAATGCTGTTCGAAATTGTTAGTCAGATTTAAAGTAATATTGCCAAAGAGAGGTGATTACCTAGTGGTAAACCAACCCTAATCACAACAAAAAATGTTTAGTAACAGAGTTTAGTATCCTAATCACAGCGAAAGTAATTCAAGCTTTAACAATAATATTATCCTTTGTGCGATCTTTTGTTAACCTGAAACCAATCGCACTAAGCCAAACCCATTCAAGCTCTTTCTCCTTAGTCGCATCATACAATGCTATTTACTGAATACCTATTTTAGTTCCGCGGTAAATTTATCTTTAAATTATTTTGTCTATTAATGAAATATTTTCTATCAAAGTTGGGTATGGTAAGTGGCAATTGGCCTAGCTACGTACTTTAATATTAATGTACCAAGGAAAGTTAATGCCGTCGCCGCCTGTGGATAAATTCCAATAAAAATCGGTGTTTTTTGAAGAGCACACGAATCTGCCGTGGCTGCTCCGACAATTGTAATTTGGCTCACGTTTGGCCGTGTCGGATGGAAGGAAAATTGTCCGGTGGGCGGATGCCGGATATTGCGAACAGCGTGTGGGCCGTGGATTATGTAATTGACCTTTAGCAAAAGAAACGGGTTTTAATTTCTTGATAATTTAAAGATGAATAAAAACTTAAACATTATTAAATAAGCGACACGTCGAACGTGTTCTCTCCTGACTATCGCTGTATGGCACGCGATTCTTAATAAACACAAACACAAAATGACATTAAATGCAAATATAATAAAAAAATGCTACAGACGCGCACACCAATAATTGGTTCGTATTCAAATTAGAATAAACTTAAATTGGGTGTTATTTAGAATTCGGGAATAATGATGGTGCTACAAATGAGACAGTAAAACATTTTTCCAGAACTGCGATAAAGTAACATTACATAAATATTTAACACTTTCATGGAGCTATTATTACGATAAACGTTGGTAAACACTTACTATTAGTTTACAAAAAAAAACACAAAAAAAACTTTGATAAAATCGGCCTATTTGCACACAGCATTTATCAACAACATATTTTGTTAAAAAAGATTATACTTTGCTAAAGAAACAACCGGGTGGATAGGATATGGTATTCATGTTATCTCCGTGAATGGAAAAACCAAGGGGATTACCACACGGACAGTCCTCAGATCACCTCGCGCCGACCGTCGACTAACCGCAGCTATTGCAGTGTGTGTGATTCACAATTTCCGTCTATTTAGTAAAACCCATTAATCGGCTGGGTTCAGACAATGTCCGTTAAGTGCCTTGCCCAAGGACACAACCGACTACCTAGCGACTACTTATAAACCTACAATTCTTCGGTTGAATAAGTCGTCGCACTAAACGGCCAGACTAAGCGGGCGGGTGCATCATTACCTTACGTAAACATTATTTCAAGGATTCAGATTTCCGATATTTTGCTTAAAATTTACATCTTTCCACTTAACCTTTACTCTATTTTCCGACAAATTTATTTTGTCATATGCATCAGGGTTGTGATGGCTACTAGTCGACTAATTCGGTAATGTTTCCAATACTTAAAAACGCCTTTGTTTACCCTATTACAAAACCGTCCTGCATTGGGACAGACGCAAGTCATCATTGACTTTCAACACAAACACATCTTAGGTCCTATAAAATACTTTTTATGGGGGTTATTTTTTTGCGTGGGGTAATTTTATATTGCGTAGGTGCACATGACTAATTACGTCAAAAGTTTTATAGCACACGCGCACAATATATGTTTGTTCAATTAATACAAAGCTAGTTAATATTTCACTAGTAAGCTTAACTGGCGGGTTCTGTAATAAACTTAAAGCGGTAAAGCAATTGACGCTTTTATCTGATAATTTAACGATTGCCAAAACTATTTTGATTTTATTTATTTATAACAGCAGCATGACAAAAATCTGAGATCAACATCAAATTACCAGCATCAATGTCCCATGTTCTAATTAGTTCCAGATAATCCTTATTTACACGAAGAAATATTAGGTTAAATTTGCAAGTTGTACTGGTTGGTAATTGTCTAATTCGTTTTATTACAACTATTTTAAACCTTATTACAGCAACCAAGCTTAAGTTACGTAAAAATTACAACAATGCAAAAATCATTTCTCATTGCCCAAAGCAAGGTAGAGGTAGACAATAACTTAATGCACAAATCAGAGCACATTACTATACTTACTGCAAATAATATTTAGAAATAATGACAAAAAAGATATTCTTTCTAAATTTATAATAACAGGCTGCCGCGTGCGTTAATATCTAATAGATAAAACCGTCAGATTATACTGTTGTCTTATACCAGAAGGTAAATTGGTAACCCTAAAAACTCAACGGCTGGGTAAAAACTCAGCGGCACCAAAACACCACTGGCGCGAACATCGGACCATGTTCGTGTTATTACCGTCAGTTAGTGAACCGTAGTAAACTCTGGAAACAAAATACACACACAGGTCTCATTCCTTATGAAACATATAAGAGCGAGCGCTGGGTCAGTTTGGTTCATTGCTCAAAGGTTACTTAGATTACTTGATTCGAAATCAGGATTAGTGGGGGAAAAAATCTGGAAAACTTGAAGTACAATATAAAGCATAGTAATCAAACATTGTAGTACAACTTTAAAATTTCGGTGTTTTTAATTGGCCGTAGTTGTTAATTGCAACACACGTGTTTTACTCTATGAACGCTATGGTGTTGCGTGGTTGCTGCAAATAAACCTATATTCATAGCTGTTTGTTTTATAAAGCTTAAAACGGGCTAAATATAAATGGTAAACTTTCAACGCTGAAGCTAGCTTTCCTTTCCCACAAGCGTCCAAGCAAAAGGTAACGATGACGGTGCACTTTTCCTTTAATACCTGTATTCAATTACTGCCACATACAGCTTCTATGATATTGGCTAATTGGCTTTATTGTAATCGAGTTATTTCATTCCGTGCGTTTCCGTAAATCGCAATAAATCCATGTATATTTATGGGTCACATTTTGGAAAAATGGCCCGACATCTACAAGAAAGCGTGATTGCATCGCAATGAAATTTGTCCTTTGTTAAAGCTGGTTATGGCTGGCGTTTTCCCCTCTAGTACAGTTCCTCTTTTCCCGCAACGTAATACAATGTCTTGTGACGTAAGTAGTACGTCATAGCGACTATTTGATGATGCAATGTTTCGTCAGGAACGATAAAGCACAAGCTAAAACCTAACAAAAGCTTTCCACTTGCTGAAGTTACATGCACACAGAGTTGATCTGTGCACGATCATATACTCGAAACTTGTGGCAATTTCTAGCTCTCTGATACACTTATTTATTTATATATTGGTAAAATGGCTTGTAAGTCGTCTTGGTTTGCGTTGACGCTAGCATGAGGATATCATAAATATTCCTAGGTCACTATTTCCAATAGCGTCTGACTAGGGGGATTATTTACATACGTCATAGTTTTTTCTACGTCACAGCGGCAGTGCAACATACCGAGCCTATGGCGCAATAGTTTAAAATCAATTTTTCTCGTGACGTATGACTGCGTCATACAACAATTGAGTAGTGCAAACTTACGTCACCAACAATAATCACGACGTAAGTAAAAGTCGCACAAAAGCAACACATTCCAGAAGCATAATTAAAAAATTTCAGAAACACAACAAACGGATATTGAATTACAAAATATCAATTAGAAAAAGTACTGTACATCGTTTGTCACAAAACGAGATAGGGTTTTGTTAAATCACGCAAGCATCGTACCATTCTGGCGTGAACCTTAGTAAACTCATAAGGGCATAGGTATGTTAACAAGACCATGGTACACATACATATTATTTATCTTAAGGAACTTTACAAGAGATAGACATACCGAATTTTTGTGGCTATTTTTTGTAGGTTTTATTCGATTCATTAGAAAGAAACACATTTTGTTTGTACTCGTTTTTTTTCTGCATCGACCCGTAACCGGCATGTACGGTCGCCAGTTTTGGTACGAACGGTTTATTTAATCAGAAAAAAACATTCATTAATCCTAACTGATATGCCGATAGTTTGACAAAAGAATTTCGGCTCTCGAAAAAATGTATGAGGCCCATTTTTGACGGTATAATGATTATTCACTTAAATTTAAAGAAGTTGTAGATGTATGAATAAAACTAAGAAAAGAACAAACGGACTTAACTATTTACAGTTTACCTTAGAATAAATCAAAATTCAAGATAGCGAAGTTGCACGTTGGCAATTCAAATTTCGTGCTAGTATTTTCTCCTTAGATTTATTATTTCTTTAAAACTCAAATACAATTATTTAATTGCTATAAAATAAACGTTTAAAAAAAATTAAAATCCTGACTTAGTGTGCCACTTAACCCTGACTTCCTCATTTTCAATTAAATTAACCCTCTTCGCGGCTTATATATGGGAGAGCGAGAGAGAAAGTTTATACGACCTAATGGAGTGAGAGAGAGAATGGAAACTTCTAGAAATTTAATGGTTCAATGCACAACGTTGTACATGAACATTATTACCTCAGTCAGATTACCACGTGCCCACAGACGTATTTCAGTATTATATAATGTAGAAATGTGTTAAGTTTTTGTTGGACCCCTAAACCAGCACTGGGTACAAGCACCCGTTAAGTTCTTTGCTCAGGGACATAGGGACCGAGTCTGGCTGGAACTAGTCTGGTATGGCCGCTAATCTTAACCTCAAGTCTACACGGCTATCACAATTGCGTTGTGATAAACCACTGTAAGTTTTCCTAATAATCAACACTAGCGTGATAAGCCTGCTGCCATAGAAACCAATTCAATTTCCTATCTATTAAATAAGAACGATTAGCGATTAAATAACAAAAAAAAAGGTCAATTTCCCAGACGAAAATGGGTAAAACACAGAATGAACAGTAAATTGAAAATATAAAAAATAGCAGTGCTTTTACCTATACGCAAGGTATAAAAAACTAAACGACGTAGGCGTATAGTAAAATGGTCTGAGCATCATCTGAACTGAAAACTTTTGCCCACTTATTTCTCTCAGTGTAGTCGGAGATAATCCCAGTTGCTTCGCTTTCCGTTTTTCCTAATTATCTCTCCTAGGTGTTCAGTAGCTATGATGGAGCAGTGTCAAGCAATTAAAACAGCCAACTATATTTCCATTCGTTTTGTTCCCAAAGAGCGACAGTTTTCAGCTGCATTTACCTTATCCATGTGGCGTTTTTTTTCATGGTCTGCGCCAAGTACGTCGACTATTAGTACTCTAGGATGGACACAACCGTCCAGTTAGCAATTAGTTTCGGTCATTTAACTCTTGTGCTAAAAGTAACGCTTTTACCCAACAAGCTATTCTGCCTGAAGCTGTTTTGATGTTTCGGTAAAAAGACAGCGTGGACATCTATTTCGCATTAAGAAGAATACAAACCTCTAGCTCGCTACCAGTTTCGAATCTTCAGTTTTGCTGAACAACGACGCACTATAACCCACAAAGCGGATGCACACATGACAAGTCTTACGGCTGGGGGCGGGGAATCCCCGAACAGTGAGCGGCTGCGGTCATCTTCTGCGGCTGTGCGACAAATCATACACACCACATTTACACCGCTTGGTTTCCAAGGACGCTATTGCAATTGCAATGCAAAAAATATTACTAAACTGGCCTTTTCTTTGCTTATACCTTCCGGTTCCTTCAATTTGGTAGAACCCATTAATCCGCTGGGTTCAGGCATTATCCATTAAGTGCCTTGCCCAAGGACACAACCGTCTAGCTAGCGACCAGTTTCGCATCTGCAACCTTACGATTGAAAGGCGACGCACTTAACCGCTAGACCAACCGGCGGATAAGTAATGTATGTATAATAAGAATGGCCGCGTTGTCTGTAATTAGTGGAAATATTATTCTAATCTCCATAAAGATGTCCAAGATGGCGACTAACTGCGAAAGTTTATAGAATGTTGTTATGTTTATAACCGCGCGGTGGCGTACTCAAACATTTGCTCACTAAAATGAAGAGTTAGATTACAATAGCGTAGTGTTTAATTTATTCGTTTTTTATACCATAATACATGTCTGAATTCTGGGTGTTACAGAAAGAACAAGGTAACCATGTTTTATATCGATAAAATGTTTTTTTCTTTTTACACATACACTAACTTAGAGCGCACTAAGTATAACAATAAATGGAACATGTATCAAGACTCCATGGATATTCAAGAAACGGCATTAATTAACATTTTTACAGCTAAAGATAATGCTCTTTTCCATAATATATCATACGAAATATAGCACATTAAAAATTTAACAGTAAGATTGTACTAGTGTTAATGATTGAAGATGGCCCGGCTGCATGACTTTCACTTTAGAGCATTTAGAACTTGGTTCAGAATGGGATAGACTAAAAAGGGAGACAAGTCTAAATAGTATACACACTGCATAGCTTGGGTAATTGGACTGTTAATAAATCTCTAAAAAAGCTATTTTCCCATCCACCATAATAGAAAACACATTAATTATGACAGTGAACATACTCTGGATCTATGAAACTACAACTTTTCACAATAAAAACACAGTAAAGTTATGATTGAAGACATCAGGATTTTAAAACCATATAAAGTACAGACTTGGTACATTCAAACCCCATGGTTACATTTAAAATATATCAACATTTAAAAGTTTAAAAACGGTCATAAAATGCTTCCAGTATATAAATATTTTATATTTAACAAAACTATTATGATTTACGGGTAATATTTTTAAAAAACTTAAATTTCTTTACATTGATGTTACATATCTAATTCACATGTATTTTCACATGTTGTGTTAAAACATTAGAAGTTCTGAATCTCTTACCACATTCTTCACATTTATATGGCTTCTCACCAGTGTGTATTTTGCGATGATAGCTCAGACTGGTCGACTGCGTGAATGTTTTAAAGCACTTTTCACATTTGTATGGCCTTTCCCCTGTATGTATGCGCCTGTGGCAGGTCAATCCGTTTGAGTGAGTGAATGCTTTACCACAAAATTCACATTTAAATGGCTTTTCTTCTGTGTGCATTCGCTTGTGTTTGTTGAGCTGACTGCCCTGTTTAAAAGACTTATCGCACACAAAACATTTGTACGGCCTTTCTCCCGTATGGGTCCGCTCATGCAACCGAAGATTGTCCGAATTACCAAATGTTTTTTCACAGTAGCAGCACAAGTAGGGCTTCTCTCCAGTGTGAAATCTCTCATGCTTTAAAAGCTTATATGAAGATAGAAACAACTTTTCACAGTGTCTACATTGGTAATTTTTCTCTTCGGAGTGTGTTCTTTGTATATGAAGACTTAAATCATAAATTAATTGATCACAAAATTTGCTATTGTATTTTTCTCTTTTTATCTTTGAATATATTTCCATTTTTATTATAAAACACACTGTAGGAGAAAGCATTAAAGTTTCTATCCGGTTAAAAATAACTTTTTGATACAAAATTTAATAAAGGTTATTTTCAACATTGCATAATGAACAGCATTTAAAACATGGCAGTGGCATGCATGAATTTTTGTAAGCCGCATTTTGTCCTTTCAATAAATATCTGCTTATTTTTTTCATTTTAAATTGGCCATACTTGTCACATTGGATCAACATCAAACTGTTAGAAATAAAACAAATCTTTCAATACAGTGAGCTACTGTAGTGCCACAGCACTCCGGGGTCACATTTGCACTACTCGGGTTGGTCACAAATTGTAACAACACTTTTTCAGGGGCATCACTAATCTGCTGGACTACACATTATAAGAAGTAATTTTGTCACTAACACGAGCAGGACGGGTTATATTATACCCTTACTTCGTCCCGCTTATCTTAGTGACGGAAATACACTTCTGCCCCTCTTTCCAGTCCTGCAGAATAAATTTCCCACTCCACTGTCTAGCAGAATAGTGTGTTGTCCCACCACACTGTCCCTCAGATTATAGAACCCCTTTTTCAGCCTTTTAACACATCTGTGCCCTTTTTCATAGTAGCATAAATGCACCAAGGACAATTAATTCGGTCTTGTCTGGGAGCCGCAAACTACTTAACTCATCGATAGGTGTAGTAAGCTTAGAGGCTAGAAACCACTGTTTAAATGAGGCTTAAATACAACTCTAAAACACATAGTTGCGTTGTTTTATCCTTATTCAGGCTATATGATTTTTACCGGCTTTGTTGGGTTTTTATAGGGGGTAGGATATTTTTATGTTTATTTCCATGAATGGGAAAAACAAAGGGTGGTACAAGTAAAGAAGACGCCGACAATTTTAAAAACGAGAGAGGCAAAAAAAGAAAAAGGCGATCCAAAATGTAGCTAAAAAGTCACCTAAAAATACACATAAACAACGCAAAATATAAAAAATATTATTAAAATGTGGTTTAAATCTGGTTCTAAACAGCATAAAAGCATTTTTATAATATAAATCAAACAGAAAAAAACATTTTTTGTAGAAACCTTACCTTGATTGCCTTTTTTAAAGGATTTGCGCGTTAAAAACAAGGCGGGTTTAGTTAATTCTAAATAATTCGACTTATAGAAAACATACAATGATAATTTTGAATTCGTTGGAAAGAAGAATAAATTATAAATTATATAAAGCCAAATTTAATACAGTATATCGACTGTATACCCCTCGTATATTAGGGTAAAGTCGACATACTTTTACGCAAAAACTACTTAGTTAAATTTAAATTTAAAACAATCCACATATAGATATGTGATTCCTTTATACATTCTGTAAATATTAGCCGTCTACTCAATGTAGTTTTTGTTTTACAGCGATTTACGCAACACCACCTTTAATCGATTTCATCCCGCCATTGTGAAGCATTGTGCGACGATGTACCTAGTAAAGAAGAAGCCGACACGAAATAGGGTCCAGTTAATAGCAAATAACTCTTCTTGTGTTTAATTAAGAGTCGATATCTTGGTGTTGTTGGAAAGAAGAATAAATTATGAATCATATGAAACAAAAATTAATACAATATGTCAACTAAATACCTCTTTTATAATTGGGTAAATTCGACATCCATTTACGCCAAAAGTAATAGGTTTATTTTAAATTTTGGACAATCCACATATAGCTATATTATTCCTTTATACAGTGTATATATATTAGTGGTTAACTCAAAGTAATTTTTGTCTTAAAGCAATTTACGCAACACCGCCTTGAACCTATTTCATCCCGCCATTGTGAAGCATTGTGCGATTATGTACCTAGTAAAGAAGACGCCGACACAAAATAGGGTTCAGTTAATAGCAGATAACTCTTCTTGTGTTTAATTTAAAATTGCATTCTTAGTTTTGTTGGAAAGAAGAATAAATTTTGAATCATATGAAATCAAATCTAATACAATATATAGATTGTTTATCCCTCATATAATAGGGTAAAGTCGACCAACTTTTACGCAAAAAGTACTTTATTTATTTTAATTTTTAAACAACAGACATATAGATATATTATTCCTTTGTACATTCTGTAAATATTAGTTGTCCACTCAATGTAGTTTTTGTTTGATAGCGATTTAAGCAACACCACCTTGGACCTATTTCATCCCGCCATTGTGAAGCATTGTGCGACGATGTACCTAGTAAAGAAGACGCCGACACGAAATAGGGTTCAGTTAACAATACATTACTCTTCTGGTGTTAAAGTTACAATTGCATTCTTAGTTTTGTTGAAAAGAAGAATAAATTATGAACAATATGCAATAAAATTTAATACAATATATAGATTGTATATCCCTCGTATAATAGGGTAAAGTCAACAGGCTTTTACGCAAAAACTACCCAGTTTAATTTAAAATTAAAACAATCCACAAATAGATATGTTATTTATTTGTACATTGTGTAAATATTAGCCGTTTACTCAATGTACTTTTTGTTTGATAGCGATTTACGCAACGCCACCTTGGACCTGTTTCATCCTGGCCATTGTGAAGCATTGTGCGACGATGTACCTAGTAAAGAAGACGCCGACACGAAATAGGGTTCAGTTAACAGCAGATAACTCTTTCTTGTATTTAATCTACAATCACATTATTAGTTTTGTTGGAAAGAAGAATAAATTTTGAATCATATGAAATCAAATCTAATACAATATATAGATTGTTAACCCCTCATATAATAGGGTAAAGTCGACAGACTTTTACGCAAAAAGTACTTTATTTATTTTAATTTTTAAACAACAGACATATAGATATATTATTCCTTTCTATATTCTGTAAATATTAGTTGTCCACTCAATGTAGTTTTTGTTTGATAGCGATTTACGCAACACCACCTTGGACCTATTTCATCCTGGCCATTGTGGTGGGATCC
>CH002950.1:795491-819903 GCA_000149265.1 Ciona savignyi
CCCTAATACTACCTATGACCATAACCCTAATACTACCTATGACGATAACCCTAATACTACCTATGACGATAACCCTAATACTACCTATGACCATAACCCTAATACTACCTATGACGATAACCCTAATACTACCTATGACCATAACTCTAATACTACTTATGACCATAACCCTAATACTACCTATGATGATAATTGTAATACTACATATGACGATAACCCTAATACTACCTATGACGATAACCCTAATACTACCTATGACCATAACCGTAATACTACCTATGACCATAACCCTAATGCTACCTATGATCATAATTGTAATACTACATATGACGATAACCCTAATGCTACCTATGACGATAACCGTAATACTACTTATGACGATAACCCTAATGCTACCTATGACCATAACCCTAATGCTACCTATGATCATAATTGTAATACTACATATGAAGATAACCCTAATACTACCTATGACCATAACCCTAATGCTACCTATGACGATAACCCTAATGCTACTTAAGACCATAACACTAATACTACTTATGACCATAACCCTATTGCTACCTATGACCACGACACTAATACTTCCTATTACCATAACCCTATTTCTACCCATAACCATAACCCTAATACTACCTATGACGATAACCCTAATGCTACCTATGACGATAACCCTAATGCTACCTATGACCATAACCCTTATACTTAACTAGGTATATAATCGCACAATGCTTCACAATGGTAGGGACGAAATCTGCTCAAGGCGGTGTTGTAAATCGGTATGAAATTTAAAGTACATTGAATGGACTGCTAATATTTACAAAATGTACAAAGGAATAATATATCTATATGTCTCTTGTTTAAAAATTAAAATCCATACAGTACTTTTTTTCGTAAAAGTCTGTAGATTTACCCTATTATACGAGGGGTATACAATCTATATATTGTATTAAATTTTAATACATATAATTCAAAATTTATTCTTCTTTCCAACAAAACCAATAATGTGATTGTAGATTAAACACAAGAAGAGAAATTAGTTGTTAACTGGACCCTATTTCGTGTCGGCGTCTTCTTTACTAGGTACATCGTCGCACAATGCTTCACAATGGCGGGACGAAATAGGTTCAAGGTGGTGTTGCGTAAATTGCTATCAAACAAAAAGTACACTGATTAGACCGCTAATATTCACAGACTGTACAAAAAAATAATATATCTATATGTCGATAATCTAAAATTTAAAATAAACCCAGTACTTTTTGCGTAAATGGATGTCGACTTCACCCAATTATAAAAGGGGTATTTATTCGACATATTGTATTAATTTTCGTTTTATATAATTTATAATTTATTTTTCTTTCCAACAAGACCAAGATAGCGATTCTTAATTGAACACAAGAAGAGTTATCTGCTATTAAATGGAACCTATTTCGTGTCGGCGTCTTCTTTACTAGGTACATCGTCGCACAATGCTTCACAATGGCCGGGATGAAATAGGTTCAAGACGGTGTTGCGTAAATTGCTGTAAGACAAAAATTACTTAGAGTTAATCACTAATATATATACACTGTATAAAGGAATAATATAACTATATGTGGATTGTCCAAAATTTAAAATAAACCCATTACTTTTGGCGTAAATGGATGTCGAATTTACCCAATTATAAAAGAGGTATTTAGTTGACATATTGTATTAATTTTTGTTTCATATGATTCATAATTTATTCTTCTTTCCAACAACGCCAAGATAGCGACTCTTAATTAAACACAAGAAGAGTTATTTGCTATTAACTGGACGCCTATTTCGTGTCGGCGTCTTCTTTACTAGGTACATCGTCGCACAATGCTTCACAATGGCGGGATGAAATCGATTAAAGGTGGTGTTGCGTAAATCGCTGTAAAACAAAAACTACATTGAGTAGACGGCTAATATTTACAGAATGTATAAAGGAATCACATATCTATATGTGGATTGTTTTAATTTTAAATTAAACTTAGCAGTTTTTGCGTAAAAGTGTGTAGACTTTACCCTATTATACGAGGAGTATACAATCCATATATTGTATTAAATTTGATTTCATATGATTCAAAATTTATTCTTCTTTCCAACAATACTAAGAATGCAATTATAAATTAAACACAAGAAGAGTTATCTGCTATTAACTGAACAATATTTTGTGTCGGCGTCTTCGTTACTAGGTACATAATCGCACAATGTTTCACAATGGCCAAGATGAAATCTGTTCAAGGCGGTGTTGCGTAAATTACTGTAAGACAAAAATTACCTTAAGTAAACGACTAATATTCACAGACTATTCAAAGGAATAATATATCTATATAGTGGATTGTTTTAAATTTAAATTAAACTAAGTAGTTTTTGCGTAAAAGTATGTCGACTTTACCCTAATATACGAGGGGTATACAGTCGAAATACTGTATTATATTTTGCTTTATATGATTCATAATATATTCTTCTTTCCAACGAATTCAAAATTATCATTGTATGTTTCCTATTAGTCGAATTATTTAGAATTAACTAAACCCACCTTTATTTTAACGCGCAAATCCTTTAAAAAAAGGCTATCAAGGAATGTTTTCTACACAAAAATGTTTTTTTTTGTTTGATTTATATTATAAGAATGGTTATATGCTGTTTAGAACCACATTTAAACTAGTTTTATTTAATATTTGTTATATATTACGTTATTTATGTGACTTTTTACCTACATTTTAAGTCACTCGTTTGCCTTTTTCTTTTTTTGGCCTCTCTCGTTTTTAAAATTGTCGGCGTCTTCTTTACTTGTACCCAAAGGGTTAACACACGGACAATCGTCAGATCACGCGTCGGGTTACCTAACCTAATGGCATATTGCAGTGTATTGTGTGTTTCACACGTTCCTTCAATTTTGTATATACACTTATATAAATAATAATAACATATACAAAATAAATTATATCAATGTTAATTACTTACCATGTCATGCACTTTTTTATTCAATAATTAAAAAAAAAACTAGACAACTTTCCGGGTTATTTTGCTAATAAATAATGTTGATAAGAAAGGTACTTTTAAACGGGAGGTGGAGGTAGGATTTTAAATCCGTGCTTTATTACTGTTTAGTTTTTTCCGATTCACTAATTACAGAAAATACGTGAAACGCTTATAGGTACATATTTTTAGACAGCTATGTTGTGGATTGGATTTTTCCTTATATAAGGGTATTTTATACAAAGTCAAATGAAGTTTACTGAGTCATTAAAAAGGGGTTGCCCTTAATTGAATGGGATGTTCATGTCACGCGCTATGCAGTTCAGGGACTGTATTGTAAGAACAAAAGAGAGCAACGGTGTACGAGACTTAAACTTATATACCAAGGGTAAATCACTCGGGTATGCAACTCTAGTGACGTATTAACTCTACACATGTTTACCTTCGTGTGTGAAAAAACGCTGTATCGTCGGATTACCTCTTAAATACATAAGAACGCGTTCTCCTATAAGTAGGCCTAATCGTAACATTACCACAAGCAGGTCGCTGAAGCTATTGATGTATGTTGTCTATGATAAAACGTCCCTTTAATTTAGTAGAACCCGTTAATCTAATTTGTTCCGAAAATGTACACTAAGTACCTTGACCAAGGACACAACCTACTAGCTATCGACAAATATCAAATCTGCACCCGATTGAAGGCGATGGACTAACCCACCAACCTATTCTGTCGGTAATATATCATAAACTATTTAAATAAATATTATTAAACATTATTTTTATATTATAACACAATCAACAGAATTAAGTGATACAACTTAAATCTGTTGCAAATACTAGTTTCTTAAGTTGAGAAATTTATTCTTTGCCATTTTTTGGTTTTGTTCTGAGGACTCGTGTTAGTGCAACCGAATATGAGACGCAGGGGTGCAATGCTTCTTGATAATAGATAGTTATATATATATATATAAAGTCTCACGATAAGGTATCGAAGAGTGACAACTTTTTTTTATGACGCGGTATGATCATAATTGGGACAATTGCTTTCTTAATAAACCTGGTATGATCATTATTTCCTTTTACAAAGCTAGGATTTAAACCCACGATAAGCTCGTCAACCAGACCGTTTTGTTTATATAAAAATAGGTATATGTATTGGTCCAACCCATTCGGCCACACGCCCTCACTATTTGACTGATTCTTAGCAACCAATACTGCGACTTTTGTGTTTTTAGACTATAGTGATGAGGGCGTTTCCATAACGCGAGACCGTTTTATATAAATAGGCCTAGTCGTTTTATCTAATCGCATTCTAAACAAACGTTTCATGTAATTATATAAAACGTCTAGGCCTACGTATCAAAGTCCGAATTTAAAAAGTTTCTGCGTAGGCTATATCGTCAATTCTGAAGACAAAAAAATAATCACCGGTTTGTGAATATACATGTAAAGGTAAGATTTTCAAAGCTAGATACGAAGTTAATTTTAATGTAACTGTATTAAATTTACAGACATTTAGTAAAGTGCATAGCCTATAAATTAACATATCAGTAGCCTGGAAAACGCCTTTGTAAATTATGCGCTCGTTTTATTAGTGTCGCGTTTAAAATTCAGGTCTGTTGTATCGAAAAGGAAATTCAAATTATCGAAACACGTTTTTCTTTCAATCATTATTCAGTGCAGGGTAATGTTATGCTAAAATTGATACTATACCGGTACTTTCGTTAGCATAATTAACGTAAATTAACGACCAGGTTAAATCCGGCTTAATTAATTTCTCTGTAACTGTCTACGATCATTTTGATTCGGTTCAAAAAACCTACGTCGGTTTCCCGTTACTCTATATTTAGTAAACGCTTTTTGCCTGTACGCTAACGGGTTTAACCGTACTTTAGATATGGTATATATAAAACGTCAACCTTTAAAAAAAACACTGTGGACGCGCGTGATTTACTTTGCTTATGCTTACTATATTTAAGTTCGTGTCTTAAGATCCTAGTACACAAATTTGTCTGAAAAAAAAACACGTGCATTTTAGGCAGATACGTGTTTATTTGTATACGAAGCGCATATGTGACAAAGACATTTCTTGCATAATTTAATACAAGACGGGTCGTTTTTTAATACCTCCAGAAAACGCCACAAATACCTTGTTCGAGTTTTCGAAAATATGTCTGACCATACAGCCCTCAGATTCACAGATTAAAGCAAAAGGTTTTAATGTGACTTAATGTTAAATAATGAGCGGGTTGTGCGACCTCGTCACATATCGTGGAAAGGATGTAGGATCTCACGAAAAACTACAATGTCATCGTAATTGATTTTCGGCTCAGCGGTCAGTTCATTTTTTCGACATCAGTTGCAACAGGTTGTTCAATATGAAGTTGTATATTTGTTTGTGGGTGCTGGTTTTTCTCATATGCTTCCACGGATGTCAGGGTAAATAATAGACTTTAAATCATTGGACTACAAATTGGATTCTTTGTTTATAGTTTAATGACATATCCTTTGTAAAAATGGTTTCTCAAACCTTTCGCTAACGGGAGGTTTTTGCAAGCGAAACAGTTATTAACTGAACATTACGAATCCACAGGTCAGCAAACCCAAGCCCGAGAATGCGCGCTTTATAAATGTGACGTCACCAGTGATCCAAACTGCGATGAAGTTGGACGGTGCTCTAGTGATTTCCGGATGTGTTGTGATAGGCGGTGTCACCTCAAGCAAGAACATTGTCCCGACACCAACTACACAAGACGAAACTCCAACGCCAGCTACACGGATTACGTGCAAAACCTCAACGAGTCAATGTACAGAAATCATTTGGAAATGGTGAAACAACTCATAACGCAGTACGCTGCTGAACGTGACTGCTGGCCAGAAAACAAATGCATCAACGCCACAACGTGCCAGCCGCAGTACCAACACTGCGAAAACGGACAGTGCGTAAACTTCATGTCTGACTGCGAGATGTTCTGGCAATCACAAACTTACATTTATTCCAACCCAAACATTACGTGCCGACCTGACGAACTGTGCTTCAGAAACAACTGCCTTACAAAGTAAGCCTTGTCTTATTTATTTCAAAATCCATCAATTTTTTCACATAAAAAACTACTTTTATGTGAAGTAAACCAATGTAATCACTGTTTTAAAAAGTCAGGACCCATTAGAAATGTACATGTATATATAATATACTCGCATATAGTTTTTATCCGTTATACCGTAATGCATAGTAAAGTTAGGTTTTTAATAGAACTAACATTTGTAAATGATACAATTCGGAAGGTTCATATAAAGGCATTCGCGTCGCCGTAACATCTTCACCAGTTGCGAGTAGTTTGCTTTTGGGGACACGACTTTAAAGTAGTATATGTAGCGGGCAAACTACAAAGCAAAGCACTTTAACCCGAACTAAACTTCGTACCACGAAACAGTTACTGGATGTGCGACGACGGAGAGTGCGTGCATGAACATGTGGTCTGTCGGGGCGGAGGTGATTGCAGGGATGGTAGCGATGAAAAGTATTGCAGAGGAAGTTGTTTTCCCCCGTTCCGGTGAGAGTGTGTCTTAATGTTTCTTTCATAAATATTCTGCGTGTTTTGTTATGCACGATAAATCCTACAACAAAGTCAAATACTTTGGCGAGGTTCAATAATTTATTTTTATTCAGTTGCCACAACGACACATGCAAAGCGGGTTACATGGCGTGTACAAACGGAGAATGCATTTTACAGGTTAGATTTGTTCGTTTAATTTTTGCGTTTTCACCAGCACATACTTCAGGTCATAAGTATAAACAACTTAAAAAATGATTTTTCTTGTGATAGGAACAAATGTGCGACACATTGATGGACTGTATGGACGGTTCTGACGAACAAAACTGCTCCAGCGAATGCTGGCCACAATCTGCCTGTAATTCCGATTCAACTTGCAAATCTGGTTATTTTGGATGTGACAACGGTGAATATCATATATATTATTATAAGCTTGCGATAAGAACATAACAAATATTTATTATATTCGGCTGTTTATTTTAAATTTTAGAGCAGGAAGTGTTGAGGATATGGTAGGTAAATATATTTATGTTTATCCACACGAATGGGAAAACGAAAGGGGCGTTAACACAAGGTAAATCGTTATATCACCTCGCGACCACCGCCGCGTTACCTGGGCTATTACAGTGTGTTGTGTATGAGCGACGCACTAATTTACTAAGCTAATCGGTCGGGCAAACTTAACTACACCGTTTTGCTCCCCTGATAACACGTCGAACCAGAACTGCAACAGCGGACAACGTGTAGCATACTTCTGTTAATAAAGTTGTTTTGGGTAGGAAAATGCATCGACGACTCTTACGTGTGTGACATGAGAAAAAACTGCGAAGATGGAACTGATGAGATAAGAATTGGTCACGGGTTTAAATGTGTACTGGGTCAAAACTTCCAAACCTGTGTTTTACCACAAGACCACGTTAATGATGACACAACACACTGCCTTGATCATGCGGACCATTGCGATCTGAACGGGACCGTCCGAAACTTCACTTGCCTGGATAATACACTTGTTATCTCGGCAAAACAGCATTGCGATGGGGTAATAGATTGCTACGATATGTCGGACGAATGCTTCTGTTTCGATAGATCTCCTGTCGATGAACTATGCGAGTCAGTGTGTCTTGATAGCAACAACGCGAGGTAAATCATTTGCGAACATTTCATGTGGACTTGTTTTGATGTTTTGAATTCGGTTCATTTCTTTCTCGGCCGTTTTCTGCACGTATCCTGTGCACGATTGTATTGTGTTAACGCACATTGAAAAGTTTGCTCAATATACTGCCATTCTGTAAACCGTGTCCTAAACGCCTGTATTTTTCGTTCCATCTTTAAAAAGTCCACCAAACACGCAGTAGTTGAACACGCATCTATTTATTAAACTTTTAAGGATAATACCCCGATTTTAAACGCATTTTTTCTTTCAAGATCCAGCCCAAATAGTAATACGGATATAATGCGATGCTCCTGCGAGGTGGGCATGTTCGACTGTGGCGATGGTATCTGCTTGGAGCAGAGGCAAGTCTGCAATGGCGTAGCTGAGTGCGCGGATAAAAGAGACGAGCGATTTTGCGAACCTGACTCGATGAGCAAAGTACAAATGACGTCATGTCCCGGTGACGTAAACAACAACAGCCTCGTGGAAGCGGTGATGTGTGATGGAAGGCCGGAATGTCACGATTTATCCGATGAATGCGACGGAAGTTGCAACGTCACCGCGCCATTTTGCAACATCAAATCAATGTTCAACTCAATCCACGGACCTTTCGAATTCCTCTGTAACGATTTGTAAGTCAAAGAGGCCTTGAATTATCATGTTAAATATAGTTATTTGGTGACTGATTAGCTTCTCCGGTCTCAAGCGATATACTGTAAGTCAGTAATATAATACTTTTACTTCCTCTTCACGTTACACGACAATTTGAGATACTTACAAGGCTAATCCTGATACCATATGTTTACATTAGCCAGTAAAACTAAGGTAGTTGTCTATGGGGTGTATCTGCAATTATCAATGTAAGCCGCTGTGGCTAAATTGCTATACATGAATATTTTGAAGCGACGTGAAACTAATACTAGGAAGTGTAAATAGGGCTTATTTCAAGAGCCCATTTGAGATTATATGTGTAAGTATAGGCCACAGACGAAACAACTTTAATCCGCTCGGCGCGTCAGGTAATCAATTAATTTTTTACCGAATACGTTTTTCAGGGCTCTTTATTTCGACGCAAAGAATATTTGCGACGGTAAGTGGACCAACTGCCATCCACGCATCGACGCTGAAGAGTTAGGATGCCCTTCAAGGCATTACTGCCGAAGCGGCGACTCTTTGAGCATTGACATCAATCTGATGTGCGACGGAGTGCCACAGTGTGAAGATAAATCCGACGAAGTAAACTGTACCGACAGGTTCTATTGTGAGAACGGCGAGCCCCTATCGATACCAATTCTAAAAAAGATGGACGGCAGAGCGGACTGCAGCGACACTAGTGACGAGTGCCCAAAGGAGTTGGACAAAAACGTGTTCTCGTCTCGTAAAGAACTCATTGGGTCTGCAGTTTTCCGGGCGACGACTTGGATTTTCGGCCTTGCAGCTATTGTGGGGAATACGGGCACTTTTGTGTATGCTGCGAAAACTCTTAGCCGATTCAGTTCTCTGAATCCCATTACAAAATTGAATTATATTCTTCTTATTAATCTTTCTGTCGCTGATGGATTAATGGGCGTATATCTGATCGCGCTCGGTTCCAAGGGCATCGAATATTCTGGAAATTATTGCAGATTTGACAAATATTGGCGCACGAGTTCAACCTGCTCCAACCTCGGTAGCCTTGCCCTTGTGTCCAGCGAAGCAACCGTGCTGATTTTAGCTTTCCTTGCAACCCTACGGTTGTTCTCGATTCTGAACCCTTTAAAGACAAAACGCATCTCCATCAAAATTCCAATAGCTTCTATAATCGTTGCTTGGTTGCTAGCTATTTTCGTAGGAGTTGCTCCGCAGTTTTCGAGTCTTTCTGACCAGTTTTCTTCGGCCGTCTGGATGCCAACCAAACTTACGACGTTCGATATCCAAGATAGGGGACTGATGTTTACCTTTGTTCAACGTCTATTCGTGGCGCAGCCCACGGCGGAACAGCCTCCTACCAGCCCATCGTGGTTTGCAATGGAAGAATATTTGAAACGAAACTACCCTGAAATCCAGGTAAAGGGCTACTTCGGATACTTCAGCGATAACAGTGTCTGCTTGCCGAAGTTCTTCGTATCCCCAGGTCAGCAGGGCTGGGGGTACTCCGTCGCGATCATCGTTTTTAACTTCGTCACATTCGTTTACATATGCGGTGCGTACGTGGTCATTTCCAGGGTCACGTCCTCGGAAACCAACAAGCGGCATCGTTCCAGCCAACTTCACAAGATGCAAATGAGGGTCACTCGCCTCGTGCTCACTGACTTCGTCTGCTGGATTCCGATCTGTATTATGAGCTTCCTGCAACTCGGCGGTGTGGAAATCCCAAACCAAGCCTACGCGTTCAGCGCCGTCATCTTACTGCCAATCAACAGCGCCTTAAACCCTTTACTGTATTCCGATATCAGCCAAAAGAAAGTCAAAAAGTTCTTTGGATCTTGGGAGAAAAGTAGCAAGGTGGTATCTCTTGCGCAATGCAGAACGTCATCGCCACAAGCAGGCCGGGTTTCAAATATCGAGGATGGAAACCGACGGGCGTCGGAACAAACGGAAGAGCAGCATTTTTAGGTGGCAAAATAAGAACGAAATATGACAGCTAATTGTTTTTGCCCATGCTGCCTGCCGTAGTTAAACGTTTCATATGCTATCAATTTCATTGTTGTATATTTTGTCGTGTTACCCGTTCCGTATGTTACAGTATCACTCTTTGGCAGAATTCCAAAATTTAGTATTCTTTTGGCAGAATGCCATTATTTGTTTGTACCCCATAGTTAAATGTTCTAGATGCTATTGCTTTTTTTGTTGTATATTATATGTGTTCCTCAGTTTTGTATGTTACAGCATCAAGCTTTTTCGGTAAAATGAAATAAGTACACACACTAAGTCGAGCGTATGCGGCGCTATGTTATTATGTAATTACAATTCTGTCACAGCTCTCACCTGGCAAGAACGTTAATAATAAAATAATGAAGGCTTATGTGCATTTGGGTTAACGTGGCTCTTATCAGTTACCTACGGGTTTTGTAGCTAAATTAATAGTTAGTCCTAAAACCTAAAGAGAGTAACTGGTACCGTTTATCATGTAGCTGGCTAGTTTATGTTAGTTTTTGGTATGGCTGGCGATTTAATAGGTAAAAAAGACTGTAAATCTAACTATACAAAACAACTAAATTTCCCGGTAACCTGACACAAAGTATTCGGATAAAAACCGGTTTTATGACGCTTATGAATCTAACATCATGTATTATAGATACAATGTGATTTAAGGTATGTAGATATATTTAGCACAATAAGTTTGTCTGTGAATGAGTATAGTCAGGCCAGTAGGTTGTAGATTGCTTTTTAACATTAGAATGCTTAATTTAGCTAAGAGTTGTTACAATTTAAAAAAGGCGAGTTTTTGCTTTTGGTATTTTGTAATTTTCAGTAAAAAAAGAAGTGTTGTAGTACAAACTGTAAAATAACTTAAACCACGATAATGCCATAAGATTAAACGCACAAGAAGATAAAATTATAATTCCAAAATGTTAAGCCTAAACAAAATATATAGTCTGACAACATAAGCGTACCAGATTATCCACGTTTACAGACAGCTTAGTATAAACTAAATAATGCATTAGAATGGTAGTGATTTAGCATTAAAAAACTTTTCCTTACAACTGAGTGCATCTTTATTGTCCAGAAAGTGTTATCTTAGGTCGGCTATATTTGAAGCGTTATCTGAGGACGTGTTTTTGCTATGCCACTACAGCAGCAATTGATGTATACTTGGTTTACAAATATAAATAAGTAAGCCTATCATGCCGGCGGCTGTGTAACGGAATACAGAGCCGACTGATATACAGCATAAAACAGACAATTTTTCTTATGAATCAATGATATTTCAGATGAAACTAGTGATCAGTTATAACAATAACTATAATGTATTACCCGTTATCTGTAATTAACTGACTATAATTTTCTTGCAGAAGTATCCATGCTGGTATAACTCTGCTTTTAGTTATATAATGCATAACCAAACGTCAAATAGATATAACTGGAGGGGATTTATGGTGGTTAGTCTTATGGCAAGCATGTTAACTTTTGTCTACATTCGACAAAACTTAAACGGACGAAGGTATATTTTGTTGATTGACGGTAGTTTTCTTCTGTGGTGCACTTTTATACTGATGTTGCTTTAATTTATTTTATAAATGGGTAGACCAAAATATACTAATGTCTCTATGCTTACATGCTATTTTGTCCGGCCGGCAATCTTAATCTGAACAAAGGTCGACAGGCAGTGTTTCGATCCTACCACCATAAGTGTCTGTGCTATCCAGTCCATTTCTATAATCACTATAAATATTCAAACCGAACATACCAAATCAAGTTACAAAGCAATGTATCATACAATGCAATGTATCATACAATACTTACATGATCTATTTCTAGGTTTGACGACCTACACACCTCGGGTATTAGGTTTTTAAAGAGTTCAATATCGACAGCAAACAAAACGACCGACTGTGTTCCTGGTATATAATTCTTTTTCATCATACCTTTAGGTTTTTTACTTGTTTACGATTTATATGACCACATACCACAGTATGATTCTGTATTTGTTCGGCACTTAGTGTAGTGATTATTAAGTTCGACCGTTATTGCCAGACCGGTTTGGGGATTCGATTTTAACCGTGATTACTTTTTTGTATATTTATGTGGAAAACGCAACAACGGTCATTACTTTAATCTAGTGGATTCAAATTCATCTTTTAAATAATTAATATGAAATGTATAGCACATTGCATGAGTTTCGTCAACTCGACTGTGAGCCCAATGAAATTTGATCATTTTCCGTGTTAAAAGGCCTACCTGGCGCAGTCCCATCTACAGATTAAAGAGGTGTAAAGTATCCGGTCCAATCGCAAATGAACCTTACCTTCTTTTTTCGAGGCACAAAAGGCATTTTTTTTATTCTGCAGGCATTTCTTTCATTTTTACGGGCATATATCTACAGGTAGTATTTCATGTGGTCTATTATGGGACGACGATGCCGGAAAGCTTTACAGTGCCATGTCGCAAACTTTGCAACTTCAAGAGTTGCTTCGGTATGATTTCGAAAGAATAAAACAACAACCAGAAAAGGCGAATGAAATTACAACCCAGTTGGATCAAAAGTTGAAGCCCCTAGAGAAGTAAATATTGGCAAAATATTTTGTGGGCATATTGTAATTACCAAAATATGGATTTAGTTTAATTAGATAATTTTTGTTGCAGTTCCTTAATGAGCGATCTCGAAGTTATGCAAAGTAAGATAGACCCGACAAGAGAAATCAGACGGTTGAATAAATTAGCTCAAACATTGATAAAGAGAACACAGGTCGGTATGTTATTCGCTATAATATTGAATTCGGCCCTTTACTTCGACTTTATTAACTTAATAAATGAGCAGGCTCTTATTAAAAGGGATTCGGTAAAAGACCTGAGTAAATCGTTAGAATCCCGTGATTGCCAAAACTGTTATATGTTAAACCATCCGTGCATTGATTTGGCCCGAAGAAATACAGAACACGGACCTTTCCATATATATTTATGGATTCTCTTTAAATCCGAAGATCCGGTGAACAGGCACACACCGTTTTCTTCTGGTTTACGCTCCTGACAGGCATGTGATGTTGCCAGATAATTAGCATGAAGGAGTTATCCAAATCAGGTTAAAACTTTCAGGAATCCTGATTGGCATGCTCTTCTTTCGTAATACACTTAAATTTTACAAAAACTCCAAGGGGAATTCCCGCTATCGGGAAAAATGTGAAAAGAGGCCTATTTTTGAGCATTTTTAGCGTTATCGTAGATATTTCCCGATTAGAAAGAAAAATATAAATCATATATATGGTTTGGATCCACAGTGCAAAATTCTGGGTAAATTGCGTTAGGGAAATTCCCGAGAGACCCAAGAATATACGTACGGCTGCCGTTTTGCAAACGTTCGGCAACGGTTATTCTATAACAGCCGATACTCCAGAAATGTTGAAGATTATTCACTTTAAAATGTAAGAAAATTTGTAGGTGAATAAAACAAGCTAAAAAATTGACAATTAGACACTACATACCGTAAGTTACCACGGAAAATCTATTAAAATACAAAATTCATAACTTACCATAGCACATTACATTACCACGTATATAAATCAAAGAAAAGCTCGCAATAATATAAAAAAAGAATTTAATTTTCCTTGTTTCTATTGTCGTTTGTTAATATACCAACGTGAATACTGTATTCGGAAAACATAGATATAAAGTGTGGAATGGTAACTACAACATTCTATCTACAGAACCCAAGAGATTGCCGAACCGCCAAAAAAGTTTATTGTGATTTGAGACGCGGCTGCGGATTTGGATGTCTCTTCCACCACTTTGGAATATGTATGTTTGTGGCGATCGGGACGAACAGGGTACTTCAGCTCGATTTGGGTAAAGTCACAGTTTACCCGGGGATAGAGAATGCGTTCCGTAACACCAGTGACACGTGTGTGAACAGAACTGGAGTGGATGAAGCGGTTGAATGGAGAAGTAAATATATATTACCAGACTATAGTTCTGATGGCTCGGTCGTTTTATATCGAATCGACCATCGATCGCGGTTATCATTTGCCCACACGACTACTTAACAATCAAATATAAAATTTGGTGAAACAGCCCAGAAATGTCGCCATCAGTAATGGTTCGTGTGGCTGAATGGTTGACGCGACCGATTCATATATAGAAGAATTATATGCGAAAATTGTGTTTGAGACTGGTCTATTAACTCGAAATTTAATCCAGTAAAAATATAGCTCTCCGTTATTTGAGCGATTATATGATACTAGAGTGACAATGCTAAACGGACAATGTGGTCTGTATAGCTCTGAAATTCCTTGACGGCCATGAATGTTACAATTGGAAGAATTAGACAGACGTTGATGTAGTTCTCTTTTAATGTAGAGGTGTTTGGGACAGGTAAACAAGATAAAAATGGAACCAATGACGACGACGAAATTGTTAAAGTTGTTATTACACGTCCGGTGAACAGGCACACACCGTTTGCCCCATGGACAGTGCCTGCTAGTATTTTACCTCAAATACGACAAGTGCATTCGAACCCTATGTTATGGTGGATAGGCCAAGTGCAAAGTTACCTGATGCGACCTCAAGATTGGCTTATGAAAGAATTGGAAACCGTTAAAGCGAAAATCGGATTTGTGCGCCCCATAGTCGGGTAAGAATACAATAATTTGGATGTAGGGGAAGGGGAGTACATTATTGCTGAACATAACTGTTTTTCATTTAATACGGAAAATAAATTTTAAAGAGGTATACAGTTTACATTATAAGTACACAGTATATATGCAGTTTAAACTTTTTAGCTCACACTTTCAGGATCCATGTAAGAAGGACGGATAAAATAAAGGAAGCCCCATATGTAGAACTATCGAGATACATGGATCATGTGGAACGTTGGTACGAACGATATTCAATGAAACACCCACAAGGACAATTTGTGAAAAGGGTTTATCTGGCTACCGATGAACTGAACGTAACAATTGAGGCAAAGGAAAGGTATTAGAGACTAATCAGTACTTGGTTTTTAAAGCTGAATACACGAATAAAATTTTAGACGCTTTGTAAATGATACGAGTAAGTCGTATTTAAATAAAAATACTAAAGGCCTATCTACCAACACCAACAATTAATTCCATGTAGTATACTTACACATTATGCTTTTTGTTACATTATTCTTTTGGGCATGTATTTTGTTGTAGCGGTATGTGCTAGTATTCACGAAATACAGAAGTAACGTGCCCAACGTACTGGTTTAAATGCACCTTGATACTATATAAGTTGAACAAATTTAGGTTATAGGCCTAATTGACATACCTTTACTAAATTGGCATAAATTTTAGGTACCCAGATTACGTATTTATCTCCGAGTCCCCGAATGCTACATCTCGCGCTACTGGAAAAAAGGGATCATGGTCCAATAACCATCTTCTCCATGACGTGTTCCTGCTGAGGGACTGCGATCATTTTGTCGGGACATTTTCGTCAAACGTAAGTGCAACATTCGCTACATATTAATAATACAACGGATACAAGTGCCACATACCCACATTCTACCGTTTCTGGTAAACCCCTGTAAACGCAACCCCACTTTTATCAATGATCAGGCTGTTTTTACACCCCATATGAATACGAATAAAACAATACTGGTTAGTCTGGCGGTTTAGTGCGACGCCTTTCAGCCGAAAGGTTGCAGGTTCAAAACTAGTCGGTAGCGAATCGGTTGTGTCCAGCGTATTAATGGGTTCTACCAAATTGAAGGAACGTGTCAATTATACACAACGCGAGATGATCTGCTGCTCGTGTGTTAACCCCCTTGGTTTTCCCATTTACGGAGATAAACATAAATATCCTATCCTAATAGATATGTCGAGTTGAAGTGGGGTTAAAGTCTCTAGTGGTTAACTGCTTTTATTTAAAATTGGATATATTTTTCTTATTTTGACAATAAATATATTATATTTCCACAAAGCTGACCATATGTAGCATATTTGTAGGTAAATTAAGAAGAACCTCGAATCACATATAACGAAGTTATCGAAATAGGATTATGTCCAAAATTTTAGTTTAATCAGTCTTGGTAAAATACCACTTTAACCTTAGATCGGGCGGCTGGTGTTTGAGTTACGACAGAGCCTGGATCACGACATCCACCTTCCAATCTACAAACCTGGACAGTTCGTACAATTATTTTGGCCAGAAACCGCGGTATCAACAGGCCATAATGAACCACAGCAGCACATGTACTGCTCAGCAAAGATTATTTAACTCTAACTGTGAGATGGAATTAAGAATTGGGGACAATATTAGGGGGGTCGGTGGAAATGATTTGATGTTTCGAGGTCGTAATACGCGGACTAAAAAGGCTGGACTTTATCCAGCATTTAAAGTTCGAGAAATAATATCTCCTGCTCACTATCCCTTCAAAATTTAAATTATGCAACTACATGGTATTAGACAATTACAATTTATTTATGCCAATACAACTTAATAAAGACACATTAAGATATTGTGTACTATGTTCGAAACTAGAGGAATTGCAGTCGATTGGCAGTGCTTTTTTTTGTAAAAATTATTTTTAGACTTCTTTAACAACTGAATTGTCGATTTACACTTTTTTAGTTTTAGTTGTCCGACTTATTGGTCTGGTGGATCAGTGCGTCGTCTGAAGGGTTACATAATCGAGACTGGTCACTAGCTAGTTGGTTGTGTTTTTATGCAAAACACTTAACGGACATTAAGTGAACCCAGCGGATTAATGGGCTCTACTAAATTAAAGGAACTTGTGAATTATACACAACACACTGCAATAGCTCCGGTAACCCGACGGTGGGCGCAAGGTGATCTGACGACTGCCCGTGTGTTAACCCCATTAGTTTTCCCATTTACGGGGATAATCATAAATATCATATCCTATTTCAATGAGTGTCGTGGCGGTCCGCAGGCAACCGAACGGTTGTGGAATCGAAACCGCTGGCAAAGACGATTAAGTACATCACCTAAACCCAGTTGCATAATAAGTTATACCAAAATGAATTGAACATATTAAGCGTATAGAACGCACCGCGGTAATTTCGGTAAGCTGACGGTGGGCATTAGGTATTCTGACGATTTCACAGAGATAAAATATGAATGTACATTTTATCCTATTGATTCTATGTAAGAAAGTTGTGAAAAACGAAATTTTATGCCAGACTATTCTGATGCTACTTTATTTTGCTTTGGGTTTCTTTTTTACCAGCATTATGTATGATATTGGCAGCCGTTTGTCCAACCTTATTTAAAAACATTTGAAATTTCAAATGCGGTTTTCGAATAAGGCATCTATCTATACAAATGTGAAAAAATGACTTTACAAACTATAATGTACTGGCTGTAGGCAAGCTTTTCTAGCGAACGCCTGCGGTATACAACGGAGGTCATGTATACGGCAAAACTAAACCTTATAAGGAACGCAGCGGCAAGGTAACGTTAAATGCACCATTCTTCTTACCTTACCACTCTCTTTTTAACGAAGTTTTTTTGGACACGCTAAAACTCAAGGTGGTCCACCAAATAATACACACGATTGAAGCTAACACGCGCAGAAGCGGTTTAGGTGTCCTCAGTTTTCCCAGCCTATATTGTATTTTTTAAACTGCAGCCGCAAACCATATTTTTAATCTAAAATAGCCACTAAACTTTTATTTCTACTTACAACACAACTCTTTGGTTCATAAATTTTAGAAACACACCAAACCGCCGGGCGTGCGTATGGATATATTTATTACACAGTTCGTTAATATATTTTCACGATACAATGACGTAGACGATAAGTTTGGTCCACCATGCGTACATGGTTGGCACGACAGAAATATTATTTTATATCGTGAAAAGAAATGCAGTACATCAAAAATGACACGATATGATTAAAGATTTTTGGTTTTCTACGCTGATATGGATTAACATACAAGCCACCTCCAGTATATATTGAAATCAGTTAATAGCATTATCTACCCTAAAAGCAGTTACTTTAAATTGCATATTAAGGGACAATAGATAATATGCAAAATATAAATTTATTACTTATATTTTTAAAAATGGCCATTTTTAGAACAAACTAAATCAAATATTGTAATTAATATTGTAAACATTTTAATTTGAGCACATTATTACGCTATGTTTATGGTTTACATTAGGTCGCCTACTGCGAAAGTGTGCGTGTGTGAGCTTACGTAACCTTACGATGAAATCAAATTGACCTTGAATAACCTTTGAATGGCATGACATTGGATGACAACAAGTGATTAGTTTCGGCAGATAGTGTCAATGCTGGAGTGGATAATCGGCGAGACTTGGACTTGGCGGCACTTGTACGCCATCTAGGGGCAAAGAGGATTGTAAAATTGTCCAAAAAACTAAATAATCTTTTAAAAATAACATTACTTAATACTTATGACTGTCGTCTTTTTACTAAAAATAAAAGTTTTGTCATTTATAAAAATCTTTGTACTGTTGTAGGTACATAAACGGAAACAAATAACAAATAACAGATATAAAACAATAGAACGACTTTTAAAAATCAAACTTTTGATTCACATGCTACTTAATTCCTATAACAATCTATTATTATTTATTCCACTTTTAGTTGATAGAGTAATTCACTTAAATGTCATAACTTCCTTGTGAAAAAACTACCCTACCTACATTTTATTTTAGTTTATATATTTTTGCTTCGTTAACAAGAATAATTAAATGGATACGCACCTAAAATATAACACATACTTAATATATAAAACACATAACACATTCTTTAAACACTAATCTGAAATTTTAAAATATAACACATTTTTAAAACACTAACCTAAAATATAACAGACATACCACATTCTTAAAACACCAACATAAAATATAAAATGTAGAAAAAAGGAAGCAAAAAAACGCAATTTTCATGCATATTGAACTCACATTGTACATGGCTGTTACTCCAGGGGTGACTTTGAGTTCCATCAGAACCCAAATATCTCGGGGAAGTTGTAGAGACAGGTAGACCATGTCCTTTCCCTCGACCGTGCGTTTCGCGATCATGAAGACATTGTTCGCTTTCAGTTTCTCGATAATTGTGTCTAATGGGGTGGGGGGAATCCATGAAATTATTGCACACATAATAGAGTATGTCAAAGTAAAGGGCGTTTTTAAAATTTTGTTATAAAATTTAACAAAAACAAATCACTTGGAATTGAAGAGGCTTGCCTAAGAATTATTTGGTGAAATATGTGTACAGTGACACTAAAAAAGAGGAAGTAAACAGGCAAGAGTTTGATGTGTACTAAACATGATTGGTTCATTTATTTTTTTGCTGTTGTGCTTTCATAAAGTTCATAAATAAGTTGGTTAGATTTTCTTAAACATGAACAAAAATTAAAAAATTAGGTAGGTAAACAATATTCAAGGCAGATTAAATTTTTTACGTTCAGTTCAGTTACAACCAAATAAGTACATTCTTAACATAATTTGTGTCTGAACTCACTGGTATTGATGTTTGGAATGGAACCCAGGTTTTCAAGCGCAAAGGATTTCTCATGAGTGGATGGGATGTCTTTCCATGTGGTGAGAAACACCTTGCGATCTGTAGACATAATTAGTAATAATGCTATTGAGAAGATATAAATAGCTTTAGCTGGTAAAAATACATGTTAAAACCAGTAAAAGCTGCATCAGTAAAACTGGTATAATTAGAGTCGCTTAAATGACTACTTTAAAAATACAGCACATATGACCACATGCACTGAAACAAATAACAACATGACCTACCCATTTCTCCCTGTTCTAGGAAAAGTATGTGGGTCGGCACCAATGCAGAGAAGTAGAAAACATCAAAGTTGTTTTTCACCGCAACCTGGAAAAACATTTTAATAGTTTGAGGATAAAATTTCTGCATAGTATAAGATGGTAATGCACAATATAATATCATAATATAAAGTAAGAATTTTTTAATGTAAAGTTTGTTTTTACTTCCTGGGATTTGTTGAAAACTTAATATTCAGTGGCACATGCAGAAAAACATAATATTACTGGAACTAACATATTGTTTTGGATTAAATTACTTTTCTGAATCATTTTACAATATATTACATAATTTTGACATAATATTATTTTAAGGCAACCAACATTTATTTAAATGAATACACAGAATAGAATTCATGACGGTATGCCATGAATCAAAGTGTTATTGCGTGCAAACCACTGCAATTATGTGACTAATCTCGTGGATTTTCCAACTTCATTCTACAAATCAACAGCATAAGGAAAGTACCGTGGCTGTTCCAAGAGGCTAAAGCCACAACTTTACGCTACGACCACAAAAACCTGCAGTGAAATCACAAATCACCTGTAGGTTGTTTAACGGTTCCATTTTCTGAACCGCTCCATTGGTGTTAAGTGGAAGCGAAACGTCGAAACTCTGGTTCTGGTGGACCATGGGCACATTGAGGGCTATGTTTGGGGACAGTCCAAAACTGTGAGAATAAATATTTTATGTTTAGGGATAAATTTTTGAAAAGCTTTTGTAAAAAAAAGAAAAAAATACTAAAAATGACGTTAATTTATTACTTTCATATAGCATAAATTTGCAAATAATTTATAAAAATTAAAAGATAAGCATCTGCATATCCACCCACTCAATTCTTGAGTGAAACCGTAATCCAAGTTTTATTTGATGGGAATTTTTTATGGCAGATAACAAAATTTTTCCTGTATGGAGTTAAGCACAGACTGTGACTTGTGACATCATTAAGATCTACACCAGGCACCTTATTGCCTCAAGCTGGTAACACGAATCGTGGTGGTACTCTCGCTTACTGGTAAACATTTAAACAACGCCCCTTCTACCTGATGATATGCTGGCAATGCGATAATGACACAAGCTTATTTATTATGTGTGTTTCAACTAAAATGTGTAAAGGCACTTTATTAGTATGTACTTTATAGCATTATACCCTAAAATATTGAAAAAAATATTTTTAATGTTTTGTTTCAAATTAATTAAAAAATTGCAAAACTTAAAGTGATTGATTTTTAATTAATAATACAACATTATAATTAAATATATATGGTGAACAATTATATGGAATAGCATCGCGAGCATATATTCTATTGTATGTGATAATGTCAATCCCTGTAACAATTTCATGCGATACGACATTAGATAGTTCACCTCTACTAAACAGTCAACATGAAATGCCTAAATTTATATAGGCGCCATGGCCACAAATAATAATGAATATTATGGCTTCTTTATTTATAGGCAGATTATGAACTCCAAGAGATAAGATTCCAAGAAAGCTGTGCAACCATTTATTAAAAGCATATATATTTAGATACCTTAATGGTGCAGTTATAAATAAATTTAAATGTACACAATATGTCTAAATCTAAATAAAATGGCTTTACGGGTGTAATATGTCTGGTGACACACTTCTGTCTAGAAAGTTGCGTCGATTGACGCATTCTATCACAGAGTTTTTTTAACCGAATGCCCACAGGCTAATTGATTAGCACCATTCTCCGAAGACGTGACGTATGATACCTTGAAAAAAATACTTGCAACAGACGTCCTGTGCACATTAATAGATCAATGATTCAGCGACGTAAAAGGAGGCAATGAGACATAAAACTGAGGATGTACCATTTGGGAATGGTACTTGGAAGGCGCACCTATCCCAGGTGATGGGATATTACTCGAAAAAATGTGAATTTGGGGATATATATGTGAGCCTTAACTTGATACGGCATTTTTATCTGATGGCAAAGAGAGTTATTGTATGATTTAAATATTATAGAAGATCAAGATCTGTGTAACTTAACACAAATTGTCAATTGTTTCAGGTTTATTTACAAATTTTTCGGATTGTCTAGTAACGATAGTCAGTATGAATCAAACGGTGAAATTAATACTGCAGCTTCTGACCGTGCTGGTAATGCTGCAAATAAGTGTCAATGCTTATCAAGGTAAGTTGTGTCTCTATACATATTGCAAGTGTTTTAAGGTGTGTTATGTATAAAGCAATCAAACTATTATAGTTATGCAAAAATCAATGGTATCTTTGTGAAAATTTTCTATTAAATTATTTTAAAAACTGGAGATAAAAAAACAAGATAAAAATTTGTTTATAAATACTTTTGATGTTTTTAGTTTAAATAAATTTCTCTTTATGATAATACCTTATATTATCAGTAAAAATCCACTGTCGATAGAGAAAAGGGACAGTCATTAAAACATGTCATAACTCTGGTCAATTTAGTTAATAATTTTGACAAAAAATTATTCTAAATTTATAAACAAACACAGAATTGATTATGTTAAATTACATTAAAATTTAGAAGATGTATAATAGTATAAAGTTACTAATACCAAGCTTATTTGTTAACAGCCAGCATATGTACCACGCAAACGTGCACAGCAAGAAGAGGGTCAATCCACTATACTGGATACCAAACACTGGGCAGCAGTGTACGGGTAATCAGGAGCTTAACTGGAAGGACAACCATCACAATATTATTGAAAAATATCAGAGTAAGTTTAGGAATATCTTGTTTTTAAAAGTTATTGATAGTTTTGATAAGTAAGCTTTAGAAACATTGTTCTTTTTGTAACAATTTTATTTTTATTGTAGCTGTAAGTTGGTTTGGATATGCCAAATTCCACTATGGGACCATCTAAAAAATCTCTCTTTTCTACAGCATTTTACGAATGGAATCAGCTACTTTCAAATTCATACATTTGGAAACTTTATGAACACGCACAACATCGTTAATTCGCAAATGCGAGTGATCACACTGAAGGACACAGAGCAGGTATCCATAAACCTGATGCGGTGGGATCCGGTTCAATATGAACTCGAATACTTCAGTAAGTTTTGAAACAATTTGAGCCACTGAATTGAGTAATATAGGTTAATATCTGCAAAACCAGATACTTCCAAAAGAATTTAAAATAAACAGTTTAAATAGTAACATAACTGAGTTCAAAAATGATTATTTTCTTCTAATCTTTTTAATCATCATTTGTTTATAGTTTTATTGCTTAAACCCCCAAAAAAGAAGTAAACAGTGTTTGGTGGCAACACATACTTAAATGATTCCATGTTTGTACATTTTCACATTTAAAGGATTGAAGGAAATAATCAAATTAATTTTTGCAGTGGACTGCGAGGTGTCAAAGGGCAAGAGCGTCACAGTTGAAGTACCAGCGGCACCCACAGCACGGAGTACCCAATCCCAATCATTGTGGGACCAGTACTGGGGGGTCACGAAAGTCACAACACCTCGATGTTGGATCATTCTACCCACGATGAGGAATGAAACAGCTCGTCGGACAGCATGGGACATGATGTTCAACAACTACTACAACTTCCCCACCTACTACAACACTCGGAGAGGTTTAGTCGCAGCAACGGAGGTTTTCAGCACGTTTGTGGTCTTGAAAGACTTGCGATTGGAAGCAGGGACACAGATTGATGTGACAAACGTTCTCACAGGTACTTTCCACACAAACACATGATAGAAAAGATAGCATCGTGCTAACACAAAATATACATAGACTTGATTAAGATGATATAGATAAAGCAATTTATATAATCACGAGGTATCAAAACAAACAGTTACAATTATTTATAGTACTGTACTTGAAAGCAGCACAGGAATTTATTATAACATTTTCTTCCAGGAGAAAATATTATACAGAGAAGCAGTTAAAACTTATTTATAGTACTGTCCTTGACCTTAGAAATCAGTACAGAAATTAATTATAACATTTTCCAGGCGCCAATGTTATGCAGGATGAGCTAAACAACACCATGTCAATGACTTGGGTAAGAAAACACAACCAATTTGCTGGTTTGGATGATGGCACAGTGATTTCTACCATGATATTGGTTGATTTATTGTGTCCTAATGATGCAGCATGTGATCAAGCAAGGTTTACAATGACAACTACTGGTGAGTGAAATTTGAAGCTAAGGATTAAAAAAACAATGTGAATGAAACAAGAGCAAAATAAAATTTTGAAATATAAATAATAACAGCGCTTTTAAGTCATTTTTGAGCCCAAAATGAAAACACTTTGTAT
>CH002950.1:826693-840119 GCA_000149265.1 Ciona savignyi
TAATCAGTATCTTTAGTAAAAATGTTTGTATTAAATAGATAGTAATGATTTTTTCTTTTACATGTGTCTCTGTGCGCACAACAACAGTCACAAAGGTAAGTTGGCAAAATATATCATTTATATGGGAATTATAGAAAATCTTCTTTATATGAAATTAAACCATAACACAAAATAACCACCCTGACTACAGAAAGTTTTATAAAAAAATAGATGTAAATGAACAAATAGGTATCTCTTTGTATTAAAGTGTGTCTATATGTTTAATAACACCTTTTTAATTTATACCTTTTTACAGCATTAAATACAATGCTAGATTTTAAACTACACCATACTTGTTTCTTTTGTTGAACAGCTTAATTAAAACATTAATACCTGGTACAACCAATCTAATCATGCCAACCAATTCGCAGGTACTGAATGTACAAGCCAAATATGCTCAGCACAGCGTGGATATATATCACACGATGGCACCAGTGCACCAAGCAGCACACAAGAAATAAGAAGTTTAACCGGCCCAACAACTATTGTGGTTTATATCAAGAACATCACCGTAAGATTAGATATATGCATATAGTGTTGGTTCTAAGAACTAATGCTTTTTGGATGGGAGGATCAGAAATAATTCTACAACTATTGCTATTCATGTTCAGGATAATGACCACATGCATAACAAAAATTACCACATTAAAAAAATTAAAGTGGTATGGTAAGATCAGATATATGAACATGATGTTATTTCTAACGACTAATGCTTTTATTAGGCGATCGGAAATAGTGATAAAAAACTATTGATATCTGTCTAAAGTGGTGTGTCAAATTTCCATGTTTAAAACCCAAAATATGATCAGTTACAACTAAAAGCTATTTAAACACCAGCATATTGCACCGATCACATTTAGGCATGTTTGAAACAAAATTATCTAGTAGACCGCCTATTTTATTTGCATAACGATTCTATTTTATCAAGACGTTATTTAAATTTGCACTTTCCAATAAATGTAAATTCAGCCAACTTAGCTATATAAAACGTGGCCCAAATGGCTCAAGGCAAGATGAACACATTAATATAAACTTTAAATTCTTTTCCACCTGGCAGCAGCAAACTCGAATGAACTTTTTTTTACGTTTTAGCTGAAATTTTGTACTCACATTTACCGGTTTCCAATCTTACGAAAATTCACTTGGTGTAATAACTCCCAGTATTTAAAACCACAAGTCAACTGTTCCTGCTTTGGATGATGTTGTATCTAATAACTTGATCATTCTTTTTCAGACCACCGATGGCTACAACAACAACCTTTTAGTGGTCTTAGCACCAGGAGACACACCCACAGTAATCAGCGGACTAGATAATAGAATGTTTGTGTTCAGACAAACGACCTCAGTCTACATTCATGTGGTTAGATATACTCAAGTCAACTATGAGTTGGAGTTTTACAGTAAGTAAGGTTTTTTTTTCAGTAAACACAAACAAATTATTCACAAACACATTCTTTTAATCAGGTGTGGGTATTATAATACAAGATTTTATTGTCCCAAAATGTTTTTACCAAGTTTAAGCAACTACGAGGAATTTTACACTTATTTTAACAAATCTTTTCCCTATTAAATACTAAAAGTGCCATTAACTTATTTATAGGTTATATCTATAATTTGAGATCTGTTTTTTAGATAAAATATTTTCAAAATTACAGAGGGCTGCGGTGTGTTTACTGGGGACTATGTTGCTTTACAAGTGGAACAGTCACCCCTGCAATGTTGGGTGGTGATTCCAGGACAAAATACACCAACAACTGCAAGGCCAACCGACCAAAGCACAGTGGCCGAAACCTACATGGCGTTAATCAACACAACGTTGGGCCCGAATGTTACGGTCACAGTCACCAATCTATTACAAGGTGATTTAAAAACACTTATTTAATTTTTTTTTTAATTTGTGTCTTTTGTATCTTGTAATGTTGCTAAAAAGGTTTTTTTGACATAAAAAACGTAATTTATAGCAAAGAGCACTAAGTGATCCTAATAATAAGCGTATCTCATTTGATTTATGAATACGTTTAGTCACATTTTTGCCAAAGACCATTTTTAGACAATGTTATAACAGTGCTACGCATAGACCAAGTTTTTTTTAGAACTAAAGTTACCCAAAACTAAATACCAAGCATGTCTTTCACAGGAAATGACCTGTTGATTGCCAACTCGGAAGACATAAGCAGCGATTACTCCATTGCAACAGTGGAAAAGCAGTCAGAGACAATCATAATGAATGATGGACAAAGGAGATTCACAGCAATTTTGCTTGATTTAAACTGTCTAAGTGCTATTGCATGCAGAGCCGCGCGTTTTCGCTTTATAGCTTCTGGTATGTTGTTTTTCTACACAAATATGCTTATTAGGAACAATTTAACTTAAAATCAAAACCTTTTATAAAATGATATTTCAGGCTGCTTTAGTTCTGTATGTTGTGAAAGGGGGGTATGGTTGTATCTTTTTATGGCAAAAATACTTTTTCTTTTAACTACTATTTCAAGAAAAAGAAGATATTACCAGATGATTTTTTTATGATAAAAATCCAGGACTTAAAGCCCATATTTTTTTTATATTAATATAAAAACGAAAACATTCCTTTACAGCTATGTACAAGGCAGATGTCCAATGCATTAAGGTAAGCCACCAATTTGCATTCAACAGTGATTTCTCATTTTGATTACTTATTTAATGGAACAGAGAGAACAAGAGTGTCGGTTTAACATCGGCAACACTGCAGTGAATTGTTCACAACGGAATCTGCTTTCATTACAAGTGGCTGTGTTAGAAGCAGACGAAAGTGACTTTTTAACGTCCAATTGCCCAGCGTACTCAAATTTTTTGACAACCATAAATAATGTAAGAATAGTGAAATTTGACAAATCTTATACAGTTGACAAAAAACTAAATGTTTTTGTAGACATGGTTTGGGTAATTTGTAATTAAAAACACTTAAAAAAAATTAAAGAAAAAAAGTCTATAAAAATGTATCCGTAATGTTTATTAAGTAATAGTATATTTATATTGAGGGAGAGACAGATACGGAATATTATTAAGTGTAATTTGTTTTGCATAAGGACGTTTAAAAAAAAACAAAAAACATTTAAGCTGAATATCTAATTTTAAGTAGCGTAATGTTAAATAAACTAGAGAATTTTGCTTTAAAACTTTATACAAAAATATTCCCATCTTAACCACATTTCACCTATATATTCGTATAAAAGTGAGTTTTTTTGTATTTAAGTCGTTACCACCACAAGTGCTACAATTCGAGCCATTTGGCCGAGGATCAGCTATAATCTTCAAGGCATTAAAACCAGGATGCAAAAATACAAAGCGTTTTTGCAAGTTGGGATGCAAAAAAGGTAAAAACGAACTCTATTTTAGTATGATGTGGAAAAGGTTGATTAAATATAATTTTTATGAACACGATTTTAAGGCATAAAATTTCTTTAGAATCATAGTAATAGGTGCTCGTCATTTTTTGTCGGTAGCCATATATTGATTTCGTGACTGTATAATTTTAACCTCATTGACCAACCAGTTCATTTTGACTTTAGTAACCACAGTTTATAAAACAAAAATGACTGAAGTAATACTAAACAAATCGAAAAATTTTTATTTATACTTATTTTATAGTAGAATATATAATAGTAGAATAAGCAACGTTATTTTATATTATGATACTTTTTATCTGCAGTTTATGACTACATTTTTATATATTTGCAGTAAGAAGGAAATGTAGATCATCATGCTTCTTGTTTGTGGTGCTTGGAAAGATGTGTCAGCACTCAGTTTTTAACTGAAGTATAAATTCACAAAAAAGTGGAACTGTTGTTTTTAATTTATTTTAATGTAAAAATGATGGATTGTTGACTTGAAGTGCCATGAACTGCATTTTAATTAAAACCTTATTTACTGCACATATTAGTGTTTTAATTTTTATTGCATCATAATATTTTTAGAAGATTCCAATGTAATTTAGGAATTATTTTCTTAAATGATACTAAATTTACCTCCGCCGTTGTACATCAGTTATACTTTTTAATATGTTTAACATCCAGTTAGCCATACTGATCATTTAGGAATTTTTCGCCATTATACATACACATTGCAAAAAGATAATTTATACCATTAAGAAAGCATCACAACTTGTTGAATCTTAACATGAATCGCAATAAAATTGTTGGTGACTTTGCATTTTTCATTTATTGGTATTAAGCTATTTAGCAAGCCTTCAGGCATTTTCCGTATTGTTAAGAATTTAAGTAACTTAGTGTCTGGCAATGGCTGATTATTTTAATTCGATAACGTCTAAATTGGCGGGTTTTGATTTTTTTCTTAATCAAGATAACTATTAAGCAGACCAAAGCAAGACTGAATTTCATAAAACCATCCTAAAAAAAGTTTTGCGAAAAAAAATTGTCACCTTTGCCACAGATTTAGCCTAAGGTGTCTGTTACAGTAAGAGGATCATTTCATATATTTGCAAGTGCTTCACAACAGACAGCACAAGTTTAAGTGGGCCACACAACAAGTGAGCTGTAAACCGATAGGATACCTTATTTTATATCAAGAAGTAGCTTTCAAATATAGACGGTGAAAATGAAGGTACTAATTCTAACCTGCATGGTATTTTGCATAGTGCACACAGCATTGTCAAGTAAGTTTAAAATATATATACATTTTCATAGCTAAAACTGTCTAAAAATCTAATAGTAAATAAAAGTTAATATTACAGTTTTGCCAAACTTAAAAAAAGAGTAACACATCTTAATAATACAATATTCTTTGCATTTATGAAAAATTTAAATGACGTTTTATGGGTCTACAGTCTGCCCTGCGAATTCAGTATGCCGTGAGGATAGATCAACGATTTACCAACTTGCACAGACAATCAGCATGGTTGAAAGAACCCACAACAGGGGCAGAGCTTGGTACATACAACCGAGTTCAAGTCTTTTTAACATAATACTGGCGTTCAAGGTGGGTTGTGGATGCAATGCGTGAAGATTGCGACGTTGTGTTCACAAATGAGTGAATATCATTAATACTATTTGTGGAAAATATGCTACTAAAAGAATCTTGACTCATTTGTGTATGTGTATTGTATAAAGTGTATAAATACAAAATATTAAACCTTTGTTGAGGAAATCTGTAAACTGGTGTTTGTGAACACTGCTTTCAGGCATAATAGTAAGTTTTACGCTTGTAAATTACCGGTGTAAACTGATTTACCACCATAATAGTATAGGTTGTCGATACATGCGGTAAAAAATCGAAATGGTACCGCAGCACTCAATGACGTAAATTGCACTGGGCTTGGTAATTTGAGAAATGATTAAATCGGATACAAAACCAAAATTATATTAAAAAATACTATGTTACATCTTTAATATAACAAAAATACTGTTATGTTTGTTAACATGACATTCTAAAAAAAAAATTTTTAGAAGAATATATTTAAAAAAATGTCCTCATATTAATAATTTTCTCATGATATTATTCCAATACTTTATTTTCTGGAAAAACAACATTACAGGAAAACGAAATTTTTAGAAATTTATTTCTACAAGTACCAATAACGGATACCCATAATTTAAATGTTTTATTTCAATTTTAACAGAATTTCAACACCACAATTCAGTCACCTGTAATGCTGATCACCTACTACAATCAGACGGTTAAAACAGTGCAATATCTGTACGGGGCACAGGGGGATTTTGAAATTGTGAAACAAAATGCCATGACAATTATATTGTATGCTCCGATTAGAATGTATGACAGTGCCGAATTTATTCTGCATTACTATGGTAAGTTTTTTGGCGATTGTTTGCCAAAAAATCAAAAACAAAAATACACAAAATTTATATGCAAGTGGAAATGTCTATTCTGAGAATTTTAATATTAAATTCAAAAATAAATTCCACTTAGCGTCCATTTGAAATTAACAAAATGAAAACCAGGTTTAATTAATAAAATAATTAAAAAATTATTTGTAAGCATTACGTTGCAGGTTATATAATTTTCTGAAATATTACTTTATGAGGTTGAGGTTAAATATTTGACTTGACATGTCCCAAATTATACACAAACGAAGCATCTCAAGCTATTACGATAGCGATTCTCCTAAAGAACAACTTACGAGATAGTGGCAAATTACGAGATAGATGGCTGATTTCAAATGACATTTGAATGAAGTTACAATGAATACAAAAATACTTGAACGATCAATCATCATCCCAATGATAAATTTTAACCGGTTACAAAAAAAGCATTCGTCATTTGAATTACAATCATTCGAACCCAACCCTGATAAAAACATACAATCAACACTGGATAAGTAGTTAAAGGTGTGGTGTATTTACCAATGATAATCTTTACCATCAAAAAAACGAGTTTGAAAACTACGGGACTATTAAACAGGTGCACAAATTTTAGAAGTTTATGCTACAATTTTCCACAAGCCATAGTTGGACCAAAATCAGAACCCGGTTAAATGGCAAAAATAACTGGTTATGAATCATATTAAATATCGGTACCTGTACTTAAATGATGATATATGAAATACACAATCCACCTTTAAAAATAAAAAGCAAGCATTTTTTAATCACTGTAATCTTTAAATTGTAAATTCAATATCAGAAAATCAATGTCAGAAAATTACAACAAAAATAAAAAATAATGATAGCAAAGATTTTTTTGAAGCTCGCATATATGGAAATGCCAAATTAACACGATCACTGAACAAACTTTTGTTACTTTCCACAGCTGGGTGTGATATACTGACCACCACGGAAAGCCAGTTTGTGTACCCACCTAGACTCAACAGTGGTGTGTCAAATTCCACTAAATGCTGGATTATTCACCCGTTTAACACAAATGCAAGGGAGCGGATTTATTTCAGTTTTCGAAATGTTTTGTTAGACCGGGACCAGAAATTACAGGTCTGTACAAAAACTACCCTAAATTAAAGAAAACAGCTAAGAAATATTTAAAGAATGATTTTAAACAGTATTTAAAAATTTTAAATGCTACATTGTGTTTTCATTTAAAAGTCGAACCTGTGTTTGGAGGTTTTAAATTTAGTAGGCCTATTTTTGGAAGAAAAAACAAAATTGAAAAAACAAAAAAAATGTTAAAATTAATTCTGATATTAAAAGATTTCTCTCTCAGTCACTGGCATTAAAAACTTTCAATTTCAGCTGTGGGATTTACACACATCGGCTTTTATTGGCGAGCTGTCCGAGGTGACTACTCACCACTTGGTGGTAGCAAACTCCTACGCAGCGCAACTTGTCATGGTTGAGTTGGCATGCGGGTCCACCAACTCCCCCCAATGCAATATGCGCCGGACGCAAATGACCGCCAACTATTACGGTAAATTTTTTATAATTTTTTATATAATTGCCATGTAACAATTTTAGATTAAATACATTTTACATTTAAACAAAATTTGATCGTCTAACAACTATATTTTAAACTAAACATTATGGTAAATTTTCACAACCCAAATAAAAACTTTAAATAATAACTAACTGTATTTTTTAACCAGAAATCTTATTTTAATTATAAAATATTAGTAATATTTTTTGTTTAAGACGATTTTTTAATTTTTAGCGATGAACAGTACTGATGTAGACTGCATTCAAGTAAGTGTTTTTGTGGTGTTAAATAATCACATTTGTGGGAAAGGAATTTACCAAAAAAACTTAAAAATAATTGACTGATTTACAGATAAACTTGTTGTTTCAGAATCCTCGTGTTGTTGCGGGAATTGTGTTTAAAATATCAGCACGTTTTGTGGTTAACCTTGAGCAACTAATTTATCTTCCAGAATCAAATGCGATGCACGCTAGACAATGGGACAATGCCGGAGGGATTTTGTCGTCAACTCGAATGTGCAGGACTTAATAATATGCTGTCTGAGGAATATGGCATGGAAGAGGTATTTTATTATCGGTGATTATTAAAATAATAACCTAAAAATAAATAAAATATGCTTATTAATAAAAAAAAAACTGAAAATGGATATGTTAATAATAGCTCTTAAATTAACAAGATATCAAATTTGAAATTACCAATATATTTTTACAAGATTATCGGTAAATTGTTTTGAGCCTACTGAGATTCAGAAACAATTATCAATTTTACCATTTATCTTTTACAAGATTATCAGTTCAATTGTTTGGTGTCTGCTGGGATTCAAAACAAGTACTTATTTGACTCTCCTATTTTCACAGTCAAGTGGGCCAGTGACACGTTCTGGAGACGTCAGCACCAACAGAAACTTATCCATGAGAGTCGTTAAAAATTGCAAGCTTGGAATACGCTACTGCCAGTGTCCCAAGAAAATCAACCTGCTCTCATTCTGCATTCCGAAGATCAAGTGCAAAAAACGTAAGTTTAAAGCATGGGTGTGCGTATTAACCACAAATGGACCGGTTGTTACTTGAATTGGCTGGTGAGGGTTTTTCATGACTGCAGTTGGCCTGCACGAGATTTTTTAACAACTTAAAGGGGACATTTTGTTACTAAACCAACAGAGTTTGTCTGTGATCTTTGAAATATTCTAAAAAAGCACGTAAGACTAAGACCATTGTTTATGAACCATAAAATTACAAACTGATGGTAATTAATTAACCGAAGAAAATATTTAAAATCCTGGAGTAATCTCCTTAACAAAATAATTTACGTAATACAACAAATCTGATTACAATCTGACACTCTGTTTACTGTCTCAGTGAGGCAGTGCCGCAGGAAATGTGCCGTTGCTAAGCGGATGTGCCAAAACCTCTTTTTGCACGAAAGCGTTACGCTAGTCTAGGGGTAAGGAGGGTTCTAGCTAACACAGAAGCTTTCCGCCACTAAACCGCACGTTGCACGAAACGCAGGAGATAGTAGAAACCGGTTTTTAAGAATTTTACAAACTTAGCGACCACTCTGTTTTGACCCAAAACAACACCAATTACACGAGGCTTAAACAGCTTACTTTAAATTAAACTTCTTTACTTCAAAAACCAATACTCGATAAACATCTTGAAAATGTCGCTGCTTTTGCTGGCATTAATGACAATTGTCAAATTTAAGTTAAAAATATTTTGTATCCGGCAATTTTACATTTATAATCTGATAATTACAATTTCAATCAAAGTAACAATCAATGCATTATAATTTAATCACCTCCAATTATTTTTCTATTTTCTATTTAATTTTCTAGTTTTGACAAAAAAAAATTGAAGTTTATTTTTCTCTTTCAGTGCCGATTTGTGTGTACCACTGCATGAAGGCGAAAATATTATGTGCAAGCATCTGGAGACAACAAGCACGGATCAATTTTCAAATTTTGTTGTAAAAAATTTTCAAAATCACATGCGTGAAAAAAAGGTTGAACTTTTGTGGAAGCTGGTAACTGTAAATTCATTGTGAACGTGTAATTAGAGTGTCTTTGGTTTTTGAATCTCTTTATAAGCTGCTTAATATACCCTACTATTATATATTTATTGTTCTTTATTAGAAATCCAGTGCTTTAAAGGAATTGTATATATATAGTGCCAATTGGTTGAATTTTCAGCATAATTAGAACGTTGGAATTCAAAATCTTCTTATACTGCGCATTTTGTTTTTCTTTTTTGTGGAATTATCAGTTTTGAATAAATGCTTTAAGCTGAATGATACGCGACTAGAATGCAGAACAATTTAAGCAGCTTAAGTCAGGGTTTGCACAATATTGAGGGAATTTTAATACATCTGCTAATACAACACTCAATCAAGTCTTGTTTACAGTGTAAATGTTTATAAAATAAAAAACAAAACTTTCGATTTTTTTACAAAAAGGAGTAACTGTAAAATGTTAAAATTTAACTGAATTTATTTAATAGTTTAGAATAATGGAATAGCAGGAAAGTGCCAATTAACCTTTACACTCTGCATAACACTTAATCATCCAATCATGTAGAGTTACAATTATTGGATTAAATGGAAAAAATCAAAGTGTAGTCTTGTAATTAACACTCCCGTACTTCTGAATGTATTGCAACATTAAGTAAACATATCGCTTGGCAAACATGCCGATACCTGCATGTATCTCTATTATGTACCAGAGTTGTATAAATAAAAATGGGTAAACAAATCATTAATTAAGCACCCCACCCTCTTTCTTTACGTTAAGACTTAACTACTAAGAAGAGATTATAACTATTCTCCTATGATTCAGGGCACGATGCCATCAGTCGCATCGCAGACATATTTTACTGATATGTACAAAAATGAATGATGACTACAACTCTACATTACTAAATCAATTAAAAAATGAAAAGCAAAAACTCATATAATTAAAAATGAACCGATTTCAATACATTTGTATTAAGGATGGTCTACTTAAAAATGGTTTACCAGCTAACTGCAAAACTGTTAAATGTTATTTATAAATAACTTAAGATTTTTTCATGTTTGTATAAAAACATTCATACTTTTTTAACGGTACTTTCTTAAGATGAAAATAGGGACATGGAAAGCCCTGACCGATTGCCACAAACCACAGCATTTGCTCAAAGCATATTTAGCGGTGCTGTTTAGTGTCAAGTTTCAATTATGCAGCCATATATGGCTGTTTTCAAATTGTTATAATCTCATTGAGACGTTATTGAAACCAAGCATAGGAAATTTATCGCAATACCATACCAGTATGTATTTTTATAGCAGGGAAATTTGAAATTATAACTGATAAAATCCAACATTTCCAATGAGACAATTATGACAAAAAAAAAAAACAAGTCAAAAATTCCTAACACGTTACTGGGTGGTTAATGGTTATGATTTACCAAATACACAGTGATTTGGCAAATTTCAGTTACTATTTAATACACCTAGCATAGACCTACTTAAAATAGGCAAATTCGAAGTATCAGGCCAATTATAATTAGTCAAGATCAGTGACTCATATTGCAAATGTCAACCGAGAACAACTATACACAGAAAACGCCGGTACTATGATTCGCAAGAATTTTTCAGAGCCGATTGAAACTAAAATAAAACTGAATTAAGGTGTGGCGGCGATAGGCACCAGAATCGCGATAAATCTGGCTAAATAAAGACATGCACTTTACCCTACAATGTATCAAGTGTAAAATGGCATCATGTTTTTAAACATTTGTATCAGGCATGTTTAAAGTAATCTTAATGTTAAAGTTATTAAAAGCTACAATATTGAACGGAAAATGACAGCATAATACACTAAACAGAAGGCCATATTTTTCCAAAAATTCAGAAATTTAACTTTCCATTAAATGTAGATTTTCTTATGTCTTAAGCGTCAGTTTGGAAAAAATTTAACCCCTATTTTAATTTAAAACCCAATTACGCACAGGTTAAAAACTAAAAGAGAACTCTATTACGTTTAATCCTAAAATGTATGTGACACAGTACGGAAATAATGGATGTAATTCTCAAACTTACTAGACCCTCTCTGCTTTATTTTATACAACAGATTGGTATAATTTCAAATGAAGATTGTGCGGAAACTTTGATTTAATGTGTATACCAGTCTTGCAAAACTCTTTGGTATTTTACTTTTCTTTTATGTATATCGAAGTTTTAAACAGGTCAGAACAGGAAGTACAGATCAAAATTGATCAACTAACTGCAAGTTAAAATTGATTATAAGATACTGACGGGCCAATAATTATCACAAAACCTAACCCAGCACCTGACACCACAGACTGAAGTCTCGAAAAGAATTTGGTGCAAATCGTCAAGTTTCCTTCTTAAACTTTATAACAAGCACTTTCTATTTAATATAATTAAGTGTTTTTTTATGTTTTTTATCAGGAATTGACCACCATCAAAGCGGAAGTGGACAAAATTAATACATGCCGGTATTTAAAAGCAGGATTCATAGTTCAAGTGTTAATTACGTGCAGACAGTAACATTATACAGTGCAAAATAGTCTGGATACAAGACTGTTTTGAGGTTTTTTTAAACTAGGTTTTTTGGATGTGAGAATTTGGTTCTATAACTATTCACCAGCATCTAATGTAACTTGGCATGTTTATATAATGTATGTGTCCATATATCATTTCATTGATACTTGTAAACATTTTTAAGTTTCTCTCCTTTACTTATTTTTTATTTAAAATAGGTGTTTTTTTTGAATACAGTATTTTAGGCAGTAAAAAGTAGGTAAATAAAAATCTAAATTATGAAATTGTATTAAATTAAAAAATATTCCAAAAAATATATTAAAAGAAAGGTTCCAAAACACAAAAAAAAACAAATTTAAGAGCAATCTTTCACACAGAGAAAAGGTACCGGTATGTCATTTGATAGAAAACCAACGATTGCAACGAACAGGATTGTTAATTATACACAGGTTGTCGGTGTACAAAGATAAAAGAATGTTACTCATTTCGCATATCAGGTTATGCTTGTTTAATTTGATTTATACCCAATAACCTGGGATATAAATAATCATATACTTGTTCCTTGGATTATTATTCTAACACCAAACACTGTTAGCAAAGCTGTGTAAGAAACAGAGGTTTGTGTATTAACTGTATATAATAAAGTAATCCAACTACGATTAACCTAATGCACAACAAACAATCAAATTATGAAAGATAATCTGTTAGGAACGTAACACCTTCAAGCAATATGATTTGGTAACTGACATGGCTACATTCGTTGTATTTAAACATGACGCCTTAAAGCGGATTGTAATAAACAGATTACCAACAACGTGTTGGCACTGTGTTTTCTACAAGTTTACTAGGATCGCCGGATCAATCATCAGTAGATTGTATGAAAGAGAGAAAGAAGGAAAACGAGATGAGTGGACTTAAAAACATGTTCGAAAAACCAGGTGCTTTTCCGCGCAATAAACATTTGCCACAAGGTTGTGAACTTGTTGTTATCTATAACATTATCTTAATATCTCAAAACCTGTGCTTGACTGGCGGTTGGCTATGTTTATTAATAATATTAACAACTGCCATCTAGAATTTAATCTCATCCATGAAATTAAATTTAATTAATTGATATCACAAACAATTTTGGAAATACTAAAAGCAGGTTATTTTTACTCTCAATTATATAGTCATATAACTACTTTTATTAAGTTATTGATACACAGATTTTGTTGATCATTTTCCTAGTGTATTTGTGAAAAGGCAGAGACTGGGTATAAAAATTCAATCTATCAAACAGAACCATCAAACAAAAGTACCAGCTTAAGCAAAATACACCAACTTAACAAAATGGCCACCGACCTGTTTTTATTGAACTGTATAGCGAATCCTGTCATCGGTTGCATCGCCCGGTTGGTGAAGGTGAGGTCCATGAAGATCTCCTTCTGTCTCCTGTGGAAGGTTCCTTTCAGCTCCAATCCTTCGCAGCGGGGGA
>CH002950.1:845383-901751 GCA_000149265.1 Ciona savignyi
CCGGTATGTTATATTCCAAACAAATCTGCTGGCTACTACACTACTATACCATTACCCACATGTTTTTATTTAAATAAACATGCTTTCAAAAGCAAAAACTTGGTATAAAAAGAATGTGCATTAAGAGAAATGTTGATTTTAGAATGGTTAATCAAATTACAGAATCAACTATAAAATTATTGCGCAATTGCTTTAATGATTTAACTGAATTGTAATAAAGGGCTTGTTTTGAAGGTAATCTAGTTATGTTATGATGTTCAAAGTTGATGAAACTAAAGGTGCGATTCTTCTGTTAGTGTGTCCCAGGACAAATCTAAAACGTGTTTTTTGTATCCATAGTGTAATTAGAAACAAAGTCTCCATGGTCCATAACATCATGTTTGGCGAAACTTACATAAGGCAACAGTGGATTACATTACCTGTGCGATGTTAGATTGAGAGGCAAGTCTGATCATAATGTCAAGTTTTTCCAGTTTCACATAAATAGGGTCGTTGTACTTGACAAAGAAAACCTTCATTTCATGCTTAAGAATGCTGGGCCTGAAGCAGTAGAATGAAGGCATTGGTAACTAGTGTGGTATTGTCTAACCTTATTTAATGAAAATCCTAAATTTAAGAAAGATTTTTGCTATTTTATGGAACAAGTTTTAGATATTTTTGGTTATTTCACAAACGAAGTAAACACAACAATTCACCAGTATTTATATGCAAATTAAAAATCAATTTTTGGTACTCATAATATGTAGTGTACACTTGCTAAACTATGTATTTTAAATAAAAATCGCTTAAAATTTCGTCAATACCAAGATATGATGGAAAGAGGGAAGAAGGTATTCTTCCTTTTAAAATAATGGAAACTATTTCTAACCCATATCATTATCTTAACCTCCAGACAAAAATCAACTCCGCAGGACCCTAATATTTATTTTAGTAATCAGTTTCTTTTCTTTCCTTTTTTCCTCCTTTTAGTTTTCAAAATCTGCTTACCGTTTTTGCACAATAAGGTTGATGTTTCTGAGAGCAACGTACTGAATCTCGGGTTCAGCCGATAGCAGAGTGACAAGTGGAGGAGCCAACTTCTTTAGCAGGTTGCCCTGGTATTCCTTGTCTGAATCCATCAGTTCAAGCAACTTCATGCAGACCTGAAAGGTTTAAAATGTTTTCAGAATTAAAATTTATTAAAAATCACTAATAAAAACAAATTTTGGTTAATACTCTAAACTCCAAAACTGTTACAGTTTTTCTTATGACTAACTTATCGCTATCAAAAATCACTAAATTATTTACATTATTATTGAAAAAAAATAATATTGCCTGATTTCTTAAAACAATTTTTTAAGTTGAATGGAAAATATAATATATAAACGGATTCATGTTTAGCAGTTTGTTATGTAGCAAGTTAAAATTTGCATACGATTAGGTATGGCTTAAACCAGTAAATAAACTTTACCTTAACAGCAGATAACACCACAGCTGAGTTAGCATGTTGAAGACGTGGCGTTACTCTTTCCGCTATGCTGTGGACAAAAGCCAGTTAGCATACGACAAATACTATAATTTGTACCTTTGTATAAGTGATCTTGGAATAAATGAAAATATCATGCATAAAAAATTGTACAATGCTTGTAAACATTACTTAGGATGTCCTCAAGAACCTTATTAAGCCTATTTTACTGTTAAAAAAAGTAAGGTCCGCAGAAATTCAAGTTTTCACAACAGCACAGAAACCAGAAATATAACAATAATTTTAGGTGAATTTCTGCCACTTATCAATAAAATAAAAATGGAAAACCAACCTCTGGGCTTCTCTTGTGTCCTCAGGGTTGTAGTTGGCGAGTGCATCGAGTATGAATATCTGCCCCCACTCTGTGCACTCATTGAGTGCTGTGAGCAGCTTGTTAACTGTCTGGGTATTCATGAAGTTGACTTGGTCAGCAGCACGTGTGGAACTCTCTCCAATTTCTGACAGAGACGCAACAGCATTTGCGACAACCTGGTGATGAAAATGTTTTGTTATAGAAAAGTTAATGGTAAATAAATTTAATGGCAACAAAGTAAAAATTTAAGATTTCTATAAGACCTTAACCTTTGCTAAAAATAGTTTCTTGTTTGAAAATTGTCTATGGAAAAAAAATATATAAAATCTTTAAATTTGACTGTGGCATATATTTCAGTTGTGTCCTTCACATGTCAATTTAGGAATGTTTACTAAACCCAGTAAATTGATGGATTAAACAAAAACTGTAGTAATGACTCCAAAGTATTTAGTACGCAAAAGTTTCAGTAACTAGACTATTGAACAAAAAGGTACATTGTGCTGACGATAAACATGAATAGCCTATCCTACCATAGGATTGGAATCTGAGAGCAAATCCTTAAGAGCATCGAGGAAGCCTTGTTCTTCCACCATTTGATTGTTGATGTCATACAGCTTTGCAACACACACTGCTGCTGTCTTTCGAACATAAGGATCCTCATCCTTTTCAAATAAATAAAAAAATTACTTTAAAAATAAGTATTTTGAGTTTTGACTGTATAGAAGACTAAATTTTCATTTGTTAACAATGCAGAAATAAAGCAATATATAGGAGCAAATAAAAATATCTAACATATTAGTTTTATTATTATATTAGATATTTATATATAAATGTCCATTGTCCACCCAATTTTAAACAGATAACTTCAGATTAACTGAGTCATGGACAGATGATTAAATTTAACATTGTACAAAATATTTATTTTTTCAATTTGTTCTAGAAAAAACTGGACACAATTTCCATGAAAAGTTTGTACCTTGAGACATTTCCTGAGTGGCTCACACAAGTACTCTGTGATTTTATCCACTCGAATGCAGCCCATTGTTCGTACAGCCAGTGCTCGAATCAGTGGATTTGGATCATCACAATCCTACAAAATAATTTAGGCTTAGTTTGTAAACCACAGATAAACCATTACAAAAAAAATTTAGGCTTAGTTTGTAAACCCACAACCACCAATGAACCTTTTTGAAAGGTTAATGCTTTTCCAAGTTTTATTTCTAATAAAGAATTCTATTTATACCTCACCACCGTAAGCCTAGTAATCATTGCCATTCTCCTAATTCTTATAATTTAATGATTAGGAAAGGTGTGAAAAATCAATATCCCACAATCATTACGTTAATTGTGGCGGTTTTACAAAAGAACTGCTACCCTCATCACACCTCATAAAACTTTGTATTTTTGAATTCGTATACATTATCAAATTTAGTATTAATCGCTGTATTTTATGTTTGCAAAACAGTCCACTTTGGCTTCACCACCTGACCCTTGTGCCTAGCGATGGTACCAAAGCTCTTGTGTAATAAGACTTTATACTGTTACTATTATATTGTTACTATTATAAAAGTATCGTGCTGACCGAATAAAATCTTTAATCTAAATCTTGGATCTTTATACTCAAAAGTGTTTTCCTAACAAACCATTGGAAGAGTCTGATGATAAACCTGATTTTAAGCAATAACACACCATTTATCGTAAGCTTAATTGGTAAGGAACCGGTACATGTACTGTCATTGGTAGAAAGGATTCTTTACTAAATCTAGAGCTGTTAATGACCATCTCACATAAAATGCACCATTAAACATATGAAACCATACTTTGACAAACGTGTTAACCGCCATGATCGCCATATCCGGTTGACTCTTAGCGTAGTTCATCAGGTATAAATACACCAGCTTTTTCAGTTCAAGATTGTCTGTTTGCATGCAGTTTATGACATCAGGGAAAAGGGCACTGTGGAAAATGTGTGTTATTAATTATATACATACCATACCAGTTTAAAGAATAAAACTCATTGGCAAGTAACAAGGCATTAAATTAATCGCTTTTACTCAATTAAAAAGAATAATCATAATTTACCTGACATCTTTGCCCACAGTCATACTTGCGATGACTTTCTTGACAGCTTCCTTCTTTTTCTCTTTTTTGTCGCTGTTTAAATCCGCCTTCAACTCAAAGATCTCACCTTTCTTGGTGGTGGTAAAATATCTGGAGTCACTCATTTTTCGACCGATTTATACACAAAGATGCAATTATTTAGTCACTGTAGGAAGCAAACAAGAAGGATTATTAAACTGTAAGCTAGACCAAAGTATGGAGGACGACTGAAAACTGTTGCACACTCGAAATTTATTTGTAATTTAAGAGAGTATATAATTGTTTATCTGACAATGTTGAAGAGTTGTATATCAACATAGCCAAACAACACTTTATATCAATATATCTTTTCTTTTTCGAGTTTGTTTTATAAGATCCACGAAGCATAGAGTCCTCACCAAAAGACCCATAAACAGTGGGAAACAACTAAAAGTCTAATTGCGGTCTATGAAAAACTTTAAATTGTTTTATGTCACTTAAAGTGTGCACTCTTGGACATTTGGTCACTGCATGCTTCAGTATTCGTTGTATGCCCACCCCAAGATCTCGGCGAAAAGTGACGTACTTATCATCATTTGTGAGTTAGCCTGGCCAGTGGCCACTACGCGCTTTCAGCAAAACGTTAGGTACAAGTTAAGAAGACGTTGACAATTTTTGCAGGTTTATCACGATCTCACACACTCCTTACGCATAGCCATATTCAAATAAAAGGCTATAACAAATGTTAAAATTAAACTATGCGAAAATCGAAAGTTGTCAAAATCAATACCCGGAGTAACTTTCCGGTTCAGTAGGCACTATTCTGTGACACACCAATGAATAACTAAAATGTTGTTTTCTATATTGTATCTGTGGTGAATCGCTGGTTCGATTTGTGATCATTATTCGATTTTATATTATTTTTGCTTATGTGCTATGTTAAAGTGTGAATTACTGGAAAACTATTTGCGTCATATTTACGACCCATTGCAGTAAGTTTAGTTGGTGCAATGTCCGCTGTTTTAATTACAAACGCGACCCATTTCACATATACTTAAAATAGCCGTCCACACCTTATCTGTCCCCGTGACCTATATTTATTTGGTATATATTGTCGTGATTTTATGAACAAAAAAACAACTAGCAGAATAAACTAATTTGCAGAAATGCTGAATAAAAACAAGAAGTTGCAGTGTGATCTATGTATGTAGTCATTATCAGAACTCAGTATTAGCCACCAACGACTGCGACGAGGAAGACAGCCTAAGGTGAACTTTCGGCTAAGCGACTAGCAGCAGCCGAATGCGCCTGCCCCTACAATAGCATTCTACCTCCAAGATATAATAAGAAAAAGCAGGGGTGCTATATTGTTGAGCCCGACGTGATTTGAACGCGCAACTTTCTCGAGAAGAGTGTATGGTCCAAGCTTGATTTTAAGAAGAAACCGCTTTCAACAAAACTTTAAGAAACCGACCAAAACCATTTTAGAAAAATAAACCGCCTGAAGCATCTTCGCTCTGACAACAAGCGAAGAGCTCCATCATTTGTTAAAGGAAATCCTCCGATTACACCAAGACGTCGACGGAAATCGATCGTATCAAGAGAAAGAAGTTTCCACCAAAGTCTGCAGGGGAAGTTCACGATTCGCCGTCGGAATCTCGAAGCGAAGAAAGAAAAATCTATCTACGACCAAGACTGTATTTATTTTATTTTTTAATATTTCGTATAGCAATCCAAAGCCACCTAGCAACTTTGATTTGCTTGCAAAAGTTAGTGGAAGACATTAGTTGGTCTATATATACCTCGAGATTACGATTATGCGAAATAACGGTGTGACATTTCACAGGTTTTCAAACAGAAGGAACACGTCGACACAAGTTTCACTTCCCAGGACACCGGATCATAAAAAGGTTAGTAGCGCTTGCGATATTTTGCCACATGACCCCCCTATACGACCATACAGCAACCGACTAAAGAGTAAATCAGGCGCGTCTCTGTCTTATTCTTGTCTGTCGTGTAAAGTTAAAATTGACGCGCCGTTTAAATTATGTTTTCGTTGTCGTTTTGGCATACATGGTCGTCGGCAAGTCCGAAAGTTAAAAAATCGTAAGCGTGAACGCTTCAAAAGACGGTTTTCGAAACGAGTGTCGAAATCCGCTCCTCCCAGGTCGTTGTTTGTCGCTGACTATAAGACTGGTAAGCGCTATTTGGTAGATGAAAGTGAGGAATGTTCAGTTCTACCTCCAATGGATAATGTTAAGTCATTATTTAATTCCAAAAATTGTTCATCTACGTTGAATGACACTAATATCAAAGTGTCTGGTAAAGAAAATGTTTTTATAACTTTTATGGGCGTAGGTAAATTTCGTTGGAGTTTTCGCGTTGGAAATGTACTGCATCCCGTAATTGGTAGGGATTTCTTGCAGTATTTTGGTTTTAAAGTAGATGCGCAAAATTGTCGCCTCGTCAGAGTTTCTACGTATAAACGCGTCTCTGACATATGTCTCCAAAGCAAGCGCAGTCTATCTTTTGTATATGGCAGACGTGCCCGTAATCACAACGCCAGTTTTCGCCCTTCGCTGTCCAATGTAGTTCCGTATATTCCAAAGTTTTCTCTTCCAAAAGATAAATATTTCTTTTTGTTTCAAATTAAAGAAAATGGTGAGACTTGCCGCCTGAGTGCGTCGAATAATCCGGAGTCGTTTCATTTAGTTAAATCCGTTTTTACAAACACCGCAGAACTTAAAAAATTAGCTACGGCTGTTTTTCCCGTTTGCAAACTGTCGGTTCCAATTAAAGATAAAATATAAGAGATCGTAATGCCCACAACGAATCGCCTACCACCACCTATTCCCCCATGCGTTACGTATCCTTCACCTGTTCCACAACGAGTAACGACGCCACCGCCAATTCCACGTCGAGTCACATTCTGTATGTAGAACCTGTACTGTGCCAAGTTTGATCGGACGTATTGCCATATAGTTAGTTCATAATTTGTAGTAGCGCTGCGTTATGTGTCACTGACCTTTAACGTGTCTAATATTGATCGTTATTACCTTTCGCCACCTTGATGTCTATGTTTGTCGCCCTATCGCACTGCGAGGCTGTTTATTTTTTTGACTCTTACGCTTATCAGCGAATATATATGGTTCTGATTTTACTTACTTGGTTGGCGAAAGTATGGCTCCATGGGGCCATGTGATACAATTCGCTGCGTTGCTGCCTTAATTGTGAGATGGCACAATTTCGATTAAAACTACACAACAGCTATACACACACTCACATACAATTCACCAGTTTGTTATGCATGGTTGTGTGACCGAGTGTGATTGGCCAAACATATTCTTTCAGTTTCTGCAGGTTCTACTCTTTGCTACGTGTCGTTGTGACAGCTAACGAAGAATCTGTTTCTCACCATCGAATTTCACCACAACGAAAATAATACTTGTTTAAGAAAACCCGAAAAAATGAGATGTTGTGGTGAATCGCTGGTTCGATTTGTGATCATTATTCGATTTTATATTATTTTTGCTTATGTGCTATGTTAAAGTGTGAATTACTGGAAAACTATTTGCGTCATATTTACGACCCATTGCAGTAAGTTTAGTTGGTGCAATGTCCGCTGTTTTAATTACAAACGCGACCCATTTCACATATACTTAAAATAGCCGTCCACACCTTATCTGTCCCCGTGACCTATATTTATTTGGTATATATTGTCGTGATTTTATGAACAAAAAAACAACTAGCAGAATAAACTAATTTGCAGAAATGCTGAATAAAAACAGTTGCAGTGTGATCTATGTATGTAGTCATTATCAGAACTCAGTATTAGCCACCGACGACTGCGACGAGGAAGACAGCCTAAGGTGAACTTTCGGCTAAGCGACTAGCAGCAGCCGAATGCGCCTGCCCCTACAATAGCATTCTGCCTCCAAGATATAATAAGAAAAAGCAGGGGTGCTATATATCCATGGCAGTTTAATACTGATAACCACCCATGTGGTTTTAAACCACAAAAGCAATTTTATTTTTTATCATAATATAGGATAGTTATCATTATAAAAGTAAATAAGAAAACACAATGAACGTTATCACCCGTCACACGTACATATTTTGTACATGTGACAACTCTTCAGCATTTTTTCCATTCACGGGAATAAAATATTTTATGTGTGCTAAATACCCAAGTGCACGATAGGCCACCCAGCTAGCAGTTACGGTCTGTAAACCATCGGCTAAACGGCAACGCAATAACCCTTCAAACTATTTGTTCACTCATCAATGGCGATGACCAAAACGGCAATATCCGCAACAAGCGTAGTCGAGTCGGTTAGCTCATTCGGCAAGTGGGAGTCAGTGTTGGATCCAAACCAACGGTTGATGCTTGGGTCGTGTCTTTAGGCAGGGCATTTAGCGGTTGGTGTCTAAACCATTAAACAACTTCTTTGGTATAAAACCCATTGAAATAATGGGTTGAAAGAAAACGTCTCACTGATCCACACACTACGGCAACTCCAGTAACCGACAGTGGTTACGAATATTTAATCTTAAGCTAGTTTCTGTTTTCGTTTTTTCGCCTTTTGTCTGGTGACCCAGACCCGCTAAAAATAACCGAATTCTCGGAGCTATTATTTTTTTGATTTTCATTTAGTTGATTTCCGTGTTTCTACCCAGATAAAGAAGACATTTAAGATCGTAAAACTCCCTTTTCTAAAATACTAACATACGGTATAGAACTATGACTTTTAACTCAACTTTCCAACAATGTAATGGCTTCTCTTTCAATGTAGATTTGGTGTGTGAAGATGAAATGCAGTGGGGGTATTAAAATAAGCAACAAATCGAACAAAGTGACAACTGTGGACAAGTAAAACAATGTCATCATTATGTAAAAGAAACAACGGTAAAAAAACGATTTATAACCTATACATAGCCTTTTAATACATGCGTTAGGGCTAACGAAATACCCAAAGATACACTGGGCGCACGTACAACTAGCGAAAGTAATTAACTGCAAAAAAAGTTTCTCACGCTATGATAGAAACAAGAAAGCCAGGTATAACTGAATAAACAAATGCATTCTCATTGACTTCATCGCTGGTGCATTATTTTCCCCTCCAGCACCCAATGGATGGTTGGAGTTCGGTTTAATCGTAGTGTGCATTTCGTTCTGACGAGCTTTGGTTTTTGAAACAATGCTCTCTGTTGTTGTAAGCTGCTGATTGGTTGGTAAGCAACCAGTCAAATCTTCCGCATTGGGACAAAAGGTTTTGCCTCGACATCGGTAAGAATCTCGAACGCAACTTCCATCCTTGCATTTGAAAACTTGGTGAAACTGCCCTGAACTGTAAAAATAGATAATAGTATTTTTTGTTGATCCCGTGAATACAAGACAAGGCCGTTATCAAGAAATGGTCAGATTACCTAGCGTCCATAGTCAGGCAATCGCCAGATTATCTCATGCTCTTGAATTGTGTTATATATTATTGAGACCTTTGTACTTTTAAAATTCACACCATTATTCCACTTGATTCAGGCAATGTTCGCTAAATTACTTGTTACACAGTAACATCTGACGGGCTTTGATACAAAAACTTTCGGTCTGCGCCAGAAGGTCCAACCAAATAGGCTTATAGTCCCTATTAGTTCGGACAAAAATGCGAAGGAAGGTCAAGTAGTAACAAGTCTTGTGGAAGACTAAAGATTATGCTTAAGACTTGGACTATGCTTCACATATATACAAGTTATTTCCTGCAAAATTTCCAAAGCACAGATTTAAAGAGCTCATTAATTTACAGCTGTTACATAAGTCCAGGATAGTTAATTCATGATTTCGATATAATTGTATAACTGATTACTATGAACCATATCTGACCTATCGTTGACCGGGCACTTGAGTTCGGAACTGCAATCGCCACATGCGTCATATCCGGTACACCTTTCGGAGGATTCAATGCACTTGCCGTTATCGCATCTTTAAACCAAAACAAAAAACAAGTTTTTTTGCTGGTATAGAACCAAATCTATTAGGTATGCGCAGATAAACTAACGGTATTATAGGTATACAGCATGTCCGTTGCCGCAACACAACTGGAAATGCCTATACATGCAACAAAAAACTTCAAAAAATATAAAACGTTATACAATATACAATATGTACAACGCGATATAAAACGTTGCGTAACTTTTCCAAAAATATTAAACATATTTAATTGGTTTCTTATCATGTTATAAAAAAAGTAGTCGGCTTAATTAAAAAATACAAACTTTACCAAATGGCCCTGTAAGAAATGCTAAGACTATAAAAAAAGCAAAAACATATAAATGTCGTGGCTTGTACAAACCGAAATGTCCTTCCATCACAGCCGCATTCATCAAACATATCCTGACAATCTCTTACACCGTTGCAAATCTGATCAACAGAAATTCGGGTGCCATCTGTACAGTACGTGTAGCTACATCCTATCTGTTAAAATTTGTTGGTAACATAAATTTTCTCATTTGTCAACTACATCCAAGTGAATTTGATTGCGAATAGAACGGACTTATAGTCTTTTTAAGCATAGTGGGAGAATGTAGATTGGGTTTAAAAGCATTGGCTAGCAAGCTATTGTTGTGGGATGTATACCCATTAGATGGGTTGCAATAAAGTTAAAAAATATCTCAATAATATTCAACACACTTTAATACATTCGGTTAACCGACAGTAAGCGCGAGGTAGACTAAATCTGACAATTGCGCGTGTTTTGTTAAATATGAATAGAGAGGGGTAAAATATAAATGCCCACACCATCCTATAATAGACGCAAGATCCTTACAGGAGAAAATATTATTAAATGAAACTGATACATCGGAGCACAATACGTCAAAAGCTCCAGTAAAAATATATATAAAGCCAAACTAACACCTTTCATTTTTTGATGTTTCGGAATGACGCTTTTTATTCCACTTCCAATGAAGGATCAAAGAATTATTAGTAAAGCATCATTCGTCGTACTCAATATGAAAGGTATTACTGACCGTATAGTTTTTGGTATATAATATATACTATGACCAGGTCACATTCATTCTACCTCATCTGAATTATCGGAACAGTTAGTTTTCCCGTCGCACATAACACTCTTCGGAAGACAGTCCCCGTTAGAACATCGGAATTCGGATTCGAAATTACAATTGTTTATCACTTCCCCACAAGTCTCGTTTAATGTGCAAACACCTAGAAAGATTGATTATTTGACGTATTTTGTTTAACACTCTACAATATATTTGGCAACACGATGACGAACACGAGATAATCTGACGATTTGCCTTACAGTAAAGCCCTTGGTTTCTCCGCCTACAGAAAAAATGCATTTGTTATATCATTTCCGTACGGCTAAACATAAAACATATCGGCATTAAAGGACCCAGTACAGCGGGTTTGAAGCTAAAAAGTTAGTCATCTAATAAAAAGCTAACAAAATAAAACGTTAATTAGGTATTAGTATTTTAGCACCATTTTAAATAAATCAACAACCGACTAAACCTGAATTAGGGCAAACTATAGTGTCGTCACAATCGCACTCGTCCGAAGCAGTTTCGTCATGACAATCGTCTTTTCCATCGCAAAGTAGATCGGTGGATATGCTTCTATTGTTCAGGCACGGAAACATTGATGGTGGCATTTGAGAGGTCACGACCTCTATGACGTCAGTTGTCTGTGACGTATCATAGATCGACGTCACTTCTGGTCGAGTTGTTGGGATGATTTCATCGCTGTTGTCGAAACAGTCGTCTATGTCGTTCCCTAAGAGAAATAAAAGTTATTCTCTGTTTCATTGCCACTTATACATGGGTAACGTAAAGAACCATCAAACCATCAAACAAGACACTTAGTCGACGTGGCTGGATCGAGTGTTTAAGATATAGTTATGCAGTATTTAAAAAATTCTATGCAAATAGATGTAGTTAACGAGTCATAATGAGGGTATCTTCTAGACTTTACATGTGAAAGCAGGGTGTGGATGTGTGTGGTTTTTGGATTGGAAACAGCATGTTCGGAGTGTAAGTGTTTGTACATTTCAAACCAAAAATTGTTTTATTAATGTACTACTTCTTATGTGGATATATTTCATCCTCATGTGTGGATAAACGTATTACTGATTGGTTGTGTAACTTGACAAATAGAGCAGCAATGGACGCATGTAGTGTGTACAAATACGCAGCTCACAAGAACATAATTATGCAGCCAGGAATCCCGGGTTCGATATAGCAGGAAAGGTTCGGGTATATATACACGGACTTATCTTTTCTCACCACTCACCAACCAAGTAATCCCGTATGCACCGTCCGTTGTTGCAAACGAACGTATTCGGACAGTCGCATTCGTCGCTTGCGTCACGACAGTCGTCATTTCCGTCGCATTTTAGGTGGTTCAGAGCACATCTGGTGTGAATGGTTTCTTAATTAAGGAATCGTTTTTACTTAATTATCTGTTTAACATAAGTTCCCAAACAAAATCGTGAATTGCAAGTGAATTAAAAACGGGCGTAGCAAAATACTCATTGCGAAACTCCAACAGAAACAACACTAAATGTGATGGAAGGAGGAAGTTTTCACTGAAAGACAAGCCCTAACGTTAACTTTGACCCCCCCCCCCCAAGTACTGTTAGCCACAGAGCTAACCCTGACTGTCGAACTCTTATTTTACCATGCAATTTCCCTTTTCCCTACTTTCTTCGTTCCCTTGTGTTTGTTTTAAACAGCAACTCTTGAACTGGATTTTGCTAAACTAACCTTCCGTTCGAGCAGATAAACGAGTCGCTGCAGTTGCACTCGTCGGTGGAATCCGCACAATCGTGGAACCCGTCACACTGCCGGGTTCGAAGGACGGTGTGACCGTTGCCACATGTAAACGTTGGGCACTGTCGCTCGTCGGAATTGTCACCGCAGTTGTTATCGCCGTCGCATTTGTAGTTAATATGGATGCACCTGGACATGGATGGTGAACATTGACATGGTCAAAAAAATAAACATCCGTCTATGGTGGCCTTTAAAATAACATTGTGTGGAATTGCCTGAAAACAAAGTAGACTGTATACGATGACTAAACGTAAACGACTTGTATATAAGTCTTTGCGTAATGTACATGTCTATATAGCGTAAATTGTAAACTCGTCGACATCCTTATTTTCAATTTTATTATTTTATTAAAAGAAAAATTTCACATGTAAAAACGCAAGTATCCACCACCCGCCAACACTGATAATTTTTCATGAGAGTTGTAATTTTAAATAAACGCTTCCATCGTATACAACATACTGCAATAACACTGATAACCCGGCGGTGGCCACGAGGTTGTCTAGAAATTAATCGTGTGACAACGTCCATTCGTTTTTCCCCGAAGTTAAACACGAGTACCCCAGTCCCTCCACACCCTATTCAGAAGTTTCCCCCATTTATCATAGCTCTTGCAAAACCATCAAGTTGTTATGATTGGGAAAACTATGCTTGACTTACTTCATATTGTCGCAAACGAATGTGTGAGAACAGTTGCACTCGTCGCTGTTGTAACGATCCTGGCAGTCCGGTACGCCGTCACATACCAACGGACCACGCGCCTGTATTAGTTTATCAAGTGTTAGCATATACAGTTATTTTACAAGTTGTCATTTTAATGTAATGTTATGCAGATAAGTTGTGATTTTAATGTAAACAAAGCATTTGGTGTATGAAAAAGACACATTCTAAAAGTATGAAAACTAATCCCTCGGCTTTATACAAGTTCTATACAAGTTCTTTTTTCTTGGGCAGTGCACTTAGCTGACACCTTAGCTGACACAACATACTATTACTGGATAAAAAATAAACATACTATTACTTTAAATATTCCCCAAACAAGTATTATAACCCCAAAACTAATGCTGAACCACAGCGCCAACACTACCCATAAGTGCTAATTTTTGTGTGAAAGTTTTTTTTTTTTGTTTCTGCCCCTTCTAGTTTTAGTTTTCTAAAACAAAGACTAAATACTGATTATCTATGCATACCTCTGTCATGACGCCATCATCAGCGCATTGAACGACTTGACACAACCCATGCCTTTCGTCTTCATCGTAGTTGTTTGGACAATCGAATTTCCCATCACATACGAATCTGGTAACAAATCAAGAAATTGTGTTTATAGGCTGCTTTACAGCAGAACACCCTAACCAAATGTAGCGACCAGGTTCTAAACACGTCTCATCACACCTGGAGCCGTTTATATAGTCAACACAAATGGAAAAAAACGAGACGCGTCGCAAAAATTGAAACAACCTTTCCAGTGATTTTATTGTTTCGACTGGAACATTGCCTTTTATTGCACTTACATGCGTTAAACTATCCTCATGACATTAAAATTAAATTAAAACATATATATTTAAACATTGCCGCAATTTTTTTACATGTATGGAATAGGATAAGATATTTATGTTTTGTTCTCGTCATAGGGAAATGGCTATTACATGGACAGTAATAAGATTATACCATGTGCCCACCGTTGGGTTACAGAAGCTATTGCTGTTTGTTGTATCTAACTGATACGTTCTTCACGTTTTAGTTTAATCCAAATCAGTACTATCGAAATCTACGTTTCAGAACAATCCACAGATTTGGGTGACTTCCGTTAAGTGCCTAAAAGGGACAATACTGACTCCCCAGAGACTATAGTTCCAATACAAAAATATATCAGATGAGGGACCACTCTCTAACCCAACTGATTGAACTAAACATGAAATTTGTTACAAAATATTAAAAATATGTTTGGTTGAGGAATTACCTCAACCTTCCAATAAATATAGCGTGATGAATACTGTATAACGAACATCGTGTTGAACACTGTATTATGAACGCACGACAAATCTCATCGACCCTTTAAAGGACCAATAAATCAAATTGTTTATCAATACACCACTCGACCAAACAAGTAAATCTTACTTTTCACTTAAAACGTTTCCATCACCACATTCGAAATATGAACACGAGCTCTTTTCATCGCTTCCATCAGTGCAGTCGGTGTAGTTGTCGCATTCAAACACTTCGTCCATGCAAAACGTCCGGTCTTCGCACATGAAGCTTGGTTCATACGGACATTTGTCAAGTTTAGTCTGGAAGCAACACAATTTGTTAAATTATATGTTTTATATATGTTATGTGTGTATGTTTTATTATTAAATATCTTACAGACATCCCTCATTTATTTAATCAAACAGATATATGTCGGTGTACAGCAAAATTTCATCATTGGGGCAACGCTAAAGGGAGGAAAAGCAGGAAGGAGGGAAGGAGGGAAACTGCTCACTAAAACAATCGAAATTAATTTTAGCCCTTTCCTAAACACTAATCTCAACCCAGGAACTAACCCTAACTCAAACCCCATGTTTTAAACCAACCCTCCTTCCCTCTTTCAGTTTTCCCCAATCATGAACACAATGATGTGGAATTTTTTCGTCAGTTTATATTTCCTGCTGCGCCAGATTGTGCGCCCGGAAAAGGTAGGTTTGGAATGCTGTATACCAGTCCGTCGCGGTGATGACTACAAAATTCGATATTTTTTTGGAAATCAACACTTTTTAGCGCTGTCTGGAATATTTTCTCTGTCTATTCCAACATAGATTTTAAAACCTGAATCTTCTTTGTGGCAAAATGACAGTTAGGCTGTTATCTATTATATAATCATCTTATTTAGTTTGAACGACCTTCTTACGTATGTAGTATTCTGAAGTCTGTTCAGTAAACAAATGTAAAATGGGTGGTGTTTAAGCGTCGTTTGCAATCAGGGGATAAAAAGAACAATCATATTGTTAATACTGAATGTACGGTCGTGTGGCCAAATGGTTAACGCGACCAATACAAGTACCGACTTCTATACAAAAACGGTCCTAGTGACGAACTCATAATGAGTTCGAAACTTGGCTTGGTTTAAAAAATACAGAATAGAGATAAAGGAGAAGGGAACAACGTCTTCACTGAAAGTATGTATACTAACTATAACCCTGCATCCAACACTTCTATTCACCATGGACTATAACACCTGACCCAAGGACACTAATACTTAACCTATATCCTATATTATCAATGCCCTGTTTTATCCTTTTCACTCCCAATCCTACCATTTAGAAAAAAAAATGAAATTGAACATAAGTTTAAAATGAATATAAACCAGTTACTAAGATCAAGTGCCGCCCTCATAAACATCAAGTTGAGCCTGGGCTGACAATTTCTATTTCACAAGTGAATATTTGTGGCCCGTATACGATAAATACTGTTGTATTCCTGTACTGGAGGTACTTGGTAGTACATGAAATTAAATCGAAACACGTCGGGTTATATAGCACGAAATTCACGCAACAATGTTGCATACCAAAGTAAATGATTATTACATACATTTGGGCATGATTACAGTTTCTTAAAGGGAACGCATGATTACAGTGCACAAAATAACTGTCTGAAATCCTGCACGTATTACTGCAGGGATATAAATTAACGCATTTCCACAACAAATACTATATCAATTCAACCTACCGTGGTTCCCCCAATTGCAGACTCGTCCAAGCTACCGGAGTTTACTTGAGAGTTCCCGGCTATTCCTCTGGGTGTCGGATACAACCCTCGTGGGCGGAGTCGAGCTGGAAAAGTAAAGTTGGATGCAAAATACATTAAAATTGTGAGAGACAAAAAACATAAAATCGATCAGTCGTGTGGCCGAATGGTTCGATCGATTGATTTGAATGTCGTTAAAAATAGACCTAACGAAAGCTCATTATTGGTTCGAAACTTGCCGTATTAAAAACATAATAAAGCTAATATAATAAATTTTATATTAAGATGTCTATAAGTGATACTTTATTCTGCTGGAAATCGTCTCAATATGAAAAGTCGATTTTTTTGTGCCGGCGGAATATGATCCAGGCTATTGTGAAACGATTTTCTGAAAATAATCGAAAATCTATTTAAAAGGTGTTTTGGAAACAACCCTTAGGTAAGGAACAGAAATTGCGCATTTTTTAATAATTACCGATTACAATGTCAAGCTTTTATTAACTAACGCTTGGAACGGTAGTTAATCAACTCACCTTGTACCATGTCTCCGAGGAAAAGACAGGTAAATATCACGTAAATCAAATTAGTAAGTTTCATAACGTCGCTTTAATCAGCTAAAATGGATCGTTTAGATATTATTTTTTAATAAATTTTCTAGATATTATTTTATATTCTTTTTTTTTTAATAAAAAGCCGAGTAATAATACTTAACACGTCATTGTACTGACTTGTGGCCGGATGGTTAACGCGACCAATACATATACCCACTCCCATAAAACGGTCCTGGTGCCGGGCCCATTATGGTTCAAAACTTGGCAAAACAAAACAAAAAAACACGTTGACACAGATTTATTAATCCGACTGAGCGCAAGCGACACAAATTATGACCACCTGCCGTTTAGAACACAAGCTTTCCGCTAAAATAGTGTGGGACCTAAATAAGCTGTGTCTTTAGGGTAGATACTCAGTGGACATAGTCATAAACAACACAATAGCTTTGGTCTCAATACGACGGGTGCGAGTTAATCTGAGGAATGTTTAGGTGATAATAATCTCAGTGGGTTATTGGGCTAAACAAATGGCGTATCTATATCTTTGTTTTATTTAACACACTAGCTCGCTTGGTTATAAAGCGCGATGAAGTTGTTTCATTCATGGTGATATATCATGAATATTCTGTTCTAAGTTACTATATAATAAATCTTTCTAAATAATCGCTGCCACTGAAACAGAAATATTGACTCATTTGAAAACAATTACTTGCACAACAACTTAAATCTAACTAGCCAATAAAAGTTTCAGTAATTTCACTCCCTCCTGCAGCGTCATACTCTAACTTTATATCACCACTTTCCTATAATTGAAATGCATTTATACAGATTTGCATCATATCCTGATTATTGAATAGCGAGATCCTGTCTGGTACTCTATGTGCTGCTCGTTCCATTGAATTTGCTTGGATTGACGGCCATGCTGAAGACTACGTGATCAACACAACATTAGAGACAACATAACAGGATTTACACATCAAAGCAGCATCTTCTGGAATCGTTCACTGGACGAGTTGGGTCGCCAAGCAATTTTCCATGTTCGGTTTTACAGGATAACATATCCATATTTTTCCTTAAGAAATATGTTTCAACACAAGTAATTGGCGTAATTTTAACCTGTCTAGTGAGAAGTAGTAATCTTAGATAGGCAATTAAACTATACAATACGGTCCATATTGGCCTAAGATGGATATCAGGACTACGCCTGGACTTTACCGAATAAGATACAACTTTTATAAGGTGCATTCTACAATAACATATGCCTGGAAGTTTTATCAAAGTAAAATTCGTAGGTTTTTTTCCCGGCGACAACCAATTTCGTTACAATCTTGAGGGTCTCGACTTGATCCAGCAAATGGGTAACAATCTTTTAAAAATTTAGTTACGAACATCGACTGTTCGTAAAAGTGGTGAAAATGTCTAAACCTTAAGCGGATACCGCAAGTACAACCGGTGAGCCAAAGCCCTTTCCGCACTCGCTTAGCACAATTTTATTTCGGTCGCCATTTTGACAACGTAGCACTGTACGTGATAGGTAAAAGGAATGGCACCGTGACTCAAACAGGTAGAAAAGCTTTACATAAAAACAAACGAGGTAAACGTAGCGTTGACGTCCAAATAGTTGACGAAACACGATAATAAAGAGAACGTTTCATATGATTTCGATAAAAACGCGGCATTCTCCATGTAAAAGGCCAAAAAACACAATTACCAAAATATTAAGAGTTTGATTACACAAATACAAAATGCATGAGAAATGGTGAACTATTAGATGTATTTTATCACTCCGGTGTATTTAGAAGAAATAGTTGCGAGAATAAATAAAAAAAATCATAGATCATATTCGAACTAACGCCAATGTAAGTAGAACCGTTCATGGCCAGCCGCCGAGGGCGTTTTCACAGTGTGCATGCCGGGAAGGAGCCGCGGCATAGAAACCCAATATTGTTCCTTATTATTTCTATGTTAACGTACGCAAAAACGAGTCGTCCTGGCGTTGTAACGGGCATAACGCTTCCCAATCCCCGTTCAAGGTTTCTGTCATGTGCAAATTACAGGTTTACGAGCCCCAAAACTTCTGAGTTCGTCTCAGAACGCGGACTTGCACGATTTCTATTGCCTTTTTTACTGAATCGGTTCGATCACCTTTCGTCCGTGGACAAATCGTCGTTCATTACGTCATCGGCCGTCACAATCGCCTTTGTTTCAACTGAACCGTTCGCTCCGTTCCTCTTCACCTCCCCACTAGTGATAGATTCCAACTTCCGGCTGATTTGCTTCATTTCCGGTCGGTTGCTAGGCGACGAATGACAGCACTTGTTGATAAGTGAGGTGATGCGCTTTGTGCTCTCTAGCGCCGGGAGCGACGGTAGCTGGTTTGACTGCATTGCTGTAAAAATGGAAGAAATTGAAAAACGGATGCTAGCGTGCAGGTGGGCGAGAAAAGTATGAAACTTAAAAACGGATGAACATCAAGAATGACCGGCACAAAACATAGTTTAAATGCAAATATTGGCTTTTCATTAAACATATGCTTTGGTCGCTAAACTACACGACATTTCCACTAGACTGTTAATTGAAATGCGACTATTTGTTAAACAAATTACATGGGTTAGCGTTGGCAACACGACTGTGAGAACGCGTTTCGACAGCATATCGAAACATTTTTTAGTAAAATAAAAAGAGTATGGCATGCAAAATATAATGGATATAACACTAAAACTGAGGAACAGATCTCGTCTACTTCGTGAGAGTTTGGCCTAAACCCAGTAGATTGGTTGAACTAAAATAGTAGACATGTCTTAATCTCATACAAATACAACACACTGTAACAGAGCCGGTAATGCGATGATGGGCGCGACAATCTGACAAAAAAAGTAAAAACCCGGCTTACTTTTTCCCACCTACAGGGATAAACGTGAATAATATATCCAATTATTGTATGCGCGACCCAATATTGATCACAGCTTACCTTTAACAAGCGCATCGTTGGACATGTCGCTGTGGGGAAATTCCCCCAATGTGAAAATCTCCCAGCACGTGACACCGAACATGAAAACATCGGACTTCGGCGTCAAGCTACCGCCCAACAGCGCCTCTGGTGGCAGCCACCGCAGCGGGAGCGGCTTGTCGTTCCACTGGACGTATTCACTGTGGAGTGTGGTTGTAGATCAGATGGAAGTTTTACAAATTAAAACCATCTGCAAAAATATAGATAACAAACTACGGCGCAAACTTATTATCCAATCGATTTTATTTTATTTTAATCGTATTTCATAAAATTATATAGATTTATTTTATTATTATTTTATAGAAATGTAATATTTTTTCTTAAAATGGGGTTTTTGTGTGTTAGATGCAGATTTTCCCTCAAGTTACACTCCCCTAAATCATGTTTCCCGCCTACTTTTCAAATCCTTCTTTCGAGAGACCCAACATGGATATCTTGATCAGCAGGTGCGAGCTGACGACGCAATTGCGCGTGGCCACGTCCCCATGCAGCAGGTCAAGCTTGTGCAAATGATCTAGACCACTGGACAACTGGCAACACATGTTCATCTGCAAGGGAAAGACAAATTCTAAGGGGCAATGCTAAAGAAAGGGAAAGCGGGAAGAGGATAACTTTTAACCAAAACTATGGAAATTAATTTTTAACCCTTCCCTAAACAGTAAACTTAACCCTAGAACTAACCCTAACTCTAACCCAATGCTTAAAAAATTTTTCCTTGGACATATGTTTTAACACAAGTAATTGGCGTTATTTTAACCTGTCTAGTAAGAAGTAGTAATCTTAGATAGGCAATTAAACTATACAATTCAGTCAATATTGGCTTAAAAATTTAAATGAACAAACAACAACATTCAATACATAGTGATGGATACAAGGATTACGCCTGAACTTCAACCGAACAAGATTCAACTTTCATAAAGTGCATTCCACAATAACATAGGCCTGGAAGCTTTATCAAAGTAAAATTTGTAGGTTTTTTAAATCCGGCGACCACCAATTCCGTTACAATCTTGAGGGTCTTGACTCGATCCAGCATATGGGTAACAATCGTTCAAAAACTAAAGTTATGAACATCGACTGTACGTAAAAGTGGGGAAAATGTCTAAACCTTACGCGGATACCGCAAGTACAACCGGTGAGCCAAAGCCCTTCCCGTACTCGCTTAGCACAATTTTATTTCGGTCGCCATTTTGACAACGTAGCACTGTACGTGATAGGTAAAAGGAATGGCACCGTGACTCAAACAGGTAGAAAAGCTTTACATAAAAACAAACGAGGTAAACGTAGCGTTGACGTCCAAATAGGTGACGAAACACGATAATAAAGAGAACGTTTCATATGATTTCGATAAAAACGCGGCATTCTCCATATAAAAGGCCAAAAAACACAAGTATAATCAAAATATTAAGAGTTTGATTACACAAATACGAAATGCATGAGAAATGGTGAAATATTAGATGTATTTTACCACTCCGGTATATTTAGAAGAAATAGTTGCGAGAATAAATAAAAAATAATAGACCAGATTCGAACTAACGCCAATGTAAGTAGAACCGTTCATGGTCAGCCGCCGAGGGCGTTTTCACAGTGTGCATGCCGGGAAGGAGCCGCGGCATAGAAACCCAATATTGTTCCTTATTATTTCTATGTTAACGTACGCAAAAACGAGTCGTCCTGGCGTTGTAACGGGCATAACGCTCCCTAATCCCCGTTCAAGGTTTCTGTCATGTGCAAATTACAGGTTTACGAGATGAACTCGAGCCCCAAAACTTCTGAGTTCGTCTAAGAACGCGGACTTGCACGATTTCTATTGCCTTTTTTACTGAATCGGTTCGATCACCTTTCGTCCGTGGACAAATCGTCGTTCGTTACGTCATCGGCCGTCACAATCGCCTTTGTTTCAACTGAACCGTTCGCTCCGTTCCTCTTCACCTCCCCACTAGTGATAGATTCCAACTTCCGGCTGATTTGCTTCATTTCCGGTCGGTTGCTAGGCGACGAATGACAGCACTTGTTAATAAGTGAGGTGATGCGCTTTGTGCTCTCTAGCGCCGGGAGCGACGGTACCTGGTTTGACTGCATTGCTGTAAAACAAGAAGAAATTGAAAGATGGGAAACAATTCAAGAATGACCGAGAAAAATATGAAACTGAAAAAACGGATACAAACAAAGAATGACCTGCACAAAACATAGTTTAAATGCAAATATTTTTGTTAAACATAAGCTTTGATCGGTAAACTACACGACATTTCCACTAGCCTGTTAATTGAAATGCGACAATTTGTTTAACATAATACATAGGTTAGCGTTGGCAACAAGACTGTGAGAACGCGATTCGACAGCATCCACTTATCGAAACATTAAAAAAAAGAGTATGGCAAACAAAATAAATGAAATAAGACTAAAATTAAGGAACTGGTCTTGTCTTCTTCGTGAGAGTTTGACCTAAACCCAGTAGATTGGTTAAACTAGAATAGTAGACACGTCCTAATCTCATACAAATACAACACACTGTAACAGAGCCGATAATGCGATGATGGGCGCGGTTATCTGACGAAAAAGTAAACATAGGCCTTACTTTTTCCCACCTACAGGGATAAACGTGAATATCCTATCCTTGTATGCGCGACCCAATATTAATCACAGCTCACCTTTAACAAGCGCATCATTCGACATGTCGCTGTGGGGAAATTCCCCCAAGGTGAAAATCTCCCAGCACGTGACACCGAACATGAAAACATCGGACTTCGGCGTCAAGCTACCGCCCAGCAGCGCCTCTGGTGGCAGCCACCGCAACGGGAGAGGTTTGTCGTTCCACTGGACGTATTCACTGTGGAGTGCAGTTGTAGATCAGATGGAAGTTTTACAAAAGATAACAGACCACGGCGCAAACTTATTATCAAATCGATTTTATTTAGTTTTATTAGTATTTCATAAAATTTTATAGATATTTTTTATTTTTATAGAAATATAATATTTTTCTTAAAATGTGTTTTTGTGTGTTTAGATGACGCATTTTCCCTCAAGGTAAAAACCCCCAGATCATGTTTCCCGCCTACTTTTCAAATCCTTCTTTCGAGAGACCCAACATGGATATCTTGATCAGCAGGTGCGAGCTGACGACGCAATTGCGCGTGGCCACGTCCCCATGCAGCAGGTCAAGCTTGTGCAAATGATCTAGACCACTGGACAACTGGCAACACATATTCATCTGCAAGGGAAAGACAAATTCTAAGGGGCAATGCTAAAGAAAGAGAAAGCGGGAAGAGGATAACTTTTAACCAAAACTATGGAAATTAATTTTAACCCTTCCCTAACAGTAAACTTAACCCTACAACTAACCCTAACTCTAACCCAATGCTTAAAAAATAACGCCCTAATATTCATTTTAGTGTGTAGTTTCCTTTCTTCCCGCTTCCCCTCCTTTTAGTTTTCCCATTCTAAAGCGTAAACATATGGGATAATACTTCATGAACCACTAGCAGTTCTCGTGTTTCTTTAGACACTTAGATGGCTATTAAAGCCGGTTAAATTAAAGAAGTACAAATTTTTAAAATTCTGCTCAATATTTAACGAAACATTCTGGATACTTGCGAAGGACGGTTAGCTCTGAGAGGGAATATAGATTGCAAGGTAGAAATCTCGCTGAAATTAGAAGACTTCCAACCCCAAAATATCAACTATTACCTTATCTTGGTCAAATTTAACCCACACCAACCCCAACATAACCTTACTCATTTAGAGCAGTTTTATTTATCTTAATTAATACCCGCCCCAGGTAATAAACAACCATCCACTGTATCCAGGCACAGATCAGCATGCGCAGTACAACGAAATCAAATGCAAAATTCGTTCTGAACCTTATGGTTTTTGGTGAACTTCGGTATTTTTCCGTCTTTCGAAGCTTGAAGACACAGCTTTAAAATTCCCTAAAAAAAGAAAAAAAAAACGGGTTAAAGAGAATACTTTGTTGAAAAACTGAGCTTAAATTCTCACCCATTCCAGGTATTCTGTGATCAGAAGATCCGCTCGCTCGGGGATTTCCCTAGAACTGATCGCCAGCAGCTTGACCACGTGATCGTGGTGTGCGCGGTGAAGCGTGTTAATCTCACGGTTGAATTCCGCCCGCAATTTAAGTTCCCTGAAAGTTGAAACGAAGTATTATACTTTGATCAACTTACGATAATAAAATAATTTTTTTTATATATTTGCGGATAGGTTGACGATTGCATATAGTGCGCATGAGCACTGGGCAGTAAAATGTTATTTCTTACAGTAATGCAGGAATTGATATTTTTAGAAATATATTTTGTTTAGGCATGTTACCAGTGGAAAACTAACAAAAACGGCGATTTGATTTTTATTCTACTGCGCATGCGCATAAATAACTAAATTCAAGTAAACCATTTTTTTTATTTTTGAAGGACTTTCGCAAAATACGTTGATCACCTCATTACCGTACTTTACCGTACATTCAAACGGTACACAACGTAACAACCCAACGACTTTTTATTAATTTCTGGTTTCTTTGGTTATGAAGACGAAAAACAGACACTGTACAACGAAAAACACTTAACTAACTACATCATAAGCGCCCTGTGGAAAATGTTCAGACAACTTACTTTGAAGTATCGCAGGTGTCAAACGACTTCACCATCACAAGAATATCTTCTTCCAGTTCCGGGAATATACCTGGCGCCTTGGAAAGGAAGATTTCGCCAAATCTACCTTTCCCTGGGATTGGTAAGCTTGTTAGTTTTTACCGGGTGGCATCGCACCAAGAACACATCACCAGGTCAATTCAGGTTCATTAGGTTTTGATTGGTTTTTAAAGATTGTTTTTTATAGGATACATATTTTTTTGATTGTTTTTTTTAAAGAATACATATTTTTTTAAGGTCAAAAAAAATGTGTGTCCTCAAGAGATAGCTAACTTGTTAGCGAACTAGAGATAGCTGAAAGCACGGGTTCAACATACTTATTAAATATATATTACAGAAAAAATAGCGCTGGTCAAGAGTAAAACTTAGTTTCGTCAATTTTAAAATCATTAATCGAACAAACAGATAACTTGACCACCTATTATCACCCACCAATCACTCTCAGGGGTTCCACGTTTTCCGCTGGGTATTGCAGACTTGCTACGTCGTGACTTAGTTGTGACAGGTCCAGGTTGACTGACGTCATCAGCTCGTCGTCGTGGTTACTGCGCATGCGCCCGTCACCGTTGCACGCGGAACCTACGTCACAAAACAGGTTTTACTGATGAAAGAAATGTTTAATTTGATGGATTGATAGTTAGCATTCTTTTAGTGCAATACAACATGACATTATTAGGGGTGGATCTAACGTTGCCCAGGGGGGCAGGAATGGTCGACTTAACAGCCAACTACATACGTTACAATATGCACACTTGTACAAAGACCCGTAGTTCTGCAGCTTCAAGAGGCAGAACGATAACTAGATGGAGGAAGAAATGGGGAAAACTGCACACTAAAAGTAGAAAAATACCCCTACACATATGACCCAACACTAATCTCAACCACAGCTAGCAACTGCCCTAACTTTATTTTAGTGTTCAATTTTCCTTCTTCCCACATTCTCTCATTCTCTTTTCCGAGATAAACCGTCAAGTCTAAATCGTAACACGAACCGTGGTATGAAAATTACAGCCTTAAACGATGGTATTGGTTAACAACTAAACCGTGTGTGAGCTTAGTAATGGGTCTCGTACTATATTGTAAGGCTGTAATTTGTTTCTTATCAGATTAAGTAATCCCCCGTGCTTAGTGCAACGAAGTAACACGAACCGTTCAACATTTTCATTTCTTCCTCGACAATCCCACCGTTCTTGCCTTTGCTTCTGTGCCTGCCCCTGTTGAATACGACAATTGTTTTAAAGCTCTGTTAAATGAGAAGTATAATTGTTTAAAACTTTGTTAAATACGACGAATAACTGTTAAAAACTATTATACGACGGATAGTTTTTAAAAACACCGATAAATACGTCGAATAATCTTTTAAATCTAACACAATTCACCAATCAATAACAACATGCATAACATAAACTAGTTAGGCCATTACGTTAGGCTTAAACACGAGCAAAATGATGCCTCTTAGCACAGACCTGCAGTAGATGATAAGCGCCACGGTGACCAGAATGTAAGCGACGCCTCCGCTGACGGACAACGCAATGGTTTGAATCATCTGCGTCGCGTTGGCTTTGTCGCCCTCGTCCGTCGGTTCGTCGATAGTACCAGGAGCTGAAAGGAATTCGTTTTAAACACTTTGTCAGAACGGGGTATTTGTATTATTACCACCCACCCAGAACACCACCTTATTACATGGATTTTGTCCTAAAACCACCTACCCACCATAGTCGGGTTACTAGGGACAATGCAGTGTGCCGTGTACGATACGTACGCTTTAGTTTCTGATATAACCGTTAAAACACATGGTCAGAGCAGAATAAACCAACTAATTAACAACAAAACACGGAAAACGTATGAAACATTCGAACACCGTTACCTTCTTTGACCACGGTCAGCTCGGCTATGTGCAAAACCCGGAAGTCGCACGTCCGATATTCACACGCGTAGAAGCCCTCGTCGTCGAAGCGAGCGCGCCGAATCGCTAGGGTGCCGTTGGGGAAAACCCGGAAGGGATTTCCCCGGGTAGGAGGATCGGAGCTGGTGAGCACGAGGCCGTGGAAACGCCACTCCATGTGGGACTGTGGACGAAATGATGGTTTAAAACGGATATTCCATATCGAACTGATACATCATGCTAAAACAGTAGAAATTGGTCAATACATCCATCTAAAAGCTATTATGGGTACTAAAGGATTATTTATCTACATGGGTAATCGACAGTGGGTGTATTGGGCAGTTAGAGTAGATTATAAAGTGGAATGAAAAGGAAAATTCCGTCCCAAGCATATTGGATGAAAGAAGCCTTGGGTAGTACAAACAGTGTATCGATTGTATGTAGTATCTTATTGTGTCTATGTGAACGTTATAAGCTTGCAGACGGCTATGTAAAAATGGAACATTTTTTCTGTGCATATCAAAACCAGGGCAACCCAAGCTATAACGCTATATCTCGTGTTTCTGGTATAATTTGAACAGCGAATTTTTAAAACGACACCTCTTGTAACACCAAAGCAATGGCAAGTAAGGAGTTATGTTACACCAAAGCAATGATTGGCAAGTAAGAAGTTATAAGGATCAATGGATAAGGCAGTGGCAATCAAACGAAGGTATGTAGGGATCAACTGTTAACATTTTCATTGAGAGCTTATGCCACAAATCATGCTGGGCCCTTTTCTCTTTCTATTTTATAGCTGGTTTATAACTACTAGGCTTTTGGATATGAATATAAGTAAAAGCAGAATGATCTCGACTATTCAATATCTCCAATGTTTAATAAACTCGTCAATGTCGCTAACACATTGGGGCTAAACGAACTGGTGCACTTACCAGGTTCGCTAGGGAGGGTTCGACCCCACAGTCGAAGATCACCCGTTCACCCTCGTACAGGGTCCGGTTCATTGGTGGGTGGATCACATGTGGAGGTTGCACCACCCTCACTTTCATGGACTGGGTGAGGGAATTCCCCGAGCTTGTGTCAGTGGCACTGCACACGTAGGTCCCAGAATCCCCCAAGTTTGGCGACTCGAGGATAAGGGTGGAATAACCCGGAGCTATAGCGACGGGGACGGCTGGGAAACAAACAATAATGAAATATGGAATATACAGTGGTGTTATTAAATGTACAACTTTTTTTAATCCGGATAAGTTTGGAGTTTGGAACCTAGAGAGGTATAAGTATCAGTCACGTTAACCATTTGGCCACACAATCGAACAACAATTAACCTACCTAAAACGCCGACAGAAAAAGGGACAAATATAGATTATTGATTAATATTCACTATCTCTTTGTGCGATTTAACACAAGGGTTGGATGATTATGTAAGATTACGAAAGCATTTTCGCTATTACTCTGGGAGTAAAATCAACACCTACGTTTTGTGCCGTTCACTTTTGTCCATTGAATCTGGGTGCTTGCACTCCCCGTGACGGCGCATTTAAACTGCTTCTTTACTCCCGCTTGTATGCATGCGTCACTTAGGGTTTGTACGAACTTAAAACGCTCTGAAAGGAAAAGGAGATGTCAGATAAACTAAAATCCTCAAGCTTATCAATTGGCTTGCTGTAACGTATATACAAGTCATAAGTATGAAAGGAACAACCGAATCACTGTAAGTTTGCGCACTAAAAAGCGTTAGGCGCACCGAAATATAAAGTGATTGGGTCAAAAATTTAAGTTTTTTGAAAGTACCGTTATTGAAACTATCGTAGCTAGTAAAAAATAGTGAAATATGAAACGACGGCAATTTGACTTAATACTAACCTCGTGTAACGACGTTAAGTTTAAAACATTTTAAAATGGCTACTTGTTTTAAACACTAACCACAAACGCCTTAATAGGGCTAACATGGAATTTAACTGGTTTTCATTTACATATTTCCCTTTTCCGACTCTTAATCGCTTTAAAGGAAAGAATGAAACAAAAACGCTTTTGGGCAGTTTGCTTTTGAGATATGACTGACCAAGCTGTATAAAAAAAACGTAATTATACGGTGTTTACCATTCACGATGAGTTGAGCTCTGTTGGAGCGTGCAGACTGCGTGGAACCGGCGCGATTGGAAGCACTGCACGAGTATGACCCTCCGTCGGATATCTCCAGGTTGTCTATCCGCAACTCTGAGCCTCGTACCGCCTGACAAAAACAACAAATAAAACGGTTTTTCTGTTGACGTTTTGTGAAACCAGTCCATACGGTGAAAGAAATTTAAAGGACTGTGTTCCTGGGTTGATATGTACCTGGCAATAGGATTGTGGAATGAATACATATTTGAACAACGATATAGTTGAATCTGGAATGGGGCATCCTTCCAAAATGGCTTTATTTGAAAAGTCGCAGATGGATATACGACAAGTGAAAGTCTCCTTTATCAGTTTCCACTCTATTTTTAGCAGTATCTCGATATATTTGAGCACAATGCGGTGGATTGTAAAAAAACATTTGGGCAACGATTACAATTCCACGTATTTTGCTCATCTGGCAAATTCACGTATTTTTTCTCCCAAAATGACAATTATGTTCTGTTTTATTATCTTTTATACACTGCTGTGTGAATTGGGCGTTGATTTGCGAGCTATATTTCAAAAAGCCAAGAAGCGGAAATCAAACTAATAAATCAATATAAACGATCGAGGTAACTTACCACCCGCGGCGGGACATCGACCACCGGTTTCCCGTCTTTGTACCAGGTGATGTCGGGTTCGGGGACGCCGTGTCCCGGACAAATCCACGACAGGTTGAGTCCTTCATTCACGTGCTTGTTCGTCAAAAGGTCAATAGAAGGTTCGACTGTGGAAAATTGAAATTTCGCAGTTAAGGATGGAACCTAAGCCAAATATTCGAGCGCGTTTGGAATGACAGAAAGTTGGTTGTAAACTTTTTGTTAGATCTTTTTAGTAAGTTCACGATCAACTGTATGTGATCTCGTCTGTATTTGCGGCATCTCAAGTAACAGTGTTGTCATAACTTTACATTCCTATTGATACAGAGGCGTGCTTGTCGATTTTGAGTTAGAGCCGTGAGTAATAAGGTTCTCCTGTAGTATTGAGAAACGAAACCGTCGCCCACGAAATAAAAAACATACCAACCGGCTAAGGTGAGGACCAGGGTCATGTTGACGCTGCCAGCCTTGTTGACGGCCACACAGGTGTACGTCCCCTCGTCCGACTTGCGCGGGTCGTCTATCACCAGTATGTTCATGGTGCGGAATATATGGCCAGGACTGGCATCTGAGTGGCATGGTTAGTCACTTGTAGATCGATTTTAAAACAACGCAGTCGGAAACCTTGTCGGTGATTAATTATTGCCGATTTATGTGCAAAAAAATACATGAAACCATTGCGGTACTTCCCGCGTTAAACACACCATATCCAGAATTCGATTGTAAATGGAAAAAAGTTTATTGCCCTAAATAAATATGAAAAGTACTTTTTTACTTTAATATAGTTTCGCAGACTAGAGTATCTTACAGTCCAACGTTTTTAGGTAATGTTCCTAAATGTTCTTAGATGCAAAAGATATAGATAATGAGATTGGGCTTATCGTATATATACCAGATTCCACCAATCTGAGAGTGTTTTCGGAAATATCCCGAGCCCTTCGTTTATTAAGACAATTTTTTTTATTAAGACAGATCACACTTCTTGCCTGCCAACTGGAATGAATATATATAAAAAAGAGGGGAAACTAAAAAAGGGACGGTGGGAAGGAGGCAAACTGTACATTAAAATAAAAAATTAGATTTTGTTTTAAAAATGGGGTTGGAGTTAGTTCTGGGGTTTAGATTATTGTCTAGGGAACGGTTTAAATTAGTATCCGTAATTTTAGTGAGCAGTTTCCCCCCTTCCCTCCTTCCCTCCTTTTAGTATTGCCCAACAATAGCCACTATTGAATAATCACTCAGCGATTGTTTAACGGCACCTGCCATCTGCTATCATAACAGGGGCGATGGTGATATAGCATTTGTAAAGTAGTTCCGATTAAAACTTGTCAATATATTTCCGAGGGTCGAATAGAATCATTTTAAAAAAACCAATCACTTAATTTACGAAAAAGAAAGATGGATTTATAACAGAATGTTATTTCCAAACGTTTTATTTGGTTTATTTTTCAGAATTACTGACACCAATAACACTTATTTACTAAAGTAAAAAATGCCGAATATGGACAGTTATGGAAAAACTACGACCTATTAGAAAGCTTTGTTATAGAGGTAATAGCTGGTAAAATTGTTTAAATATTTTTAAATACATGTTTATTTCTTCCAAAACACTTTTATACTGCTAATTAGTAATACATCATAATGAACCGAAGTATATATCAGCTCGACTGGCTTATTTTTATCTTATTTTTTTTTATCTGGTCATGGTGTTCAGGGACTTGGGGAAGGGTGCAAAGTGTACACTAAAATGCAGTGTATGGCGGTTGTGTAAGGGTTGGGGTGAGATTAGGATTTGGTGCATGATTGGAATTAGTTTTTACAGTTTTAGTAAACAGATTCCCTTTTTCTCCTCTTAGTGTTGCCCCATTCATTAGATATTCCGAGTTAGATTATGAGTATGAGTTGGAAATATTCATACTCACGAACCTACTCTCCTGTCCCTGTGGTACCACTCGATAGTAGCTGGGGGCAGTGCGTCAGGGGGCTGGCACGTGAATTCGAAGTTCTCACCCTCGGTGAAATACATGTCGATAGTGCGCTGTCTGAACTGCTTGATGGCTGGGAATTGTTTATTAATAGTGTAAAAGGCGAAAAGGGGGTAAATAAGGGAATAACATATAGCTATATCTTACCTAAAACTCTAATAAGTATCATAAGAATGTGTTTAAATCTTACATCGTTTGGGTGGGGTAAGGTTTACACTATTACTATTAAAAGTTCCCCATTTTTAAATTTTAGTAGTACCCTTGGAGAGTTAGATTACCGTTTTCTTTGTAAAAATGGCAGTTTACCGTCTGTAGTACATATGCACACGGAGAGGTGTTGATACATATTTGGGAAATTAAGCAAAAGTTGGGCAGTTATAGCGAAGCTGTATTTCCGAAATTATGCCGTTTTAATCACAAAAACTATACAGTGCCGTATTCCTAATATCACATTTTCACGCATATGCTGTAACAAGAAAAACTGTTTTAAGTCGTTTAACCATAGCACATACCTGCCAGGCTTAAAGTGGCAGATGTTACAAGGTCGTCTGCATCCCCGGCTTTGCAGTAATACGTTCCAACCTGGTTTTCGCGAACATTCCTCAATAACATTGTCCCGTTGGGAAAGATGCACCGTTTCCGACATTGCTCTGAACTCGACCTGTTGCGAAATTATACCAATTACATCCAAGTCACATGACGTGGAAAAACGTTACGTTGATAAATTAAATAATAAGCCCTCGTCATGGTGTGGAATGTGGGAGGTATCGTTGTGAGACCAACTGGACGCAAAATACATATAAACTCGGTACAGGGGGCATATTTTGAAACGATTAATCACAATACAATAGTGTGTAGTTATTTCTGTTTCTTTTCCATCACGGTATCTTTTTAAGGTTTGTAAGTGTAACACGTTTTCATACAAATTCGAGTTTTCAACACAAAATACGGAAAATATTCTTTTGAAAATAGACGAGAATTCTTGTTGTTGCTTTGTCGGCTATGAGTCTTTCAATGGCTGCCAGACCGTGACGCAGCAATAATAACGCTTGTGATGTCATAATAAACTCGGGGACGACATAATGGTGTCATAATAAATTGTTTGACAGCCAAAGGTAAGGTGGATTTAGAGTGAATGGGACGGCTCGGCTGAGAAAAATGCGAAATAAGTTCGGTTGAAGACTTAAATAGGTGCACTGAAAGATTTTCAAAGCAATGTTGCACCCCGAGTAAGAATTTTCATAATTGCACGAGGAATGTCTACGAAAAATGGCGGGAAATCCCCATGCATGTCGACTTTCCCACGTATTTATTGCGAGTGCCGTTTCACAGGTGTCAAACATTTATCAATTATATTGCGCTTGACGGAAGCCAAAAATACGAAAACAACTTCTCAGGAATGTTAACCGGATTTGACTACAATTAGGCACCGTCCACACGAAGTAACAGCTTATTCATACTTAAAGACGGTGACAGGCGGGGTCCCGCAAAAATGAACAGTCGTTAGTCCACGTCAGAATCATGGACGCGTTTGGTCAAGGTCGGCTGAGTCGGTAGCAAAGCCGCCTCCGAGAATGTAACGTTAATTAGTGAGCTATAGGGACATGGCAGACCATCAGCTGCACTTCTGAGCACCGGCGCTGTTTAAGGGTCGGGAATGTTCTTTGTTTTGCATCGGATCGCTTAACATCGATTCTCAGCAAGTCGGGCAGTCACCATCACCGACTTGAATTTAAAAGAAAGTGAAAAACGCTTGTTTTCGTAACATCATACACGGTTTAACCGGCAACGACATATTTGGAAGGCAATAAAAAGTAGCAACGCAAATTCCACCGACGTTTATTATAAGTTGCTGAGTGACAAATTTTGACTCAACTGCAATCCTTCGCTGTAGCGAGAAAACGTGCCGGTTTGCCTATGATACCGACCATGAATAAACAACCCCAGCGATAGACAGTGGATAGATAACTTTTAATGTAATAGCAGTGGTGACGTTTACATTCAATTAAGTCAAGATTAAGATTAAAGCCGTTAAGCGTCCACCAGTATTAACGCAAGGGTGTGAATACCGGGGTGTCATGGTTTGGCAAAACAACACGCTAAGTAGTTGGCCAACTTTTTCCGGTTGAAAACCGCAGGAATGTACCTCGCCGTGTTTGGATTCGAGGCTTGAATTTGATTTGGGGCATGAAGTGCGGCATTTGGCCCTACATCAAGTGATTTTTGAGCACAAAAATATCGGAGTGGACGTATTATGACATAATTCGGAATTATGTGGTGCGAATCTCATTATAAGGTCTACAGAGACTCTGCTCTTTGATTACATTGGTTGAATTCGACGTTTAAATCCTGTGACAAGTAAAAATTCGTGTGTTTAAGGATCAGCGCTTTTATACCAAGTGACCAGAGTCAAGTTAGGAAATCCATTGCAGTGTGCAGATGTACCACACTTGAAACTGCCGTTAGTGGGAAAATGAAGAAGATTTACTGTTACCTGCGTAGGTACTAATTTCAGATGTGCTTACCTTGACTTGTTCGTCAGCGGCCTTGAATTGACGTCATCATAATACCACGTGACCACCGGTAATGGGTCGGCCTCCCATTCGCACGAAAACGAAACATCTGAATTTTTCTTCACGATCTGGCTCTGGGGACCCCTCGTTAGAACCGGTATTCGGCGGTCTGTATATAAAACCATGGTTTGTCACCAGCTAAGAAAAAATATAATCAGAAATGATTTACTTTAACCTTAAAGTAAAATAATCGTATTTACGCTTTTTTTCTTTATACAGTCTAAATTACGTATGCACTGAATCTTATTTAGCTCACAGTGAATCTTATTCAGCATACAAATCGCAATGCCCGAGTTAAAACTTTTGGACCAGGTCTACAAATAGGCTCTAATAGCCGGTGGACGGGTACTTTAGGGTACAAATTGCCTCTTAAGATTAACCCAAGGTCTTATGTAATTTTACTGGATCTTTAAAGCTACTGCGACCAGAAATCTATAAGTCTTTTCTTATGAACTCCGTAACGTTTTCGAAGATACGGATTTAGTTTACCTACATTATTCTATCGGCCAGAGGCTGTTCACCTTGGAGACCTGCAGGGGTTATGGGTGCGACTTTGCGCGAATAAAATTGTTTGTTTATTTCTAAAAGGGAACAAGAAAACCTTTCAAAACTAAACGGATTTAATCACTTTGTCAAACACATACGGTACATCAACAAGACATTTCTATTTCCAGCACACCACAGAAGTGGTTTCAAGTGCGCTTACAAATTGCCAGTTCTTCAAGAATCCTCAATCAATACCTTGTTGAAAGGTGGTCGCAAAAACAAAGAGATAATTGAATCACAACAAGAACGCTGTGTTTGCAGGATAAGTGTAGTACCAGGTTGTTTTACTTCGTCTGTACGACACGCTGAAGAAGATTGTTCAGCATCCCACAGTTGGGAATTGAAATGGTTATGAGGAAACGACAGTTTATCCTACATTAGAATGCGCCATAAATCGCTTTCGGTTTGAAAAACAATGAATCGAAATGTGGGACAGTCTTAGTTTCTAAATTTTAAAACCATGTTTTTTAAACCGAAATGTAATTGACTTTTAAATAAAGTTTATTTTGAAACGTAATCGTTTATAAACAGTTGGTTTCACTTCAGGATTTGTGCGTTGAATATTTTATGAAAACCAAGTGTGATACATAAAAGGAGGCCCTTACACAAAACTACGTTTAAAATGACGTGGCTTAAAGCCAACCAACTGTCATTATAGAAGATAGATCGTAGACGAGATTGTGATTTGCTCAAATACCGGCAATTTTCATCTTTTTTTTCAACAAGTACCTTCCTAAAACATTCAAAATGTAGCCACAACAGTCATTTACCAATTTAAAGTCAATTGCAACATTTTTGCATACAAGATTTTCTCTAATCAAGCTACTTTCTAAAAAATATTCAGTATGACAGCTAAGTTATTGTTGCTCTTGCACCACTGATGGTGATATATGATTAAGGCGTCGCGTCGCGCCCAATTGGCACGACGTGAACTACATTTTGAAGAGCGGTTTTGCAGCGGTCATGTGAATGCAGAATGGGAAGTGCTGGTTTACAACCCACTTTCACAACATTCATTTATCTGTATAAGGTTTTGACTTGTGATCGGTTTCCACCTTACAAAATGGTAATGCATAAAAGTCAATCTAAACGAATTGCAAATCCACATACTGTATCTTATGCGAACTCACGAATAGAATTCTCATTTACTATTACGTTGAGTAAACTCTAAAATCGGTGAAAAAAAAATGGCATTTGTAACATAAACGCAGCCTCGACAGTTTGGTATTTACATTTCCAGCGAAAGTACCTATTTTACCCTAGCCTGCGGTCTAGACTCTGTAATTTTAGATGAAAATCCAACGTCCGACTTATTGTGCGAACGCCTACTATTACGCGATAAAAGAACTAGTTTCGACTTCTTGTTATGACACGACACAAACAAGGTTAGATTCCTTTACAATGAGGTAAACACTTTAAAGTTATTATGGCGACGGCAATTTACAATCGAAACAGACGTAACGGTAACATTTTAAAGCGATAAAACACATTTATTTTAGCGTCTTTCAACGAATTTTTTACGTTTTTCTGCTTAAATATTTTCAAATAAAAAACACTTAAAAGCATTGTACGGAATAAATGACCGACTAATAGCCTTAATTTAAGCATGTAAATTAGGAATAAACCCATGTAAACCCGTCTATTGTTTTGCTTGCAAATTAACTCAGCGTAAAAGCGCCTGTAAAACAACAGCATGATCAAAGACTAAAGAGCGGGTTTTTCGCAGTCCCCCCAAAAGGCAATCACTTTCACATTTGACAAGACAAATGCAAGGAAAATAGATGGTGGGGTAACATGACCCGGGCGCCGTAGCTTTTTGAAGCTGTATGGCTAAATGAACCGGAACAAACGTTGCTTTTGCTCGGCTTTGTAATTCAAACACTTTCCTGGTTAAAGTAGCAACTTTGATGATGCGTGCAAGGTCGAAATGGGGGGCAAACAAAGTAAATGTTAATTGCGTCGAACAAATGCGAGCGGTCGGCGTCGGCCCGCAATTCTAGGTTTCCAAGTTGAAAAAACGCGAGACTGTTATTACACCGGGTTACCTCCCTTCTGATGATAAATGATAGATTCAATTAGGTTCATTTGTGGGTAAAGAGAGTACGAGAAGAATGTGGGAAAGTGGCAAACTGCTGCCAAATGTGGTATTTTCTAAACCTAAGGGGGGAAATAAAACGTCGTAGGTAAAATGCAAGACAAGGCAACGATGCAAGCTCGTTGACAGATACGGAAATACGATGGGATCAAATTGTCTAAGGACGAAGCGCAATGTACGTTTGCAGCTTGAATGCGTCCAATATGAAAGAGCCCAAAACGACGAACGACCGAAACGACAAAGTGGTCGTGACCGTTTCCCCGCGGTGGACAAATGGTTTGGGGCATGGGCGTTACGGGGTACGTCGTTTAAAGTGGTTGATGACCCCCGTCGGTAAAGTGATCCCGCATTGAGCCTAGATTGTCCGGAACCGTAGTTCCAATGGTCCAGAGAAAATTGATTGCACCGTCGCGGTTGAGTGGTTTCAGACGACGTACGATAGGAAACGAAATCGAGTAGCCGTAGATTTTTGAAAACACGCCCATGTGGACGGTGTCGAATTGGCAATAAATATTTACGGTTCGTTCAATGTGCGTAATTGCGGCCAAAAATACGGTAATAGAGCAGATGTCCTATTTAACCCGCGAAAACACATAAAGGATACCCACAAATACAACCAATAACGCGGTAACAACCTTTTCTGTGTGTTTGTAAGCCCTTACTCGTATTTTAGACGATCTATCATACAAGGAACTAAATCTGACACCTAAACACACAATGGGATATAGAATAAAGCTTCATAAGGGTTGGATTGAAAAGTGGTTTTGACAGCCGACTGTGCGTCTGCGTGAAGTGCTCGGCACTTGAACAGATGGCTCGTCATATACAACTTGCGATCAATCGTTCTTCGATGCTGGAAACTGGATATTGTAGTACCGGGCGGGCGGCAGAGAATTCCCACGGCTGCTGGCGATCGGGTTTCGCCGCCCTGGGAGCTCGATCGGCCTTGCGACCTGCTTTTCCGTGTGGTATCGTGAGCAGCAGAATGCCGGGTGTCAGTGCCGCGGGGACACAAACAAAGGGGAATACAAAGCGAAGTTTGAAAATGTGTGGTATGGATTACGCGTCGTTTATATTGGTGTTAAGGTCAACGTCACGGAAAAATAAACAAATTTAAAACGGAAATTTTACATTTTATCGTTTTTTTATCTACGTTTGGACGCATGGATTTAGCCAAGATAATAAGTAACATGTATTGAAAATCGCTATAGACAGCATCAATCGTGAAAAATGGAACAGTTCCAAAACCGACGAGCAAATTAAAATCCCCCAAACTTTATTACTATTCATCAACTCTTTTGGTAGTGATTTATTTTCACCACTATTTCAATAAAGTTTTTGTAACGACCATACAAAATAAGCACCAATGGTTGGTTGGGTTAGGCAAGCAGAAAGGAAACACGAAACGATATGAATAAGAAAACAAAAATGTTACACTAAGTGTTAAAAACAATGGGGAAAATCTAGTGCCGTAAGTACGTCTATTTTTTATGCAAACTTTGCCGGTGTCATGTCACATCCAACTTCAAAAATATTAAAAATCCAAGGAAAAAATCAAATTGCGATCGTCATACAGGTTGTCGCTTCGGCAACTTCGCAGGGTTAAGTTTCTAATAGGAAACTGCATCATTTATAACCAGAACTCACAGACACGCGCATCATTTAACGAGAAAGCACACAAACGACCTTAAACAAATTTAAATTACAAGAGACAACAGCACAAAGACGTGAATTTTAACGGGTTAAATATTTATCAACATGATAGACATTATTTACGTAATAGAAACAAATACGGCGTATGGGTTTGTCGTAGCTAGTTACGCCCAATAGACAGACCGTAGAAAGGTTGGTAGAATTGTATCTACATTATTCAACCTGTTTTTACCAGTCTGTACTGGTTAACAACGCCGCTGTGTCAACACGAGTACAACGGCACACGACGGGACAACAGAAGTTGTCGTTTTTAGACCTTTTTGTGGCACTAAAACAGCTGGTTATCCGACATCAGTTCCGGTTTGTTTAACAAAATCTTTAAATGGTCAGTAACCTGTAAGATAACCCGGCTGAATGGAATTGAAAGTTAGGGGGACACGAAACTTTACCTACAGCTGTTTAAACAGGCTCCCGTTAGTTTAGGGGGGAGCGACGATGTAATCTTAATCTACAGGAAACGGCGACCTGTAATAAGGCTAATTATTATCCGAAACTGGTAACTTACACAGCTAGTGCTATCTGGATATGGGAGCGCTACTTCAGTTCAACCATAAAGAGCACAGAAATAAAAACAGACGGAAGAGTCGAATTTGAAACTATTTTAAATGGTAAAATAAATATGTACGTTATAGAGGTAATGGTAAAGTGATAAATATCTTAATCTTTATTTAAATGTACAGTTAATATAGAACCTCAATGACAAGTTAGCGCTTGTGGTTATACTGACATTTTTACCATAATCCGTAACACGAAAGACCAACTGTACAGTTCAATTGCTAAATGCGACCGACAAATCGGACTCGACCAAAAACACGCGTGGATCCGTCGAGTACGGCTTCGAAACTCGTGCTGGTAAAAAATCTTGTGAGCGGAAACCATTGTTTTCAATATAAGTACGCTTGCTGAATGTGTAAGCCACGGTTGGAGAACCAGTTATGCATTCACTGGACCATGAAAAATTAATGTTTGGCGTTGGTCGCTTGGCTAGAGCCATTAGAAAAACATGCCACATAATCAAAACAACACGTTATCCGAATTAGGGTTAGGTTCAAATGACCAGGAAAACACGCAGCCTTTTTGCATACTGTCCGGGTATAACGAGCCATATAACAACTAAGTGTACACGATTCTGGAATCAATCGTAGCGGGCATGGGGCATTTCTTTGTTCTGTGATGTATACAATACTAATCATGACCTACTGTGTACTTAAACCGACAAATTACAGAGTTGATAACAAATAAATGATGTGTCTATTTCGATCTTGATCACGTCATTGGTGTATCGTTATGTAGATGTATTGAATACCTGCTGCTATATGTTTTAAATAATGTCGAAACTTAAAACAGGAAACGGGTTTTAAAATTCAAATTGTTTTTGAAATAACAGTTTCACTTAAACATTTTGGATCACAAATAAACGGGAGGTCTAAAAAAAAATTGCTTATCTGAACCCAGATTTTCCAGGATTTGTACACAGTAAAATAACCTCCCGTCTGTTTATCTGCGCGATATCAAAAAGGAATTGATAACGCCTTGGCTCGGCTAAACAGTCGATGGATATTTCCGACCAGTGTTAAGGCTTCGCGACTGAAGAATGTCGACACGAGAGGTCAAATTAGGTTGAGTGGGTGCGGGTTGTAACCGGATAGCTACTTCCTGGGGGTTTAGGATTCCGAGTATGATCGCCCGTACAAGGTTTGTTTGCCAAGCGGTTTATCGTTGCGTCACAGCGCAAACAATGTGACATCACAAAGTACACATTAATCGGCGGGGAAAATCGAAGATCACGAATCACGAGCGCAACTGCTGGTTATCAATGGATAGCCTGCTTCGCCGGTTTCGGGCAAATAAATGAGATAAGGCTCAAATGTGAATTTACACATTCCAAAAAAGATAACTGTCCATCAAAAAATTTAAAACGCGTTTAATAAAGACAATGGTTTTTCGACTATTACAACCACGTAACTTTTGGGCCGAATAGAAAATTGAGATTACATACTTTATTTTTCCACAAACTTACATTTCTGTAGTTAAGATACAGCACACGTTTTTTTATTATTTCTAAAATTTATACAGTTTGACAGTGCCACGGCGCACTGCACTATTTAAGGACCATTTCCCTTGGACTATGCTATCTTAATTCATAGACGTGTATGGATAGCTATCCGAGGCCAGTCCCTGTTCGAGTATAATTGGACTGAAGTCGCCGAGCATGTTTACTAAGGCTGATATAATCTACAGCATCAAACATCCGTCCCAGTGTTTCCGATGTTTTTTAATCGTAAAGTAGAGAAGGTTCGCAAAAATGAAACTTAAATTCGCATTGCTAACCTTAGTGATGAGGAAACACTGTTTTTTTAGTGAGGAAACACTAGTAAGAGTTCCAATCAGTTTGGCAAATAGAGTTCATATGAAGTCCATGATTGTGATGTAACAATGAAACTAATATGACGCCATACTGATGATTACGAATAGGTAATTCGTAGCGCGGAAACGACTATAACACGCCTCTGTGGAATTTAATATACGCCTGGAACTCAACAATGCTCCAACGGAACAAACAGAATCGGTTTGGAACATGAATATGACGGTAAAACGCACTTGGAAAGTATAAAGTTTTTTTGGTCTTTTATGATTTACATTTACGAGCACAGCATTTACAAATGTGCATGACACGTAATATTTAGACCAGTGGTTCTTAAACTTGTTGGAGGTACGGAACCCCGCAAATTTTATGCGGGCATTCACCGAACCCTTCGTTGAAATTTAAAATATATCTGTTAAAAAGTTGAGCCTAAAGTGAACTTTTTTTAATTTAAAATATATCTGTTAAAAACTTGAGCCTAAAGTGAACTTATTTTAATTTAAAATATATCTGTTAAAAACTTGAGCCTAAAGTGGAGTTCGATTGAACCCAGTTCAAGAACCACTGATTTAGACAGTATGATGGTCAGTGCCTTTGAATCAGTCACTCTTTTGAAGGTTGGCTGCAGTGTTTGATCATGTCTTTCATTTTTTTATGTAACGATTTATAGCAGTGTTTTCCAAACGAGAGAGATTTCTAGTTTTTATTTCTAGATAAAATTATAAATTAAATTGTTAATGTTTTTATCCATTTTTTCTTGTCCCGTGGAGGAACGAAAAGTTCCAATATTAAAAACGAAAGAATGTTGCAAAAAATATTGGAAAACACTGTTTAAAGCAACCTTAATAAATAGTTCTATTTAATGATATATTGCACACTAACCTATGACTTGCAGGGAAAATCCCTTTTCCTGTGGTGTGCACCGTTTGCCCAGGGGGTGACTGAGAGCGCAGCAAGTGTAGACGCCGTCGTTGGCCTTGAGAACTGCAGATGCAATGATGAGTCGGCGGTTTCTGATTTCCACCCCGGTCGGTGCAGTGTTCAGCACGGCCCCGTTTACCAGCCATGATATATTGGAGGGCCTAAACACAGGTAAGTGTGAATATAAGTAAACGAAAAACTTATGTATAGAAAGTTAAAAAAATACAAAATTATTAGGCGCAAATGAAGACGCTCTGCGAATACGATGAAACCTCAAGTACGATCACTTATTTCGATACAGCTCATTGGACTACTTAAACAAATACGAAATTAAACCAGTTCGGGATGGTTAAACGTGTCAATCTGATGGAAGATAAAACAAAGTCGTCGAATTATCGTGCGCCGGTAAACTTTGAGTATATCTTCAGGTCACAAGTCAAATATCGTAATCAGCTTAGTTGAGACTATAGCGTAGCTGGGCAGAAGTGCGGTTTTATTTTCGCCTGCTCCGAACCGATTATGCGCAATCCTGCGAATTCGAGACGCGGCCAAACAAAGTTTATCAGCACATTATAACTCCGTCAACCCGCGGACATAAACAAATATTTCTCGAGTAGCTAGTATTAAGGTATTTTAACTTTTTGGATTACTTTATAGTTGCAAACGTAGGTGGTTAAAGTGCTTAAAATGAGTTTTACCATATTCAATACATAAATTAACTTATTTCGGTTTTAAAATGGAATGTTAAAATATCTTGCAACACACTTAGGAAACCGTCTTGGGTGGAACTGGGACCTTGTTTAACAAACTTGCTGTTGATTTGTATTTAAAGCACAAATCAACCTGGGTATAACATACAAATAAATACGGGGGGGGGGGGTTATGTGCTATGCAAATGTCCATATATAGGCTACAAGCTTTGGTGTAAATACTTTTTAAAGGAGAAAGCCAAATATTATCAAGTACAGCATACTAGGGCTGCGGTTCCCCGTTTAGGCGGCAACGAAATATTCTGCTTCAACATACTTTTCAATTAGAACTGTTGGAATGATAAAAACGGCATGTGCTGCTAAAGAAATAAAGGAATAGTATAATGTTATTTTAAAATAAACATGCTTATTTACACAGTTCTTACTTTGGGTTGCCGTTTATGCTGCATCTCAGCACAACTCGTACCCCGGGTAGCACATCGGTCTTCAAACGCGGGGAGCGAAGGTCAACAGATTCAGCTTCGACCCCTGTAAACAAGTCGGTGCGTTTTGTGAGAGGTCGAATGTTTGGGTTGCCCACACAGCTACTGGGCGCCGAATTATGCTCGAGCGCTTATGATTTTCGAAGTGCGGTTTTTCAGCATGGTGTGTTTTTTACGTGTACACGTACACCGCGTAGTACCACGGTTGCGCTACAGTGGCCAATTTTTTTGTGTATGATTTTAACACAGAAAAATATGGCCTAACAAAATCACGATAAGTGTAAAAACATTACATATTTACTAGAAGTGTCAAAAAACTATTGCCAGCACATATATATATATATATTGCAACATGACGGTGAGCACAATGCGAGGACGATTGCCCGTGTCATATTCCTTTCCCGTGGGTAAAACATAAATCTATTATCCTGATATATGCATCAACAAACAACACGCGCGCGGTTTACTTAGACGGAGTGACATTTACAGTTGAAAATCTTTATCGAGTAACCGACCCTGGCAAAGTGGGCATGCGGTAATTCAATATAGCAGGAGACGCTTTGGTTAGGTGGTTTGAAACTGTGTAAATACGAGGAGACTTTGAGGTGAGGGGGGCAGCAATTCTGGCGGTGAGCTAAGTGGGTGAACGCTAGATAAATAGGTGGAAGGTAGGTATAGGATATTTTACAGAGCCTCCTAGGACCAGTATTCACATATTCGCGCGTCTGCGTGGGTGACGTGGATAACCTTGCCCAGAGAGTGTTTATATTAGGCTAATTCAATCAACTGTTTGCCAACCTATGTATAGAGCGGTTTCAGGACTGCAATGGCTTATACCTTCTTTGTCGGTGCCTCATCGGGATATAACTTGGCAGCAGACATGCTGTCGTGCCTTAATCTTCAAAGGCAGCTCTGGCTCGGCAGCTAATCTTATCAACGAACTTATGCGCAGTGGAATGACTGACTGGTACCAAACCCAACCTGAAGTATATATACATACAACCGGAGAGCTTGTATTAATAAACTTGAAACTTAAAATGATTACTGCGGCGCTGACTTTAAATAAATGTAAAATTTTCAAATGTGCACCCATTCACAAACCTAAGGCCTGGCCTGTGTTTAAAAAAGATTTTCTATTATAAAAAAATACACAAAGAAAATCGTCGGATTAATTTTGGCCCCTTTCAAATGCGCGCCGCCCTTTGAGTTTGAAATACGCTGTTTGAATTTGAACCTTGTGTTTTGAACTACCAAATGTAAAATAAACACGATTTTCAAGCTTATTTATATTAGGCAATATATTAGCTTAATAATATCGCCAGGTGAGAACGTATCGCCTTAACACTTCCCCCAGCAAATACATTAATTTATTGTTTCTAGTACCATGTAGACATGGAATGCGGACATTGAAGTGTATAGTGTGATATATTCAGAAATTGTGTGCCACAAACGCCAAAACACTTCGTTTTATCTAAAACGTGGAGAAGTTAAGTTGCAGTCGGTATATTCCATTATGTGCGTCGTTTCAATGGCCTATACATAATTTGTCATAATTAGGCTTGGGTATATGGCAATAGCCGGGTCATTTATAGTAATTTAGCCTTAACGTCGATAGGTAAGGTAAAATGGAATTGCAAACAATGCGATATTGTTCAAAAACAATGTTGCTCGTTAGCACGATTTTCACACCTGAAATGCTTACTAGTTAAGTGCTTGAAAGCTTTTCGAGAGCGAAGCGTAATTGTAAAGATAAGATCTGCATAATGAAGCGCACTATCTAAATTACCTGTTTACCGTCACTGGATAACAGGTTAATCTTATGCGATCTTTATCAAGTGGCCATATATGTCCCTGGTTGGGTAAATTTACCAAAATCACGTTCAATCTGATGAATCCCTTTAGCCTGTGTGTTTTCTCAAATGGCAATTGCAAATTTACGGACAATAACTTTTTAAGGATGAAATCATCTATGTAAGTTTCATATTTTCTCAGCTGAAAGCTTCCACTAATGGAAAGGTAATTGCGTTGCAGTCAGACAAGAGAATAGGTGCAATTTTATTCATATATATAATTAATTTCTTAAATGTAAATATACCACAATTGTATATACCAATAAAGGTAGGAAACCTATTGCAACCCCCAGACATAAGTACTGAGATAAGAGTTATCTATTGCTCCCAACGACTGCTTTATGTACGTTATCGAGGATCGTGGTAGTCCGTTTTCGGAAAATGATTTGTTATTGTTTTCGTACGAAAAATGTCTTGCTCTCCCTCCTCCCAAGGACTGGTAAATTAGAGACTGGTGGTTAGATAACGAACTATTAAAGTGTGCTCTTTTTTTCAATACCCGAGTCTCAATATACCAGAAATCGCGTTTTAACTTGTTTAATTATAACATGACGGTTCTAGTGAAGCAATATTCTAGAGTTGCTTTTAGTTAAATGTACGTTTATACTTAGTGTGTAATTTCAACATATCAGAAATCGCTTGTTTTAACTTGCTTAATCATAATATGAAGGTTCTAGTGAAGCAATATTCTAAAGTTGCTTTCAGTTAAATGTACGTTTATACTTAGTGTGTGGCCTTGAGTTTCGATTTTAATATTAAAGTTCAAAGTATACACATTTGCTGCAACAAGCGACGACTTGTCTTTACGTAGCGTCATACAAATGATCAAACACGGGATTGGTTAGGTATGACAACAGATGCAATCGGACTAGGCCACTATTTGTGTAACTATAGTGTTGGCTTGGTGTTTTGACCTACGTCGTTAACTACAGTGGTTGGTTGGAAATAAGGCTGGGATGTTGAATGTAGAAGTCTATGAATCATTTTCTAATCTGTTATGGACGAATTCGAACGCCTTTGAGCTTGGTTAAGCTATAGCTTCCTTTTTACCAATTTTTATTAAATTTTGTTTGGTAATTTCAATGCCTCACCAAATTTTTCAAAGCTGAGAGGATTAAATGAAAAGTTGGCTGAATTGTTGGCAAGTGGCCCTTGTCAACGGCGCCAAAGTTGTGGGGTCTACTTAGGAAAGCAGTGACGCACCAGATAAGAGGCAACTGATTTACTGCGGTTACAATGGTCCCGCTTATCCTTTCTTACCTTCCATAATTAACCGACCACTTGGACAAGAGAATACGTTCGGGAAACGCAGAAACTAACGAATTTGCGTAGCACAAGTGTGTTTGTAAGGTTTTGTTATTGCTACGAACGGTTAAACTGTATAAAATATCTTATTGGTAAATTGATCTTTAAATTTCAAATAAACGTTCTGGTGATCTGAAATTGCTTCTGTTGATTTTATAATAGTCGTTTAAATAGCATAAACTAATAATGATACCAAATAAACCGTTAAATGCATCCTGATCTTGTTTTTGACTTCACACCTTTACACTTTTCAATTTACCTCTCTAATCTGCTCTAAACCTTAAAAACAAATTTTTAAAAAGTTCAAATTATTTTATCGCATGATTAAAATCTCAATGGTTATTTAATGACTTCCTGAACAAGGCCATGGCTTCCTGTCATTTAGGTTTACCATCATGCATGATTAGCATGAATTATCATTTATAATTCATATGCATTTGGCATGCTTTTACATTGTTTTTCTTGATAAAATGTGGCCTTGATATATCAAGAAACAATGGTACATAGAACTTGAATTTAATTTCAGTAGTTTGGAAACTAAGACCAAAAACAAGAAGTTTTGTAAGAGATTAGTCAATAACCCCAAGGTGCACTTTTAGGTTTAAAAAAATTTATCTCTTCTCATTACTTGCATTTAAGGTTAAGTAACCAGATTTAATCTAGCTGGAGCACTGTAAGGAAAAAAGTCTGCAGTTTTAAATCAGACTGCCTAAAACTGATATCTGATAATATGGCATCTGCAAAGGTGCACCCTGCACCTTGCTGACTCCATTTCAATCACTACATCTTAAACTTTAAACTAAACAGAAGTACAGCTTTATAACGTATTGGAACACGGTCGTAAATTTATTATTTTTAAGCAAACTTGTATTGTCAGCATGGTTAGGTACCGGTATCTAAATGCATATGTTGAATTATGGTAGAAATGTATGAAATATGTTCAGTAGAATTTTAAAACACTTTGAGAATGAAATTTCCATCCATGGTCTAACATTATTCATATGTTATCATACATTAATATTTAGTGTCCAACTTACATTTTATATTGAATTTGGCTGATGGAACAGAAATCATTTCAACGCGACTGTTGTTTTTAAGAGTTGCAACGCACTGGAATTCACCACTATCAAAATCTTTGTCAATTGGTTCAAAATGAAGATTATTTCCTCTTTGGAATCTGTGTAATCGTAAATTACCGGTTGCATTCAAAATAGACAAAATTATCAACTTACACAAACACACACATTATCAACTATATAGTTTTGATATTATAGTACTGGTAGGAAGACTATCCTATCCTTATTAGATTTCACAAAATCAAAGTTTACCATACAGCCCGACTAGTTATCTTACATGGTAGAATATGAAACTGCCAGCTAAGAGATTATTTGATCAAATGGAAGCATTAGCTAGCCAGTTTTCACCTTGGGCAATGTACTTTGCAGATGTGGTTTAAAATAAGTGATTTACAAATGTCTTCAACATAACAATTCTGTTAACCTGACTGAGAGCATGAGGTAATCTGATGATTACCTGTGGCATAAAACCCTTATTTGGCTCACCTACAGGGATACACAAGTAACCTAGGGTTTTGGGTCATTTAAAAACCTTTTTATAGCATAATTACTGATACAAGAAATACGCTATAAGAAAGCTGATCTATTAGGTTGAACATGAGTAAAATAATACTTTCATAAAAGGTTCTTTACCATTCATGGGGCTTGATCTTCATTTTTTTACACATACAAAACAAATGTCCGTATATAACACAAATAAATAAAAAAATAACCTTCTACTATTACTGGTCACATTTTTAGCATCTACTATCCACGAAATCTTGTAGTCAGTTGCCCCTGGCCCAAATACTCCACATCTTAGTACGGCGTTTCTGTTATTTGTAGCATCTCGAGATCTGGGAAGCGGTTTGAACTCGATGCCAATACAACCACAAAAAAAGGCTGCAAAATATAATTATAGGTTTAGATATATGTGTGTTTTAAATCTTTCTGTTTTACTGATTTTACCTAAAATGTTATTGACTACCGGTATATGTATGCATAATACATGCATATCTAATTGTACAGGTATTTTTTTACTATAGTTATAAATTTACAATAGATGACCAGCCTCCATACAAAGTAAATTCAAGTCTGGCTATTTGGCATAGTGGTTGCATTTCAGGGGGAAAACTAAAAGGATACAAGATTGAAATCAGGTATTATCCCGTCGGTTGTGTCTTTGGGCAAGTCAGATCACTTCAATCAATGGTAAAAACCACTGATTAAATTAATGGTAAAACACTAAATAAAATGTCATATACAAAAACTACAATAGAGCAGATTTAGCAACCTTAAAGTGGGAACATACTTTTCGTGTTATTATATTCTGAGTTTTTTCCAAAGGTGGAGATAAATAAGATTATAAACAAGGTATTCTATATACAATTTCTTATTATTAGACAAAACAGCAGATCAACAAGGTGGCCTAAACAGGTTGGTTTAAACATAAATATATACAGAATAAGTCAAAAAATATAAATTATACATAGGTCCACAAAAAGCAGTTAAACTTACCAAGTAAGACAAGTAGAAATAAAGCAGCTTTGTTTCTTTGCATTTCAAATGACGTGCTTTAAATATCCATGTAAGATACGGTTTTGATAAATAAGTATAATCTCCAGATTACTCATTCAATCACAAAAACGTAATGGACAAATAAGGCCAATACTCAGAGCTAAAGTTTGATCATGTTGGGTAAGGTAGAAACTAATATTTCCTGAGCTTACCCGATCAACCTACAAAATACTGTATTCGGTTAGTTATAAATCACAAAGACGCTTCATCTCGTATCTAACGCAGAAGCGGGAGAAACGCTTCCTATCGCAAGTACACACTTACGTTGCGAGCGAGAACCGTTGAATGTTTTGTTATTCGCAAATGAATCGTGAGTAAAACTACGGGAGAGAAAGGTAGAAGAAGGTAAAGTGACAAAATTACCTTATGTGATGTCTATGCCAGGCCACTCAGCCTTACTGTGCTCTTTTTTTTTAAATTACAATGTTATTTATTTAACATAGGACAAAAAGTCTTATCTGATATTTGTTCCCTTGAACAAATGTTTAACTTGCAAGCTGTTTCGTTTGCAAAGTGTATTCTAGTAACAAAGTATTGAACCTAGAGTGATAGGATATCCATGTCTACTTCCGTAAATGGGAAAACGATAGGTGCGTTTCCATAGGGGAGGCTATTCGTCAGAATACCTCACACCCACCAATGGTTTTGAGAGTTATTGCAGTATGTTGTGTAGATTAACACGTTTCATCAATTGTGGTAGAACACATTACATTCCTTCAATTTTGGTCAAATTTTAAATTTCCTTCAATTTTGGTATAGCCTGCCAAAGACAGTTGGGTTTAGGCAAAGTCCGCTTTGTGCTTTGCCCAAGTACACAACCAACTAACCAGCGATCAATTTCGAGTCTACAACCTGCAGGCTGTACTTGTATGCCTGATACGACTACCTATTAAATAAAGTCTTATATATATATATATATATATATACAAATACGAACAACCGACGGTGTATTTTTGTTGTTTCAAATCAATATATATTTAGGCCGGTCTACAGTGCTTGAACAATATTCTACCACATTAGCATATACCCTGGACCGGCCTAAATACATATTGATTTGAAACAAATTGAAACAACAAAAATCTACCCCCGAGGATAGGCTATATCCCAAAGCAATGTAGCCTACATATCGAATGATTTGTGGTACAAACAAGTAAAACGACAATTTAAAAAAATATATTGAAACAAGGAAAATTTGGTCGTCGTGTGACAAATACCCGTAGCCTACATTATATGGTTTAAAATATTGTAAATGTATAGGCCTGTGTCCATTGTAGCCTTTTCAACACACTGCAATAGCTCTGGTAACCAAACGGTGGGCATGAGGTAAACTGACAATTGATAATGTTTTAACCTCCGGTGTTTTCCTATCCCCGGGTAAAAATAGAAGTAACACATCATTTTACCACCATAAAAGGTTGTCTGACCGATTTATATATTGCTTCGTATTCAAAAACGGTCCTTACGAGTCCATAATGGGTTTGAAACTTATAGGACGGCAAAAAATCGTATTATCACCCGCGTGGATCGAGGAATTAAGACAAACGGTCATGATCACACAGGTGGTAGGTTCGGGCTGTCAATTTACTGCCCGACAGTGTTCTGTGGCAAGTTATTATACACATGTTGCGTTGTTCCATTAGATATAAATAAGATCGAAAAAAACTATACACTGTAATAGGGTTGTTAACCTTAATCTGGACAAATTTAGGCCTACTATAGGATCCCAATAATGTCCCACAAATGGGGATGGAAATAAGCATGCTCTTATAAAGCAGCTTGAGAACAATTTCCATCATCCGTTATACGTGAATATATCCTTGTACAAAAAATAATAATTCCCGGGAGAATAGCAGGGTGGGTACGTAGGTCACCCTTGTTGACCACAACTGGTAGCTGGCAAGACTGCCATGTAGGCCTACACCAGCAAATATCTTAACGGATACTGCCTGGATCCAAATGATCGAGGTCATAAAGAAACTGAAATAACGTCTCAACCAAATGGGGCATAGTGCATTAGCTTCGTTCAAGGTGCCATAATATAGAATATAGATCTATATCTCCGATTTTAAAGCCTAAAACTAGGGCTTTTATCTCACTGGTTTAACATTCCTTATCTGAAATATCTTTCTTAAACAAATTCACTCCGCTATGTTATGTGTTGTTTGTTGCATTGTTGTATGCGTTCTGGGGTATTGCACAGTAAAGACAAGAAGTAAAACTCACCAAAGGCAAGGCGCAAAAAGGCCCATTGAAAAATACTGAACGTCAAAAATAACTTTGTACACGAAAATAAGAGTGTACTATTATTGTTACGTGATCAAAACGATTTTATACTGGAAAAAAGTATCTGATCGTCGGAACAGTTTTCTAGAAAAATTTCAAACACGACCAGTCGCACAGTAACGAGTCAACTTTACATATCTACACATTTTGTGCGTTTTCGTTTCTGTAACGAAATTCGAATACCTGTAACGTTTCACTTTTGTCAAAATTGCGAACTTTATACAAAGTATATGAGAGAACAATAAAAAGAAAAAAAAAAATTGTGTAAAAAGAAGAGAGCTAAAATTGTCAATTATTTTACTATGAAAAAAGGAACGACGATTGGCGCATCACCTTAGAAAGCCCGTTTACATAAAAAAAATGGCTTCATTGATTTATTCGACGAAAAGCGAGGCTTGTACCATGGTCACGTGAGTGGAGGAGCTTTGGAGTCGAGAAAAGTAATGAGAAGAGGTTGCTTCTCTCGTTCTTTATCCTTCCTACACCAGCCCACCAGGAATCCACGCTCGGTGGCAGCATAGAGCACCATGCTGTTGTGTGAGAACGCCACGCTGGTAGGAAACAATCAGCTTAAAATTGATATATTCTGTATATATATTTATTGGGGTTTATGACATTGGAATTTATAATTGGATGTTAAGGTTTACTGGGTGGGGAAAGTCAGGTGGGTAGTGCTGAAACATTGGAATTTGTGGGAATATCCCGAGCCACCGTCGGAGAAACGGAGCTATTGTAGTGTGTTGCATACTAAATTTGTTAACAATTTGCTTTTATAGCTTTTATTCATATGATTAATTTCCAGGGTTTAACAATGTCCGTAAATACCTTGTCTCCAAGGACACAAGTGGTGGGTTTATCCGTAAACTATCTACCTTAATACACATGCCCTATCCCGAATAACGTTTTTAGCACAATTTCCACAAGGAAGAACAATAAACAAACAAACCAAAATAGGTAATTGCATTTCACATACTCATGGTTACATCGTCCTGAAATGAAGCACAACACCAAACTATTTCGGCTAATTTTCATGTAGAATACGCTTGCTTACCTTACTATTGGGTTATGTACACTCTGGGTGGTAACATCACGAACGTGGGTAAGGTCCCACGACGACCACAAACGTACGGTCCCATTTTCCAACCCTCCTGCCACCACATTGACCGACGTGCCCTCAGGAGCTGAACTAAACGCGACACAGCGCACCTGCAACTTGCAGTCTTGAGCTGCTACCAAACTCCCGTTAATCGTCCATAGTCGAATATGGCTTCCACTGTCGTTGCCTGTTAGAAAAAAATCAGTAATTTACACATTTAAGATAAGTTAAAGGCCAGAACAGTTGTGGCAATTTTAATCTACCTAACTTTACAATGATGCCCCCTCCGCCACACTTTTTTATTCCCTGCCACAATAAGAATAAATGAACGTCCTTGAACTTCGAGTTTTATTTTTTATTGTTTGAACAAAGAAAACTGTATAAGATCTACAAAATCCTAAATGAGGGTGTGCAATATTAAGAAAAAATGTTATACTAACATTTTTTTAGGTCCCTATATGTAAAAGTTCCTTAATTTTAAGAATCAAAATCTAATTAAAACTAAACCAAACGAAGTGACAATAAACACCAATAAACAAACAATAAACATCTATAAATTCAGACAATCAGGTCACCTGAATCGCAAACAGTGCAAATGTCACCCGAAGTGTTGCTGATTGCGAGGGTGGTAACATCGCTGGCATGGCCGGTGAGCGACCGCACATACAGCAGTGCGTCCAAGTCCCATATCACCGCTGTGCCGTCCTGAGAACCCGACACGAAGATCCGATACGCTCCACACACTGACAGACAGGTGACTTTGGAGGAATGGCAGTACAGGGTGACAGGGGGGGTGATCTCAAGATCGCAGGACTGGGATGGGAAGAAATAATGGGGTGTTACGTTACATTAGAATGGAAGATAAACATCTTTAAATGTTACTTCACTATAAAACCTAGTTGTCACTGCAGAATAACAGTCGTTGGGCGAACTAATACCTTTTTTTGAATCGAGACTGAATTGGTCAATGATAACTAATATAAATTGCTTTATTCGGTACGCCAGTACACCCAAATGAAGGGGTAAGGGTGATAAATAGATGCCCTTTCCAATGTTCTTGTCAAAAGGTCTATTAAAGAGCAATTAAATAATCAATACATGTTTAAAATAGTGTTCCAAGGATTTTAAAACACAATAATATTATAAGTAAAATAACTTTAAAGTATGATATTACAGTTTGTGATAAAATAACGAAAGCACCAAAATTTTTACCTTTTCTGGCATAGGATTGCACCTGTGTGCCACTATTTGCCCGGATTTTGTCCCAAAAATAATCGCTTGCGAATCTGGGGCTGTGGCACAGCATGTAACTGTGTCATCTGGCCCAAAACGTGTCAGGTTCACTCCAGGTGTGTTGTGCTTCAATTTCAACCGGATTATACTGGAAGAGACCGGATATTGAAATTACAAGAAAAACAGATGTGAAATTTTATTTTAGCTTTGTGTGCAGTGTGTTGATTATCAGAGCGACTATGCTTGTGATTAATGCATTGACCCATATTACCCTATATCCAACCAAATTTTAAGGCCAAGTATTCAATGTGCCTTTTTACGGATCTCAGAGATAAGCTCATGAATTATCCTTAAACTGTGCAGCGGGGGTTCCAATATTACTTTGGTAAGATTTTTATAGAACCATTAAGATGAGAAATGTATCGACTGTTTAAACAATCCACAAAATATGTCAAAATACAGGTTAAATAAACAAAATTTGAAATGATAAAATGGATAAATCATATTGCACAAAATGTAAAATTTATGGATTAAAACGTACTGTAAAAATAAACATGCTTAATGGCATACTCTGCTAACCATATTTGTAGGAACCACTTACTTGTCCGGTTGATTGTAGGTGACCAGAGCTGACCAGTTGATATCGATTTGTTTAGCTGTTGCAGAAGTTCCTGATGTGCGTGCACCTTTGTCCTGGGTGTAGACTACAAGCAGCCCCATTTTGGGCGCGAGGGCACAAACGTCGTTGGTCTGAAGCGGCACCAGCATCCCGATCGGACCGTTCACAAGTTTATGAAGGAACACAGTGGGTTCAGGGGCGGAAGGGGACCCAACGTAATCACCCCACATCAAGCCTTTTACCGAAGGAATGGGCCTGGGCACCTGGAAATAGAGTTTATATATTTCGATTTACCAATTACAAACAAATTTAAGTCAATTTAAAATAGAAAAAAAGGTGAAGGTCGACTGTGGGTGTGCAGTAATTTCCTGATTATCCATGTTATAACAACTGTTGTGGAACAACACGTGGACAAAACTGAATTTTCTATCTCGGTCAAGAATCCAAAAAAATTATATTAAAATATTAAAAATTTAAGTCAAAACATTGATGGACTTGAGACCAGTTTAAAGCAACCACACCTTAGAATTCTTGGGCCTCTTAAAAGTCCTGGTGTCCTGGGTACCACGCAAGGTGTCGAATATCGATGCTTGAAGCATCTCTCCGGAGAAGTTGAATCCACCACTAGAGGTCTCTGAGATCAAAAAGGTGATTTTGTTTTGTTTTATGGAAACTTACTAATTGCATCGTTGATACATTTAGAAACTGTGTAAATGAGACACTGATTAAATTATATGTTAAAAGCTATTAGATAAGATTGCATAGCTAAAAAAATTGCTTTAAATAGCAGTAGAAATCTAAAAAAATAGGCTGAAAATAACATTTTTAGTCATTCGGCATTTTGAAATCAACTAGCGGGTCAACAGTTTATAGCACAGATTGTGTATAAAAACAGCAAAAATAAAAAATGCAATATTTCTCACTGGCGCCATTAGTGTTGGAAGCAGATGGTGGGTTGATTGTTACATCACCGAACACAGATCGCGGGGGGTGAGGGGTGGGGAACAACATTTTCGGGGTTTGTCCGTAAGTTTTCACCATGGTTTCCAAAGCGGTGCGCTTTACAGGGTCTTCCACTGATGAGATGTCCATTCCAAAGTATGTCTGGTTAATAGAAAAGAAGAAACGTAATAAACGGGAACTTGGGATATTTTCAGAATAAGACAACATATCGCGGATCACTTCTTTACTTCATATTGACAAGTATAAAAGGAATTTGGTGAAAAACTAAGCAACAAAACTTATTAGGAAATGTACAGGTATGTTTGTATTTTACCATTACACAATCCTATTGTAGCATTGGAATATTAAATGAAAATATTGGGCATAATTTATTAAAAATATCTTGCCAGTTAGCTCAATAGGTTAAAGTGTAAGTTAAAATGTTACAGTATCAAAACCAGGCACCGTCTAGATTTGTGTCCGTGGGTAATGCATTTTGCGGTTATGGCTTGGGTTCAGTGAATTAATGGGTTGTAGTGAACTTGAAAGAATGTCTCAATTACATACACTTCAATAGCTACGGTAAACTGATGGTGACCACAGCATTATTATTCTAATTTGAAACTGTTGTACTCTTGTATTGGAGGTACTTGGTAGTGAATCGTAGTGAATGAAATTAAGGCGAAACACGTCGGGTTATTTAGCACGAAATAATTACAGTTGATTACAGGGAACGTATGATTACGGGCACAAAATAACTGTCTGGAATCCTGCATGTATTAATACAGGAATAGAAATTAATAATTTTCCGCATTCCACATAAACTTACAGCTGGGTGAAACACATTGACAGCTTCAAGAGCAGCTTGTCCAAGTTGTTTGTATCCGAACACCAGATCGATCCAGTAGTGCAAGTACGCCGTCACGTAGTCGCTCTCCAGCGCCTGTTGGTGGCGTGTCGTAAAATCCTATGTTGACTACTATATTACTGAATCATAATGTACAAGAAGTGCCGACCAACTTTAATTTACAGAGGGAATATATATTGGTGAATTTAGTTGGAATGGATGTTAAATGTCTATATCAAGAAGATAATAAAAGAAAATCTCAACAAATTCCATCCAAACTATCTCTGACGGTGAGCATACGGGCAATCATCAAGTTATACTGCCCTTCATTGACTTACAAGAGTAAACAGGTACACCCAGCCAACTTGTTGTTCAATAGTAGTAATATGAGAATCTCATATATCTTATTATGAGATAAAATTCACTCACCTGTCTGTGAATAAGAACGAACAGACGAGGGTCCTCTTTACTCCAGAGTGGTAACGTAACATGGTTTACCCGGATACCACATTGCCGCAACCCAAAATCAAAACCTTGGCAAAGTTTATTGGTTAAAAGACTCTGGCATGATGCAAGTTATTTTATAAAAAAACACTCTTACTAATTTATTATTCTGCTTACCAAACAAGCTGTAGAGATACAGACGATTCTAGTGTAAAATTTACTTTATTTTTTCTGAGCAAAACAGAAATTTGCTTAAAAGTTACATAAAAAACAGTTGTCAACAGGACATTTCTTTAACATTCCCAAATACACTCCTGATCCATGGTGCTATTATGGGCCCACCTACATCAATGCAATCCACCCACCTTCCAAGTTGCAGAGAAACTCCGGGAAGAAG